>CAHIKZ030001691.1:335000-407500 GCA_903632075.3 Acanthosepion pharaonis
TCAATCGGCAACTGATGCTGGTGTCTAACCTGTATTGCACCATCGGGATTCTGATCCGCCCACGAATGTTAGTTGTGTCAATTTGTTAGTCTATCTCTCAAATGTAGCCTCATCCATAAACAAGACCGAAGAGACCAGCAACATGTCGGCAGTTTGCGGAACCGACTATCGGCAAGAGTTCATCTCTGATCAGTGATCAGAGGGTGAAAGACACTGCACACGATACGGATATACGAGTTGCTCTTGAAGTACCCTCCTTGCGGTACTACGAGATGTATGGTATGCTAGGTCCACTTGACATCTGCTGATACCTGGATCGTCTCTGACAGCCTGCAGAATGTGTTCTTCGTGGTCAGGCGCAGGTGGGGATATTGGCCTTCCTCGATCTATAATGTGCTGTGCCATGCTTCCTGTCTCAGTAACACGACGATGAAAGGCAGCAAAGCATGAATCGGCTGCCTTTCGACTGGAAATGCAATCTGATACAGCCGTGCAGCCACGCGTTTAATAGCACTGACGCGCCCGTATTCAAAAATAATATCCGTCTGCTGTCAATATAAATATCCCGCGATTGTTAAACGGAATACTTCTCAGTTAACTCACTACTATGAACGTTAAACGTCCAAGGCTGTGCTACACGGGAGCGAGGCAGTAAAGGCAGCCGCGCGCGAGAGACGGCGAGACCGGTAGGGTAGCGCGCTGCTGCTGACGCCGCTGAAGTGCCCTCGCTCGCCCGAAAGCCGTCGTTTGTGGTCTTGCTGCGGCGGCCGGCTACGGTGAGAACTGCTGTGGTGCGTGCTGCTATCGTTTCGGGAACACGCTAGACAGTCATCACGCGACGTGGTAGCGTTCCGGTGCCGGTCTGGAACGCGATCGATCAAACTTGGGTAAAGGGCGGGTGTAACTGTGACTGACTTTATGATCATGTTCTGGCTGTTAACAGTTGGCTTGATTATGCCCCCGCCACCTTGGCCGGCGTTGAGTTCCAGGAGGCCATCCGAGTCCGTCTAGGCTGTATGGGCACGCCAGCCCGGTTATCCCGGGGTGGCCGAAGGGTCGAAACAGTGTGTAAATGTGGTCGCAATGCTCCAATGAGCCTGCCCCACGTAGCCTAATCCTGTGGTATCGTTGATGGTCTTCGAACGAAAAGGCATGACGATGTTGTGCTTTTCGTGGCGTAAGCCATGAAGAAGCGGAATCTGGATGTCATTATGGAACCGAGATTTGAGACTGAGGGAGGTCTGCCGAAGCCTGACATCATGGTCCGTACCGAGAGGGGGTTGATTTTTCTGGACGTGCAGGTGCGTCCTGATTCTGCCGTGTGCAGTCTGGAAACTTGCAACGCAGAAAAAATCCGGAAATATAACCAGCCGTACTTCCTCGATGCGGTCCGCGATCGTTTTGGTAGCGACATTACCGTTAAAGTCGTTGCCCTGAGGTACAATTGGCGAGGTGCGGTGGCCCAACAGTCCTACCAGGATTGTCATACATCGGGTCTGTTGCGGTGGAGGCATTTTGGGATGATTTCCAGACTTGTTCTCCGTGATACTGCTCGGATGCTCCGGGCATATTGGCGCGCTCCGGCGGAGGGGTTGACTCGCCCTGTTGCTTCGCCGAGGTTGCTTTGTGACTGCTCTGAGTAGTCTAGTTAAGCCTAACTTCCAAAAAAAAAAATATATATATATATATACACCCCCTCTTATCTTTCCGGCTACGGTTGGATTCCCGGTCTACAGGGGCTAACTCACCTAACCTTCTTAGGTGAAAGGGAAATATCCGGCCCTCGCTGTAGATGACGATTAAAACGCGCTCTACCTCCCCGTGGTGGCATTTGGTAACGCCCTTCGGCCGGCTAAACGAGTGCAATAGCGAGTGGCCGTGAGAAATCTTCAGTTAGCAGATACCTCGTTATCTCGTCTAGCCACAAATATATACGAATAACAAATATAAACTAATCTACATTGCAACACAGCGCCATCTACTGCAAATATATATTAAAACTAAATAACGAAAGATTTACAGGATGGTTATATAGACCTTTACCATTGCTTTGGTGTAATTAACCTGACGACATTTTTTTTAAAAGTATTTTTGGTACATACTGTATCTATTGTGCTAGGCAAAAATATTTCCGACATTTTAACATGTCACCTCTTTAGTACAAGAACGTAGGCAACTGGCAATGGCGAATTCGTCAAGTTAATGCCTTATCATTTTGCGGATAAGTATTGCGCTCAAATTTGTGCATAAAGTTTCCGAACTTCATATTTTGTTATTTTTGGACAAGTATTTTCGAAATAAATCCCATTTTGGGCAACCTCGTCCCCAATAGCCGTTACACGTCATGTTACGCTAGACCAACTTCTCAAAGAAATACCGAGGCTCAGCGAAAGGAATTGAAACTACCACACAGACAAAACATACGTTCTTGATAATGACTGCGAAAGTCGAATGTGCTTGAAAAAAAATAACAAAATATGAACTTCTGATAGTTTAGCCGCAAATTTAAGCACAGCACTCAACATCTTATCCGGAAATTTGTAACCTGCAATGACAAATTAAACAGAAAGGTCTTGTCGCTTCCTTTTAATCATATTCATTCATATATATATATATATATATATATATATATATATTTAACGTTCTTTTTATAGATACAAGTATTTAAGTAAATGCTCTGTTTATAATAAACAGTATTAAATAAGATTTACCGGGCTGAATGTCAAAATTTTCATAGAAAATATTCGTTCTTTGACAGGATTCGTGCATCCTGTCAAAGGATGAATATTTTCTAGGCCGGACATTCAGGCCGGTAAATCTTATTTAATACTGTTTATTATAAACAGAGCATTTACTTAAATACTTGTATCTATAAAAAAAAAGAACGTTAAACATAAAAATATCTTTAATAAATAAATTGTCGGATTTGTCCATTTTTATATATATATATATATATATATATATATATATATATATATATATAATACTAATAATCTTATCAATATAAGCAGCTATACTCGTCCGGCAAAACCTTAGGTGTTTTAGCTTGTAAATCAACAAACCAATTCCCAAGGGTAAAAGGGGGGGAGAACTAAGGACATATATTTCCGTCGAAAATAATCGTCTAGAATTTACGTTCAGAGTCTAGCTCTTTAGGTTTACTTTACTCGATACCGACGGGAGAGCCCCATTACACACACACACACACACACACACACACACACACACACACACACACACACACACACACACACACACACATATATATATATATATATATATATATATAGATATAAACGAAAATATATCAATATACTGTTTAATAAATAAACGGAACTTCTAATCAAATATCACACACACACGGACATATATGTGTGTATATATATACATGTATATATATATATATATATATATATATATATAAATTTGTATATATATATATATGTGTGTGTGTGTGTGTAAGTGGTTACTTTTTTAACGTAGTCCTAACAGATTTGTAGTATGGTAGATTGCAAATATAACATAGTAGAATCTATCATTATATTTTCTTCTCTTGGGTATCAATATAATTTGCACGTACATTAGGCTGAAACTCAAAAAATCTATATACTTCTAAAATCATTTATCCAAATATACAAAAATTAGATATGGGTTTCTACTAGATTTTTTTGGCAAAAGGGGAAAAATATCATGGAGATTGTTTTCTGTTACGAAGTTATCTAAAATGTGAACGACATCAAAATTTCATTTGATCGCTAGCAGAAATCTTGACGTTTCATCTCCAACGCTAAGGCGGGAAACTAAATCAGAAAAGAAAAATAGAAGCCTCAAAATTGCTTTAGAACTACGAATATAAATAAAGATTAAAAAAATAATGTAAGACCGATTTTGATCAGTAATTGATGTCTAGGAAGAGGGTATCACGTTGGAATCGATCGATTGGTATAAACCGAAGGCGTTTGTCTGTCGATATTATTGCAACATGATGTCGCCTGTCAGACGTCTTGCGCCTTGATTTGCACAGATCAATATTCAGTTGCAATGGTCTTCTATTCCTTTTTTTTAAGTATTTCATGCTAAGCAAGGCGATAAAGCTACTAAAATGCTTGATGGGGATACAGGGAGTGAAAGAGAATTAGAAGACATTAGTGACGAGAATTGAGTAAAGGACAATAAAGGAACATAGTTCAGGTTGACAGAAAACGCTGATTGATGGTTCATTTAATTTTTGGCAGATTTTAATTGACAGGGAAGCAAGAAATCGGAAGGGATTTAACAGCTCAAAAGTGCTAGAGAAGAAATTGTTACAATAGACTTAGCGATTGCATCTTGCTAGTTGAACAGTAAAGGTTTGAGACCTAATTGTCAATCTTTGATGTTTGCTGGCATTCGAACTCGTCTCTCTTCTTACTACCTCATGATTCAAAGGGAATTCAGACAGGCAAGATCTCGTAAGCCTGGTTTGCATCGGACTGTCGGATGCCTGGTCAGTCAAGGTCCACTTTGGTTATGCCAACTCAATTGGCACTGCCCTCTTCCAACAGTTTGGCCATTGAGATCACGTCGAAGTACCACGGAAAATAGGATGACTAGAGCAGTTGCCGTGGAAATATTGGTAAATTTGCTTTTTAATGCCCAAACGCCCGCACACTAAATAGCTCTTAAAATTTTCCCAAATCGTCATAATTCCGTGTAAATGTACATGATGAACTCAAATTAACAATTAAATTATGAAGAAACCTACCATTTTGGAGTTATCGACAAGAAGAAAAAAAACGGACTTCTTGTTGCTCATTCGTCAGCCCCTACTCCCATAATATTCACTAATTCACTGCGGGGTACTTCCGGTGGCGTAAGCATAAATTTTGGCCTATTTACTTCCTTTACAAATGTTCTTTTTCCGAAATCAATACGCTCTACACTAAAGCAATGTAATGTTTTTTTTTTTTTTTTTTTTTTTTGGATAAATGTAGTTTTACTTAAAATTAAAACAAACAAAAATTACAATGTAAAGACAAGGCCAGGAAGGATTTTTTTCAAAAATAAAACAAAGTTAACTTTCAAATATATGAAAATATTGACAAATCAAAAAAATAACAAAAAGAAAATATTAAGTTATATAGTAAAGCATTTTTTTTCCATTTTTTTTTAAAATTGAAAATAAAACAAAGTTTGTAAAGAGAGCAAAAGGTAAAAGTTCCAAATATATGAAAATAATAACAAATTAAAACATTCACAAACTTTGTGAAGATACAGGTAATTTCGAAAATAAAATTACAATTTAAAAACATGCTAGAAACGAGATACTAGCAGTCAAATATATGAATATAATGACAAATTAAAAAAAAATGCGCCAACTTTTAAAAAGTTAAAAATCCAAAATTTAAGCTTGCGCCACCGGATGTACTCGACACTTTCTCAAGATCTCATTGTTTTACTATTGAATTAACTATAGATGTAAAAATAAGTTCTTTTGTAACAGTTTCTTCGCTCGCATTTATCACCTGTTTCCACCTGTTTTTTTTTTGCTTCCGTACCACCTACAATCTTCAAAAATTTAAATGCAATATCAACCGCACTCTGTTTTTAGTCTTAGTGGCATTACCGCCTTGCATGGGGTGAAATGATAAAAGAAATATCTAATGCTTCGTCTCCTCCCCCTGGAGATTGTCAGGCTTTACTTCCGCTTTAATCTCACCCAAACATCTTTTTGTACTATCCGATTGCAGTATTTCGTTTTGTAGGAGTCACAATGGCGTAATGGATAGCGGCTCGGATTGAAGAATCGGAGAGTTCGAATTCCAGTTGAGTTCATTACATTCGCGTAGGTGTTAATACGGGAACGGTATGAATCCTCTTATTCTCTCCCAGATGGATAAATAGCAGGGCAGACTGGGCCCTATAGCCTTGGTACAGTTGTACTCAACAGGGGTGAAATTTACTCCTAGGCGGTGAATTTTATATTTGCAGGGGTAAATTGTGACCACAGTAAGTTTAGGGAGGGAGAGAAGAGCAATTATAGAATTTCGCCTATCTGGCCTGTCACCTTGAAAAAGAAGTGGGGAATGGCATTTCGACAAATGGTGAAAGGGGTACATAGGGCCAGCAAGGTTCGGAAACTCTACCTTAGGAAAAGGAGAAACTAAATTCAAAACTGTACGTAGCCCAGGAGCAGCTAGAGAATGGCGTGCTCTTTTTTTCTGTCTTTGTGACATTATCAGTCACAAAAATATCACCTCTCTCTTTCTGATGATCATTTTCCTGAAAACGTCTTTATTTATATCCCCCCTCCCCCATGATACATTCAGCATTCTTATGTAAAACAACATCCCTGTTGCTACCAGTCTTCTATTCATCTGTGAGGTATTTGTACAGCATTCACTGGCACATGTTCTGTTATTACAATGCGCTTTTAAATTACAGTGCCGCATATTCCGTCATCTGTTCACTTAATTATTTCTGTCCTTGCTGGAAGCTGACATCTCAAATTCGGACCACGCACCTTAGGGCGTTTCTCAGTCCCTGGTGCATAAATGTTGACGTTTTACAATTGATAGTTGTACCAAACAAGAGAATCCAGATCTCTTGAGGACATTCTACAACAGTGACAACCAAAATAGATATCAAAAATAGCACAAAGAATAACATAATGACATAATGAAGATACTGATGTTCCACACGACGCCATACAAAAGGTTAGAAAGGAAACGCCCATTAACATTCAATTGATGACCGTTACTGGAATTGAAAAATGTATTTTCCTGAAAAATTGTTTCGATAGAAAAATTTAAAAACAGTATTATTGACAGTGCAGCCAAAGTATGTCTATGCTTGCCTTTTAAGAAGACACAGTTAAAACATGGTGCGGAAAAAATAGCCACCACATTTGATTTGCATAAATATCGCTAATATAGTGTAATAGTTGAAAAGTTTGGCTCAATTAATTACTACTGAATACGATACGTGCGGTTTTGTGCCACGTGTAAGCTAAACGTACAAAAGAGATAGATAGATAGATAGATAGATAGATAGATAGATAGATAGATATAAATAGATTTTGATAGATAGATAGATATGAATAGATTTTGATAGATAGATAGATATGAATAGACTTTGATAGTGTATATAAAATGGTACATAGATAACAAGGACATATGTAGAGACTTCCATAGGATACATAGATAGATAGATAGGTAGATAGATATGAAGTCAGTTATAAAGAAAAAAGATAGATCGTTAAATAGATAGATAGATAGATATGAAGTCAGTTATAAAGAAAAAAGATAGATCGCTAGATAGATAGATAGATAGATAGATATGAAGTCAGTTATAAAGAAAAAAGATAGATCGCTAGATAGATAGATAGATAGATAGATATGACGTCAGTTATAAAGAAAAAAGATAGATCGCTAGATAGATAGATAGATAGATATGAAGTCAGTTATAAAGAAAAAAGATAGATCGCTAGATAGATAGATAGATAGATAGATAGATAGATAGATATGAAGTCAGTTATAAAGAAAAAAAGATAGATCGCTAGATAGATAGATATGAAGTCAGTTATAAAGAAAAAAGATAGATCGCAAGATAGATAGATATGTAATCAGTTATAAAGAGTAAAGATAGATAGATAGATAGATATGGACAGTGATAGAGATAAACAGAGAAAAATATGCATCGATTGATAGACACAGTGATAGATAATAAATGGACTTAGATAGATAGATAGATAGATAGATAGATAGATAGATAGATAGATAGATAGATAATTTCCTGTAGAAGTTAGGCGTGGTTTAGTGAAAATATCTTATTTTGTCGATGCACTTAATTCATTAATATTTCATATAAAAATTATACTTTATATTACGTGTTTTTTATCAAACCATCTCACTCCACACTTGATCTTCCTTCTTCAATATAGTGTTATTTTCTGTCATTTAATATATATACATACATCAATATGAAATAAAATATATCAAGTTCCTAACTTATACATAGACAGCAATCTAGATACTTATGAAGTTTGAGATTGACTGAGAAAGATGTAACAAGAGAGATAGGAATGAACATATATCGATACATACATATATAGATATATTGGTTCATGTTCCTTTTCTAAAAAAAAAAAAAGATGTATGAAATGACTGATTGATAAAGCAATTGACAAAAATATAGATGGAGGCGCATACACTGTGATAGTTATATTATGAACAAACTGTGATAGATAGATAGATAGATAGATAGATAGATAGATAGATAGATAGATAGATAGATATGAAAAGCCTTTGATAGGGATGATAGATAGATAAAGAGAAAGATATAAACAGACTTAGATAGATAGATAGATAGATAGATAGATAGATAGATAGATAGATAGATAGATAGATAGATAGATACGAATATTGATAGTGATAGAGAAATACAGATAAATAAGAAGAGATATAGATAGATAGATACATATATATGAATAGTGATAGCGAGATAAATAAAGTTATATGACAGACACGGTGATAGATAGATAGATAGATAGATAGATAGATAGATAGATAGATAGATAGATATGAACAGTCACAAAGATAAATAAAGAAACAGAGACATATAGCGACAAACAGATAGATAGATAGATAGAAATGAACAGTGATAGAGATAGAGAAACAGAAACATATAGCGACGAACAGACAGGCATATAGATAGATAGATAGATAGATAGATAGATAGATAGATAGATAGATAGATAGATATGAATAGTCTTATTCTTGTCAAAGCACTTAATTCATTGATATTTCAGATTCAAATTCTACTTTATATTATATGCGCTTTTATCAAACCATCCTACTCCACACTTGATATACCTTCTTCAACATAATGTTATTTTCTGTCATTTAATATATATATACAGACAACAATATGAAACCCACGCATACACAGACATAAATGAAAATTACTGAGTGTAAATTACAACGCTACCTTTCAGTGTCAAAAATGGCTCTTGTCTTCAAAAGTTACGATTAATGCTTTTAAGGTGCATGCTGATGCTATTATTAGGCGCCATTTTGTGTTTGTAATAAGTTGAAAGCCGTAAAAAACGATAAATAATTGAAAATATAAGAAACTGAAAAATAAATAAGATCAAATATAAGGTCTATTAATTTATGTTTAATATAAAAAGCAGCGTATTTAAGACTATGACGTTGTAATTTTTTGTTTCTTTTTTGTTCTTTTTTTTTTTTTTTGCAAATTGCTGTCTGGTCCGAAAGTCTTGTCACACCTACGTTAAATAATTTTCTATTTCAGATGGCGTTCATACTTTCTCGATGTGTGACAGCGTCAATGAAAGTGAATAAATTGAATCCATTATATGTGCTTTGTGTTACTGTATTATTCTATTGTTCTCATTACTTTTTGATAGCGGATGACAAGACTTTCGGACCACACTGTATTACTTATGTGTCTTCATACACTTATTCCAACTTCCGTTTCAAAACAATCTGTTATTTTCTGGAATCGCTATCAGCTGTTTTATTTTTCTTTCGCAGGTGGCAAATTTTCTTTAATAAGAATTTTGAAAATCTAGGCCAGTAGCCGTTAACTTTAGAGTTTTCAAATAAACATATTTGTCTAGTCAAACAAGTGTATACACGAAAACAGAGTTTGGGCACCTCTAGGTGGTGTAATCGTTAGCAAGCTTGTCTCTCTAGAACAATTATGAGTGAGTTCGATCCTCACTGGGTGCTCCATAATTTCAGTCTCGTGCCATATCTAAGCTATGTTTGGAAAATCACTACACTAGAACAGTTTATATTAATAAGAAATTAAATTTCCTAATAAAAGAAAATCCGTTAAATGCTTTAATTATTATATATGAATATAACTGGGGAATACAACTAAATGCTTACTGCCTCAAATAATAGATTGAGTCATAAGTAACTTGTGAATTAATGACGAAATTATTATTCTAACTACTAATCGTTCGTGGCAATTGAGAATGAATATGCGATATATTAAAATACCTTTGATTGTGCATGGTAGTGG
The DNA here is from genome assembly GCA_903632075.3 of Acanthosepion pharaonis. Taxonomy (NCBI): domain Eukaryota; kingdom Metazoa; phylum Mollusca; class Cephalopoda; order Sepiida; family Sepiidae; genus Acanthosepion; species Acanthosepion pharaonis. The sequence goes on from CAHIKZ030001691.1 coordinate 345,033, forward strand.
ACGCATACACAGTGAATTAAAGGAGAAATTTCGCTCCCGTCTATGATAACGCAAGTTCGCATACATAAAGAATACCATCAGAAAAAAATGTGGAACTCGGACATGCTCTTCTATTCCAACCACTATATTCACCTGACCTTTTATTAACCGGTTATTAATTTTTGATTGTTGCAGTCTCCCCGAAGATGAAGAAGAGGCTTGAAACAACGGAAATGTTCATCTACAGAAGACTACTGACTATATTATGTGAGTAACGAAGATGTTTTATAGAAAATGGAGACAAAAAGGAAACTCTTATTTAAAAGGAAGAGACATTTGAAATTTCTAGGGCACATAATGAGGAAACAGGGCTTGGAATATTTGATACTCATGTGAGCGATTGAAGAGAAGCGAAATAGAGGAAAACAATGCAAAACATACTTAGATATCTTTGAGTAAATGGATGTTGGAACAGGGTTTAGAAATAATAAAAGAAAGATACATTTTATTAAGAACTACAGAAAAGACAAAAAAAAAAGAAGCAGAACGTTTGATGGGGCAAAATTTATCTCATGAAAACCAGATTCAAGAGTTCGTCGTTTTTTTTTTTTTGTTTTTTTCATATCCAAACCTGCGGATAGTATAGAAGTAATGGAAGTAATGGTGAATATATAATTGAATAAAAAATGTAAGTGTATTTCATTTTTGTAAGAATAGGAAATTATTTATGACTTAAACTAATATAAACGAACAATGTTTACATATCCCCGAACTAAATAAATGCTTATAGATTCATAATAAAAGAAAATGGCTGAATGTAATATCAAATAACATAGGAGTAAAAGATATACCGTAATAGAAAATTCAACGAAAAAAATCGACTGCATTTTTACATAATCACTGCACCTGTTGCATTTTGTAACTTCTGCGCATAGGCGATCATGGCTCTTCACAGTTTCATTTCATTTATTTTCTTTGAATTCAGATTCCTTCTCTGGAAAGATAGTGGAGTAGTCTCTGACAGCTTTTGAACCTTTCGTATTCAGTGTTGTTCTTTCTTTTATAAATCCAACTATGTTTCCACCTATCTGACTAGTTGCCGGTTAGACGAGGCTTTATACTAAATCATCTCGTAATTGAAAATTCTGTTAGATTGGAGAAAAGCAACAGCACCCGACAAAAAAAAAAAAAGAAAAAATTGGAGGATATAACGGAGGTTGTTATGGAAGACATATTTATTCTCTTCTTTTAACTTCCACCGTTATAGATACTATTATCCGTGGTATAATAAAAACCGTACTTGACGGACGTAACGGAATAGCTAAATCAAAAAAAAGTAATGATAAATGATAGCTTTATAATGCTACGGCGTATACAAAATTAAATATATGCACATATATACACGTCGTGCGGTACGCAGGTAAATTTAATATATATATACAACAAACGATGTATAAATAAAAATGACCTTACTTCTAATATTTAGCTAAGAGAAAATTGAAGTTACGGCGGTTTCTCTATAAACCTAGTTAAGCCATATTTTTTTCTTTAAGGTCTACGGCTATAGGCTAGGGATGTCCTCCTTCTCTGTGCTATAATCACAACTCCCTTCCACAACTTTATCCTCTGACGTCATTCGCCGGCCGTCACGTGACCCTCCTGACTATCTCAACGAAAAAGAGAGAAACGCCGTCCGTATCCCAACAAGAGCAATAACTCATACAATGTTGTGGTTTTTGTTCCTATAATCCACATAAGGGTCTACATGGATACTCTTCTGGTTTAATTTGGTATTTTAAATGCGCTCTGGTAAGTAGAAGCGATACGAACCCTGTCACATTCAAAAGGACCAGGGCCACGTCACATTCCTATCTTTTATGTAATCTTACTTATTATAAAACCCAGGTTGTGTGTGTGTGTGTCTGTGTGTGTGTGCGTGTGTGTCTGTTCATTTATATATTGGATTGGATTTCCTACATTTTTCAACCGATTTCAACAAAACTTCACAGGACTACGTGAAATTACCTTGCGGTGGTTCTGACAGCGCCAAAAATTGGAAAAAAACGCAATTGTTTTGGCACAAAATCAATTTGAAAACACGATTAAGAGGCATTAAAGGGGACAACTCATATCGAGTTATACTTATTATAAAACCCAGGTTGTTTGTGTGTGTGTGTGTGTGTGTGTGTGTGTGTGTATGGGATCGGATTTCCTACATTTTTCAACCGATATCAACAAAACATCGCTTTTTTTTGGCAGGTAGTGTTTCTTATTGTCTTTCACACTTTTTTCTTTATTTTTACATTCAGAATGCTTTAAAAATTCCATTTACAAGACAATTGTTTATAATAAAATTCTATTCTATCGATTGACACATAACGATTGAAAACAATGTTTTTGTTTGAGTTTGGGTTTGACCAATTCGTAAAAAAAAAAAAAAAAAAAAAAAAAAAAAAGAATTAAGACATGCGTGTCCGTCAACCTTAAACAATATTCTTTGTCAATTTTATTTTTCAGTCTTTATAATGGTCGATACTTGATCTCTCTCTTACTGTTACACCCCCGGGCAACGCCGGGCTCTACTGCTAGTCAGTGCTGATCTGGAGATTAAATCTCTCAAGATACAATAAGCATTAAAGGCACATGACACAGTGGATAAAAGCTTTGGTTAGATCCACGGACAGGACCCAGTGACTTGTGAGTTCAATAACTGGTTAAGGTAGTGGATAACTTGGAGAGGTGAATTACCAGGAGGTAACTGATAAATGACATCCATTAGACATGACATCTGGAACTAGAACAGTCTACCCCAGCGAGCGAAGTAAAGGGTTCAGGTTCAACATTCCAACGATCCTGAAGAAGGTCGGAGCGTACAACGGCCGAAACGTTGTGATAAATATTGCGACAAAGATGAGGACAATAGTCCGAATAATGTAAATAGTGTACATAAATAGTACATATAGACAGATTCTCAAGATGATGTTGCAATTTTCAAAAATTCCATTGATCAAGTAAAAACAAGGATAATGTTTATTTACCCCACCCCCAACCCACTGGTTGGATTAATGCAATAACCCAAACACGTTCGCCAATTATACTAGTAATACTCTATTAGTAAAACATGGATGTACTAAGTTCTCAACAGTCAAGACACGTTGCATAAACAAATTTTTCGAAAACGATCAACAAGGTCTATTTAAGAACAGAAGCGAAGCAAGCAGTCTCCTTTTTATTTGTTTTTCTTTAATATATTTAATATCTCTGGTTGAAAAGTCACTTTTCTTTCCCAATTTGCATGTTTTAAATGCGACATTAGACAGTCAATAATCAAATAAAAACAAAATTGAGAATTAACTTCAGAATATGCACAGGGCGTTTATAAATTCATGACAGCCGCGTATGAAGGTGAATAGCCTTTAGAATATATATGCACACTGAAACGTACTTTAAGTACCTTCACCGGCGGTTCAAAGGCTATAGCCAGGTTGCGAACAGGGTCGGATATCGACCATCTTTAAAACAATTCACTTAAGGACCCCCGGGGGAAAGGCTGACTGACTGACTGACTCCGGCTTGCCTTCGAGGTCACAAAGACGAAAGGCTGACAATCAGTTTACCACGATTTTGATCATGAATAACAATCATGCCCAAACTAAATTGTATTTAGTGGTCAAATTTGATTTTCTGAAACCATTAATGATCTGCGACGATATTCTGGGATTGTTTTTTTTTCATATTTTAGTTTTCTTTCTTCGAGATTATTTTATTTCTTTTTCGTTATTTTTATTTGTTTATTCTTGTCACAACTGATTTTACTGCTCAAGAAATACATTTATCATTCTTGTATCAGTTGCTAAATTGTTTTTTTTTTAAGCATTACGCCCCGAGCAAGACGTGAAGCCACTAGGATGCAGGGTTTGCAGAAGATTTGGAGCGAGTGCAGAGAGGAGTGATAGAAGAAAGGATGAGGAGAGGGATAGCGGATAGATCAAGTTAACTGGAGATGTCGATTGACATTACATTTGAATAGTTAGAGATTCAGGGAAACAGTAATTGGGATGGGTGTTCCACAGGCAAGAGGTGCGAGGTATAAAGTTATTGGAGTAGAAGAGACGGCTACATTTAAACGTTTCTATAGTTTAAGGGTAAAAGCGGGATGCCAGCCTCGTAGGACGCTTGAATTCATGGAGTCTGGGAACCAGTGAAAGCAGCTCAGCGGAGCAATTACCATGAAAGAATTTGTAGATAAGACAGAGAGAGGCGACTGTAGACGAGATAACAGATCAGGTATTAGGTATCCGTCTCCGGATCTTGTCAAGACCTCCGAAGTAAACAGAAGGTGCCCCAGACCATATATGGCAGCAATACTCCATGCAAGGGCGAATGGTTGATTTGTATATTTGAAGTATCGATTCCGGGGAGAAAAATTTCCTGGCGCGGCACAGGGAGCCAATTTTCCTTGCGGTGGAAGAAGCAATTGACTCAATGTATTTGTTCCATCTCAGGTCAGCCGTCAACGTGAGACCGAGCAGCCGCAGAGAGGTGCTCTCGAGCAGTTGAGCGTCAGATATTCTAATAGAGGGCAGGGAAGGATCTCTGTGGTGATTAATAGAGAGCAGTTTTGTTTTTGAAGCATTAAAGTTGACCAGCCAATTCCTGCCCCAGTTCACAACCGATTGGAGGTCCTTTTCGAGACGCACGGCCAGGTTATTTTTGTTACTGACACTAGATTTGTTTTTGAGGCAGGAATAAATTGTGGTGTCATCCGCGTAGATGTCAACTTGGGAATTTATGGCAGTCAACGTGAGACCGAGCAGACGCAGAGAGTTGCTCTGAAGAAGTTGACTATCAGACATTCTAATGGGGTGCAGGGAAGGATCTCTCTGGTGATTAATAGAGAGTAGTTTAGTTTTCGAGGCGTTAAAGTTGACCAGCCAGTTCTTGCCCCAGTTAACAACCGATTGGAGGTAAAAAAAAGAAAACATTTCAACAGAGAAAAATATCGCACAGAAGCTCAACTAAGTATTAGGAAAGAAAATTTCCTTTAAAGTCTACTGAATAGTTATATCATATCAATACACCTATATGTCAGGGAATGATAGACAATTTATTTACAAATGAAAAGGTGACTGCAACAGAGGGTCTTCAGAAGGATGATGAGAATATCATAGACGGCCAATATGAGCAAAGAGAATACATTTAAATAAAATAAAAACGAAAAGGTCAGTCACACTTCATCATTTATTCTGTTACCATCTTTTGCCCCTCTGTAGTCACAATTCCCTCTCATCCCCTAATTCTGGTTCATGGCGACATTCAAATGCATTCAATGGCTCGCCGGTTCCATTTACATCAAAACCTATTGCAAATGGACATCGATCTGCGCAGATCAAGGCAACCGGCGTCTGACAGACGACATCTTGTTTAAATATTATCGAGAGATAAACGCTTCCCAACCATTGATCGCTTTCAAGAGGATCTTTCTTTTGCTGGACTAATTACCAATAAGAAAGTGACAGTTTAAATTTTGCGGATATATAATGAGAAAAGAGGGCTCGAAGAATTTGACATCCATATTGAAAGCAAATTGATGGAATCTTCCCTTGTAAAACATTTGCCTGAAACTATGTGGGACGTTCATGTTTTAATTATGTCTTTATCAATAGCTGCATCTCCCATCCCAGATCAGAGTGGACCTAGGAACAACAGCAATTAACAGATGGTTCCACGCTTTTCAAAACGTCCCGATAAAAGGTCTTCCAGTTCAACCAAGAACTTTGGGTTGATTTATAGTAACCCCAATATGTCCTGGGTGGCAATATTAAACACGAAAATAAAACTATCCTTGGGACAACCCGAAGAAAATTAAGAGAAGTCGTCGTGTGAAAATTAATTGAAACAAAACGAATAATTCCATCATTATTTACTGTTTTTTTTTTTCAAATGAAACATGTTACTAATTCGTATGTCCATCTCACGAATTTGTTCCTTGCAAATTGATCACAGATACACGATTGGATTTAAATCAGGAGAGTCTCCCTGCCAGTCTATAGTACTTTGATTTGCACGCTGGTAAGGCTTGTGAGTGTATTCGTGCAGAGTTACAATTTACGTACGCTTCCTTGGAGCAACGTCCATCGCAGACAATGGCCTTAGGACAACTAATCGAGAGTCGGGACAATAGTGTCTGGGCATGATTAAAACCTGATGCAATCAAGGATGACGCAATATTTTTCAACGCTAATTAAATTTCATCATACCCCTCCCACCGAAAACAGATTCATATTACTGCATTCCACTGCAAATGACCTAATCCGAGGAAAACAATAGAAATCAGTTACATCTGTCATTCCAGTGAGTCGAAAACTGAGCGTATAGTGAAAGAAAGGAAAACTCAAGAGGTTGTTTCAATTAATTTGCCCAAAAAAGAGAATAACATTTGAGAGAGACATTATATTCGTTAACCAAATCCTCATTTCCAAGGAAAGAATATTTATATAAGAAATTTAAATTATAGAAAAATCCAAAATTGACTTAAATATTGAACATGAATGAGGACGGTTCAGCTTAAATTCCAACTACATGAAGAACGTCGGAGCGTACAACGGCCGAAACATTGTGAATATAGCAATGAAGATTAGGATAACAGTCCGAATTATGTAAATAATACAAGTATTTCATAAATGTCCGAATATTCATGAACCATGTAGCTAAAAAAAATTCCTTGAGGAGACATGACCCAGTGGACAAAGAACTTGGTTAGATCCAGGGATTAGACCCAAAGAGTTGTGAGTTCAATACCAGGCCACAGCAGTGGTGAACCAAAAGTGGGACAATTGAGTTAAAGAGAAATAACTGATATATTCGGAAGAAGAATGGCAAGTAGAACTAGAATAATCTACACCGGTTGACGAAATAAAGGGTCCCGTTCAAAATTTCAATCACCTGAAGAAGGCCGGAGCGTACAACGGCCGAAACGTTGTTTATATGACATTGAAGATGAGGATGACGGTCCGAATAATATGAAATATTGCAAGTAAACCTAATACCTCATCTCAGAGATCCAGTCACATGAAGAAGGCCGAAGCGTACAACGGTCGAAACGTTGATTATATGGCAATGAAGATGAGGATAACAGTCCAAAAAATGTAAATAATGTAAGTAATCATAGCACTTCATATCAGAGATCAAATAACCTGAAGAAGCCCGGTGCGGATAATCATCGAAACCTTGTTTATATGGCAAAGATGAGGATAACAGTTTGCATAATATAAATCATTCAAGTAATCATAATGCCTCACCACAGAGATCCAGTCACCTGAAGAAGGCCGAAGCTTACAACGGTTGAAACGTTGCGCATATGGCAATGTTGATGAGGATAGCAGTCTGAATAATGTAAATAATGCAAGTAATCATAATACCTCATCTCAGTGACCCAATAACCTGAAGAAGGCCGTAGCGTACAACGGTCGAAACGTTGTGCATATGACAATGAAGATGAGGATAACAGTTTGTATAATGTAAATAATGCAAGTAATCATAATACCTCATCTCAGATATCCAATAACCTGAAGAAGGCCGAAGCGTACAACGGTCGAAACGTTGTGTATATGGCAATGAAGATGAGGATAACAGTTTGAATAATGTAAATAATGCAAGTAATCATAATACCTCATCTCAGAGAACCAGTCACCTGAAGAAGGCCGAAGCGTACAACAGTTGAAACGTTGTTTATATGGCAATGAAGATGAGGATAACAGTATAAATAATATAAGTAAGTCTTGGGTTTTTTTTTGGGGGTTCATACTTTTTATGCATTTTCATTATTTCTTTCTTTCTTTTTAGCTCTTTCTTTTATATTTTTTCTTTCGTTTTATCTAATTTTCTTTTGGTTTTCTTCTTTTTTTTTCACCATTCACTTTGATTTTATTTTCCCTTTTCTTTAACCACTTTCTCGTTTCTTCAATTCTATTAACTTTTATTCTTTTTAAACCAATTTATTTTCTCCGATTCCGTTTTGTTTTATATTTTTTGTCTTATCTTTCCTTTTACAATTTTCTTTCTTCCTATATCTCTTCCACGTCACCACGTGGCCATCTCTTCTTTTTTTTTTTATTCCCTCTCTCCCCAGACAGCTTCAGCACAAACAAATTCAAATCTTGCCTGGCCTCGTTAACAGGAGTTTCATCGCAAAATTAAATAAGCATAATGAAGGACACAACCGTGTCTAAACAAACTGCATTTACCCAAGTGAACCGACTTAATTACTTTGCACTGTAAAAACTACTTTCTGTGCAGTGATTTCTTGCTTGTAAAATAAAGAGAGGATCATTTTGGTTGACCTTTTCTGTATACGAGGTCTAGACCTATCCAGCCATTTTGAATTGCACGGTCTTAATGCAGCTTAACACTCATTCACAGAGGACCGGTCTGACAAGTGTGAACAGAAACTCAATGTTGGACAACCTATTTAGTAGTGAAATACATGTTTTTAAATTTGCGTACATTAAGAGAATTGATTATATTTACATTACAAGATTATATATATATATATATATATATATATATATATATATATATATATATATATATATATATCATCCAGTGGACAGACTGTGTTAAGTGGTAAACCTGTATCTTTTTTTTCAGCGAGTTTAAATAGATTTTATATATATATATATATATATATATATATATATATACGCCCGTGTGCTTAAGTAGAAAATAGGAAAAACACTGTAAATATTTTTTCTTCTTTCCAGGCCGAAGCGATTTTTTTTTTTAAATAGATTTTTGAAGGAATCATATTTATATATATATATATATATATATATATATATATATATATATATAGCACGCAAGGGTTGTAGAGGATTTGAGCGAGATAGGTAGAAAAAGAGGAAAGAAACACGTTCAAGGTGGAAAATATTTTTTTTTATTTTTTTCAGGGAAACAAGAATAGGGAAGGGAGTTCCACAGGTGAGAGGTGCGAGATATCGAGCTATTGGGGTAGAAGAGGCGGCTACATTTAACAGGTTCGACAGTGAAAGGGTGAGAGCGGTATGCCAGCCTCGTACGGCGCTTGAATTCATGAAGTCTGGGAACCAGCGAAAGCAGCTCCTCGGGGCAATTACCATGAAAGTATTTGTAAAAAAAAAGATAGAGAGAGGCGACAGCACGTCTGTGAGAGTGCGACTGCAGACGAGATCTTAGATCTGGGCCAATTATATTGAATATCCGCCTCTGTAATTCTCCATGTAAGGGCGAATGGTTGATTTGTAGATTGGAATGATCGATTCCGGGGTGAAAAATTTTCTGGCGAGGCACAAGGAGCCAACTTTCCTTGCGGTGGACGAAGCAATTGACTCAATGTATTTTTTCCATTTCAGATCAGTAGACAATGTGAGACCGAGCAGCGGCAGAGAAGTGCTCTCGAGAAGTAGTGCGTCAGACATTCGAATGGACGGGCAGGGAAGGATCTCTCTGGTGATTAATAGAGAGCAGTTTTGTTTTGGAGGCGTTAAAGTTAACCAGACAATTACTGCCCCAGTTCACAACCGATTGGAGGTCGTTTTCGAACGGCCAGGTTAGTTTTGTCGGTGACACTAGATTTGTTTTTGAGGCAGGTATAAATTGTAGTATCGTCCGGGTAGATGAATATATATATATATATATATATATATATATATATATATATATATATATATGTGTGTGTGTGTGTGTGTGTGTGTGTGTGTATGTATGTATAAAAGGCTCAAACGTAATATTCGATGTAATATTAGTGTTTCAGCCTTTTTATATTATATTCTTACTCTGTCCTGACATTCAGCTCTACCTGGATTCTATCCTCTTGTAAATTTATGCATATCTATATGTTGGATCTATCGATATATATATATATATATATATATATATATATATATATATATATATATATATACACATTTCCAAAAAAAAATATTATATTTTTTCGTTTAGGATACGACCAGAACTTTTCCAAAAAGAAAATAGTTTCCATGCCTGATGATGACCGGAAGACCCGTCGAAAGTACTTGCAGTCTTAAGGAAGACCTAATACACTTTACAATTTTATAAAGACAAGGATCGTAAAATTCCTGTGTGGTTAGTGGGTTAATGCATTTTTAAAACACCGATTTGATTTCGTCATTTTACATCAATATCTTTACTAATTTCATTTTATATGAATGAATCCTTGTAATATATATATATATATATATATATATATATATATATATATATATATATATATATATAAAGTACTTGAGAAAGGAAATAAAAAATACGGCATTTTCCTTAGCTAATTTAATAACAGCATTAAGAAGTTGATCCGTGGATTTGAGAGGATTAAATAAAAAATAAATAGACATAATATGTTCAAATTATTCCACCAAATATCCTATATATATATATATATATATATATATATATATATATATATATATATATATATATATATATATTAAGGAAAAAGGACAATAGAAAAACTGTACTTTTTAGCCGATGCGTTTCGACCGAAGTGGACTTATTCAAGACAAAAAACGAAATGAATTTATTGAAACAAAGTATCTATAAAAAACAAACAAAATGTCCTTAACAACTAGAAGAATTTTAAAAACGCTTTTTTATATTCATATGATCAACTGAAAAATTACGTCAATTACTTTATATTTGAAGAGAATATTTTCACTCGTAGAAATATTGTTTGTAATGTCTTCTTGACAGATTCAACCGTTTTCTTTTCATTTCCTGATATATTTGTTCTGTACTTTAACTTGGGAGAGTAATGATTCTGTTATGTCATTCGCAGACAGTACAGTTTCGCTGTATCACAGCTACTCAGTGCGACTAACCGTCAGGAAGCCTCAAGCTTGGGTCGAAACTCGACTGATTTGGAATCAGTCGGAGTTTTTTTTACCCCTAAGCCATCAGTACTCGACAGAGATATCTTACACATTCCTAAGTCTACTATTCTTCTGTGCATCGAATATTGCTGCCACATCTGGTCTGATGCTAATATACAAAGGAAAATCTGCAATTATATTAGTCCTGACATGGCATCTTAGACTTAGTTTCTTTGGCACTACCGTAATGTAGCGTAACTTTTCTATAAATATTACATGTTAATTCTTCTAATAAGCTTTCCACCTTTTCGAATTTAAGCACAGTATTAGTTAATCAGATAGAAACTGCTAATTCTAGCTTATCGTTTTTAACGAATTTAAACAAACGTTAATCAGACAGACTGCTCATATTCATTTTACTGGAGAGCTTTTATATATATATATATATATATATATATATATATATATATATATATATATTTTATTACGAGACCCATTTTTGTCCTACTTCTTTATGCTTACACTATGAAATACAAAATCTAAATTTAAATGATGACTTAAATCTGTAGCTACTAGATAACCTTTTTACCATACGAAAGGCTTCCATTCACCAAAACCTTTAGATTTCGTACTAATAGAATGGAACTTTCTAGAAGTCTCTAGAAACTTCTGCTGGATTCTAGAGGGTCCAAAAAAATATATATATATATATATATATATATATATATATATATATATATAAACAGGAGTTCGTATCAACTACCCAGTTGTCTCCTGAACCCACAGCCACCACTATTGAGGTCGACTCCGGTCCTTTTGATTCAAGAACAAAGCTTCGACCAAAAGAATTTAAGTTCCGACATTCCTCCGAGAGAAAAGACTATGGTAAATATTTCTCCTTTTTTTTTCTCACGCGTCTAGCGTCTGGAAAGAATCTTATATTCCAGTCAAGTTTGATCTTCAAAAAATGATTATGCAATATCAATTTTTATTTTCTATTTTCTTAATTTCTGTTCTTTTACTGTTCTCTCTACTTAATAGTATTCTTCGCTTTCACATATTATTCGACTCTGAATCTTAGAGGCTTTATTGCCTTGCTTGAGGTGGAATAATTTGAAGATATTATGTCTGTTAAAAACAAATACGAGAGGTATTTCATTTTTATCGCCATAATTATACTGAAATAATTTCGAAAAGATACTGCTACATACATTTAATGTCCCCACCCCTGATCAATCTTTTCTTATTGATAATTCTTCTTCACTTCGGTTCTGTTTTTATAACTAGGAACATTCCCAGCGGCTCTTTTCCAAATTCCCCAATCTAAGGACCGGACTGTCACAGTAGGACAGCAAAAATAGTCGTAAAGTTCGTCTCTCTTCCTGACACGTCCATCGACCAGAAAGTCCTGCCAGCCGCACAATGTCCTACCTTCGAATCGCCGCCAACCAATCAGAACTGAATTAACCAGCCAATCAGATGGCGACCTCTCGCAGATGTCCGTGCTTGTCGGTAATTAGCAGCTGCAGGCATGCGCAGGTGGAGATGACATTTCTGGAAGGAGAAACAGTTGACTTTTAGAACTACTGAAGCCTATACCGACCATAAAAATAAGAATATATAACGAATTCGGATTTGGTAAGCCATCGATGTTTTAAACGCTTTGCAATGGGATTTGGACTTGTTCTCTGGATAGTGACTACTGCTTTGAGAAATTGTCACAAGATAATTGGTATCTTGTCTTCTGTTTCGTGTTCTGCTTGAAATGCCTCTAGATAATTCGTGATCGTTTCCAAAATATGACAGTTCTTTCCTGTGTTCATATGCGTTGCGTTGATGCGTTTCGTTACTGAGTGTTAGTTATTAAAAATGGTATTAAGTCTAGCATAGAAAATGACAGGAATCCAGAGCAAGAAAATTGGAAAAAAAGATAGATAGATAGATAGATAGATATGAAAAAACCGACATAGAGAGATAATGAACAGCCTTAGATAGATAGATAGATAGATAGATAGATAGATAGATAGATAGATAGATAGATAGATAGATATGAAGAAATATAGATATAAATAGATATAGATAATTGAGATAGAGAAGGAGGGTGTTGAAATGTTGCAAAAAGAGACAAACAAAATATAAAAAAAAAAAGACAGATAACAGCAAAAAGGACCGAAAGAAAGAATGAAAGAGAACTCTTTGACGGAAAGAACCGAGGTGCAGTTTAAGACAGAGTTAGATAGATAGATAGATAGATACTGAACAGGCTTATAGATAGATAGATAGATAGATAGATAGATACTGAACAGGCTTATAGATAGATAGATAGATAGATAGATAGATAGATAGATAGATAGATAGATACTGAACAGGCTTATAGATAGATAGATAGATAGATAGATAGATAGATAGATAGATCCTGAACAGGATTATAGATAGATAGATAGATAGATAGATAGATAGATAGATAGAACAGGTTTATAGATAGATAGATAGATAGATAGATAGATAGATAGATAGATAGATACTGAACAGGTTTATAGATAGATAGATAGATAGATAGATAGATAGATAGATAGATAGATAGATAGATACTGAACAGGCTTATATATATATATATATAGATAGATAGATAGATAGATAGATAGATAGATAGATAGATACTGAACAGGCTTATAGATAGATAGATGGATAGATAGATAGATAGATAGATAGATAGATAGATACTGAACAGGCTTATAGATAGATAGATAGATAGATAGATAGATAGATAGATAGATAGATACTGAACAGGTTTATGGATAGATAGATAGATAGATAGATAGATAGATAGATAGATAGATAGATAGAGATAGATATGCCTGAACAGGCTGATAGATAGATAGATAGATAGATAGATAGATAGGTAGATAGATAGATAGACAGGATGATAGATAGATAGATAGATAGATAGATAGATAGATAGATAGATAGATAGATAGATAGATAGATACTGAACAGGCTGGATAGATAGATAGATAGATAGATAGATAGATAGATAGATAGATAGATAGATACTGAACAGGATTATAGATAGATAGATAGATAGATAGATAGATAGATACTGAACAGGATTATAGATAGATAGATAGATACGTAACAGGCTTGTAGATAGATAGATAGATAGATAGTGAACAGGCTTATAGATAGTGAACAGGCTTATGGATAGGTAGATAGATGAACACGCTGATCGATCGATAGATAGATAGATAGATAGATATGAGCAAATATAGACATAGATAGATTGATATAGATGATGAATGTGTTGAAATTGCTGAAAAAAGAAGAGAAGTAACAAACAAACAAAGGATATCAGAAAGTCTCTTTAAGGGAATATGTAAGCTGGGGAAAGAAAGAAATAAGTGAAAACGAAATAAAGTTTTAGACATAGATAGATAGATAGATAGATAGATGCAGTAATCCTTATATACAGGTTGCTAGAACCGATTATAAATGTGTCTAACATATTAACTATATAAGAATACAGTAGTCATAACACTACACTGTGACGCTAAATATAATCACAGAAATATAATTTTTTTAAATATTTTACACTAAGTAAGGCAATAAAGCCACTAAGATGCACGGGTTTCAGAGCGTGTAAAATATGAGAAAAATAAAACAGTATTAATGGTGGAGAACAATAAGGACTGAAATTAAAGACTAAGAGGAGAATGATGGACATTTTTTTTTAGATCACATTTGACTGGAAAGCCAGAAGCTGGAAGAATGTTAGACATGCCAGGAATACGAGAGAAGAAACTATTAGCACAGAATTTACGGTTGTCTTAGCCCTATTTCAGCTGTAAGTTGAGGAGACCTCAATGCCAATCTAGTACTGCTCTTGAACAAGAACTTCATCAAAACAATTACCATGAAATTATTTATAGAAAACGCACGTAAAAACTACGATCCGTCTGTGGAGAAAAGATTGATGCCGAGATGCCAGGTTAGGACCACTAAAAAGCCAGATTATACCTTGGATTTTATAAACAATCTCTCTAGCAGTAGCGCCAGACCAAATGTCTACCAATGTTTAAATTTGTTATTAAAATGGTTTACAAAATAAATACTCTATACAAATTGAAATATTATGCCCCAAAATTAAATACTTTTAGTATTTGGACTATTTACATTGTTTGGACTAATGTTATCATCTTTATTGTCAGGTTCACGACGTTTCGGTCTTTGTACACTCCGACCTTCTTCCGGACAATTAAGACGAGGACAACAGTCTGAACGATGTAAGTAATGTAAATCATTGCAATAACTCATCTGAGAAATATAAACATATCCTATTTTATAGTAAAATAAAATATGTACACGTGACTTTTCATTGATTGATCAAGTTGCTTATTTCATGCTACGATGGGTTTTAAATAATACCGGGTGTCCATAAAGTTTGTATGAACTTTAAAAAAATTTAACACTTTATTTGCATTCGCGATAGAAATAATTTGTAAAAAGGATTAGAAAGAAATAAATCTATATTTTTTAAGGTTTTATTGAGATATTATTTACGTTTCCACCTGTCCTCCATTATTAGCAATACAAAGGGTAATACGATTTTGAAGTTCACGGAAAATATTTGCCAACTGATTTACAATAATGCTTGAAATCATATTAGTTATTTTACCTATATTTAAAACTAAGTACATTAAAATTTATAACATTTTTTTACAGATTATTTCTAACGCAAATACAAATAAAGTTATAATTTTTTAAATTGCACACGAACTTTATGGACACCCAGTATATTTTGTGTAGTATAAATAATTATTTTTCTAAGTAAATACTGCATTAATTTTTTTTTTTTTTGAGAATAACAGAGATTTTGCATGAAAAAAGGTAGTGGCAGATCTAATTTCAAATCGGAACTAATTTCAACTCTATTTGAAAAGCCCTAACCCTTAGTTAGGGTCGAACAGATGGAATCCATACATTTCCAATACGTTAATTAGAACCTAGTTCTCCTAGATCTCATTCCGAGTCGCTAACCACTACACAATCTGCGCATCCAATAAATTAGTTATAAATTGATTGAAAATGTCTGTAAGTTTTGCAAGGGTTTACGCTATTTTTTTTTCCGCAAGGAACGAGCAGAAAAATCAACACTTGTATTCATTGCACTTTCGGAATGCAGAAAGTGTTTTTTTTTTTTTGTTTTTGCGAAATATTCTGACGATCAACAGGATTTACAGAAAATTGAAAAAGGTCGAAGCGCATAAAATCAATGAAAGCGATATTAATCTGTATCTAAATAATTCAAAGGCAACAAATTACGGTGCACTTATTTCGATTAACTGCATTACTTAGAACAATTACTTCGCTACTTATCGGGAAATTGGAGGTTGTAAAGAATATGGGAGCACCTCTTAATTGCTGTTGCTCCAAGGTTCCTCCTGAGCTGGTGTGGTAGCTTCTTTTAGGTTCCAAACTATGTTCAAATAATGACCTCACAAACAAAAAAAAAAAAAAAACAAAATACAAAGAAATTATAAAAAAAATATATATTGTTATAATATAAATACCATCAATATATTTTTATATGTATCATGTCATCCCATAAGTTCTGTCCGAATTTTAACTTTTTGTGAAAATGAACAAAATTTAAGAGTATTTTATAATGTCTAATGGAGCTGAACATTATTTTTATGATTAGATGCATTTAAACTGATCGAATTTTATTTCAGAGAACAATACAATTAAGTTTTGTTTAATTAAAACCCTGCTAACATGGAAGTAGCCAAGAATCATTTAAGGCACATAATGCTTTATGAGTTCAAGAAAGGAAACTCAGCAGCCGAAGCGGATAGGGACATTCACTCAGTTTATGGAGAGGAATGTGTGAATGAAAGAACTTGCAGAAGATGGTTTGCAAAATTCAGAGGTGGAGATTTCACCTTTGAAGATGAAGATCGAACCGGACGTCCAGTTGAATTTGATGAAAAGCTTCTTGAAGCAGCCCTTGAAGAAAATCCTGCTTTATCAGTTGAGGAATTGGCAGTGGTTCTCAGTTCAAACCATACAACTGTTCATCGTTATCTTCAACAACTTGGAAAAGTTCCTAAACTTAGAAAATGGGAGCCTCATGAATTGTCTGAAAACAACCTCAAATCCCGAGTTGACATCTGCTCTTCTCTCCATTCCCGCCAACTTGTTTCACCTTTTTTGGATAGACTTATGACTGGCAAAGAAAAATGGATGTTTTATCGAAATGTTAAGCGTCGTAGACAGTGGCTTGGTAAAGGAGAAAGACCCCAACCACAGCCGAGAAAGGAACTTCATGGGCAAAAGGTTCTTCTTTCTATCTGGTTGGATCGCCAAAGAATGATCCACTTTGAATTCTTACAACCTAATGCAACAATTAATGCTCAAATATACTGTCAGCAATTAGAGCATTTGAACCAAGCTTTGAGGAAAAAAATCTGCTCTAGTGAATCGAAAAGAGGTGATGTTTCATCAGGACAATGCGCGACCCCACACAGCAAGAATCACGTCACAAAAGATCGAAGAACTTGGTTGGGAGAAAATTCCTCATCCACCTTATTCTCCCAATCTTGCTCTTTCAGACTACCATTTGTTTCAGAATCATTTGAAAGAAACAGCTTTTGTAACACAGGAAGATGTTAAAACTGACATTTATGAGTTCTTCGAATCAAAGCCAAAAGAATTTTACAGTAATGGAATTAGTAAGCTTGTTAATAGATGGAAGGAAGTCATAGATAATCAGGGAAAATACATTTTTGATTGAATCTGTAATTCAATGTAACATTTGGTCACTTGTTTTCTTTATTCAAAATTCGGACAGAACTTATGGGATGACCTGATAAAAAAATTACCAGGTCTATAATTTAATGTTTTTATTCTATTGCGTACAAAATATATTTAACTGAAGGCATTAAATTTGTTTAAAATATTTAGATTTCGGCATTAAATAACCCATAGAGATGTTGATATGCCGCTAAAAAAAACCGGCAGCCAACCAACTAACATGAGAGATTTCTTTCATTTTATCATATTCGTCCATATAATACCCTAGAATTTATTAATGAATTCAAACTGTGTATCAATATATAACATCCATAAAGCTACAACGTAAAACACACATATCACCACCTCTTGTAATCTTGTCCCCACAAATATGTATATGCGTAAAAGCCGAGTATCAACTTTTTTTATTTTTATAAGCGCTTCACCCCAAGCAAGGTGGGAAGCCACTAACACGCAAGGGGTTACAGAGAGTTTGAGCGAGAGCGAATAGGTGTGAGAGAGGAAAGGATGAAGAGAAGGATAGGGGATAGATCAGGGCATCTGGAGACGTCGATTGGCATTACATTTGAATAGTTGGAGATTATAGCTATCAGGGAAACAGGAAAATGGGAGGGAGTTCCACAGGAGATTCATGAAGCTATTGGAGTAGAAGAGACGGCTACATTTAACATTTTCGATAGTGAAAGGGTGTGAGCGAGATACCAGCCTAGAAGAATGCTTAAATTCATGAAATTTGGGAACCAGCTAAAGCAGCTCCTCGGAGCAATTACCATGAAAGTATTTGTTAAAAAAAAAAGACAGCGGTAGGCGACAGCACGTCTGTGAGAGAGTGACTGCAGACGAAATGCCAGATCAGGACCAATTACGTTGCATGTCCGTCTCTGGATCTTATCATAAAACCTTGAGACAAACATAAGGGTCACCAGACCATATATGGCAGCAATACACCATGCAAGGACGAATGGTTGATTTGTATATTTAAAAGAAATGTATTCAATTGTTTTATTTCTTCAAAGCTACCTAGATAATAAAATTTCGGTATTAAATGACCCATAAGTTGTTGATGTGCCGTTAAACAAACAAATCAATCTCTACATTGAAATCAAAGGATTTCGTAAAAGGCAACCTCGAAAGTAGAAAAGGAAGAAAATAATTTGTTAGTATTAGTTCTGTGATTCTGACTTATACTTTGATAAAAGAAAACCCGTAATTAGTCGGGACAAATATTTAGTCACAAATATCTAAGATATGAGAGAGAATCGCCTGATCAGTTGCGAACCGCCCAAAAAAGAGGTGTTTCCCCAGAAGAAACTGCTGGACATAATTAATTTTCAACATTTTGAGCAGATGCTCACAAATTTGAACTTTATATACTATACTAGCAGTATGACCCGGCGTTGCCCGTGCTTGATTCAAAAATCTTACGACTCATACAGCAATCGCAATCACTTGACTTAAAATATTTTTGCCCTTCCTTGCTTTTAAAGGAGTGCTCTTTGCCGTGCTGATGTTGCAACATGTCTTACTTCTTGCGAAATTTCACACTGCGAATTTTTTCTAAGCTCTATACTAAACATTATATCTCTTACGAAAAAAGAACTAAACAAAATGAACACAAAACGATCAGCTTTAAAAAGGACTCGTAACTGGAAAAAACGGATGAAAAAAGAAAGTTAATAATAAATACTTTTTCGCATCCAACCCAGTTCTGCGGAATCAGAATCAACGTTGAGTTTAAGTAAGCGAATGAGCCAATTGGAGTAAAGTGCCATGCAGATTTAAATTTTCTTCACTTGTGACGAATACAGGTATCGATTTTTTTTTGTATGCTAGCATGCTAGTTAACATTCGTGTCAGTCAGTTATTGGCTCTCACACTGGCCAGTACAAAACTGCCGTAGAAGCATGAAAAAAATCGATTATTTCCACTATCGATGGGAGTTGGGAAATGCAAAGTCGGTCTTGGCCTTCCCGCTAACTTGGAACATGTGCATGTAAATTTCGGTGCAAATCCGTCGATAATTGCGGCCGTTCATTCGTTATACACACACACACATCCTGCCTTTTATAGATAGAGATATAATGGCGAAGAGAAAAGGATGTCAATTATTAAAAAAATATCGGTTTACGGGATTTGCAATAATAAAAAAACTCAGCAATTGTTTTCATATTGAAATCAATCATTTTTAAACATTTTCCCAGCGTATCCATTCATTTTCGGTGAGTTTGTCATTTGTCGTTTGTGGGGGTCTAGAGTAGGAAAAAATTATGAGTTATTTCAAACGCAGTTTGAGGTCCTATGCAAATTTCTTCACGAGGTTAGACATGTCAAAGAATCAGCCAGTAAAGCATTTAAATATTTAATATTTTATTTCCTTGAATGATTTATTCTACATGACACCAGTTAAAAAAAACGATTGGGGATTTCATTAAGTCTTTTAAAACGACGTTTTTCTTCGCAAGTTTTCAAATGAGGTAAGACTATTGTGTTTAAAAATTGCTATGAAAAACAAGATTACGAATTTAAATGCAGATATTAGTGGATATTTTCGCTGGAGGTGTCGCTTTTGAGAGGAGGCTATTTAAAGCAATTATAAACATAGAAAAAAGAGATTTGAATAAGACGTGAAACATTTCACATATAGAAATATAGTTACATATCTAATCGAATAACAATACTTGCCAAGAGAGCCGATGAATTAAAAACAGATAATGTAATAAGCGACATTTTAAATATTTTGTTGAACATTTACTATCTATCTATCTATCTATCTATCTATCTATCTATCTATCTATCTATCTATCTATCTCAGTCTGTTTCTATCTATCTCAGTCATATATATATATATATATATATATATATATATATATATATATATATATGTATGTATATATGTATATGTGTCTGTGTCATTGTGTTTGTCTGTGTGTGTGTATTGATATAATAGGAAAGAACTGTTACATTGATGCTCTAAAGTCCTTTACTCTTTTTCATTTATTTTTATTGCTTGTGAATGAAACGTCATCTAAATTTAAGGTTTAATATTGAAATTAAACTTTAACACTTGTAGACCAGTGTCGAAACATAGTAATTTATGTGTCTTCTTATGGAAAAATATTTTTTTAAAAGATAATCATATATATATATATATATATATATATATATATATATATATATATATATATATATATATATATATATATATATATTTTGTTTGAATAAAAACAGACCACTTTTTAGGATCCATGTCTCAATACAACACAGTTATGGAATCAGACTTAATTTTCCAAAGGTTGAAACGCATTTTTCATTTCAGTAAAGTCTGATGATCCAGAGCCCTTTAAAAGGGCTGTGGTGAAATAATTTATTACATGGAATAAAGTGGTCTGTTTTTATTCAAACATATTTGCTCTGAATTTACATTGAGCTTTCGGGATATCATCCTCCTTGGGTCTACCCATACGGATTACCTAGTTTTGCATAAACTATATATATATATATATATATATATATATATATATATATATATATATATATAGATTGATAATATTAGTGGTAAATATACACATACACATGCAAACATATATCAAAAAATATATATATATATATATATATATATACATACACATACATATATTTTTTTTATTATATATATATATATATATATATATATATATATATATATATATATATATATATATTCACGTTTTAATGAGCGTTTAGCACATTGTCATGTGTTTCGCATTTAAAAGCATAATGAAAAAAAATACAGTAATGGATAACAATGCACAACTTTGTATTAATACTTATACTAATGAACAGTATATAATTTTGTACTGTTGCACCCCTGAAGATGATCTTCGAAGAAGATCGAAATTACTTGGAAAATGAAAATAAAAGAAATTTAAACAGTTATTGTATATTTCTCTCATCCTTTAACATCACTACACGGAAGGTTATTCGTAAATATGAAAGGATTTTCTTAAAAATTACCAGACACAGTGCCTATAATTTATTCAATCAGACATGCATAAAAGAGAAATTTCTGCCTAAATACACAAATATATATATATATATATATATATATATATATATATATATATAAAGTAGCGGCCATAATATAAGGAACGGAAACAACAAAGACATAAATATGTGTATTACTTATAGTAATGCATGATTAGCAATGAAATTTTTACCGAATAAAGATTAGGGTGTAATGCATAAATATTATACAAAGTTACAAAAATTTACATAATATTTTTTTTTTAAATAAAGATTAAATTGAACAAAGGAAATAAGCTACTGGACAAAAGTTAAGGAACGATGTTAATAATTTGCATAAACTTTTAATTTACATTATTAAAAACTCGATGGAGCTTTTCAACAATAAGTAAGAGTTCATTTATCATTAGGACTTTATTTTTAAGCAATATGGCAAATTCTACACGCAAAACGCTCTCTGTGGATGACAATATATATATATATATATATATATATATATATATATATATATATATATTATATATATTTAATATATATATATAATACGGTGATATCATTAATTTAAATTGTATGTATGAGGATGAAACAATTTTATAACTGTTTATTTCTTTTTGTCATAATTAAGCAAGTCTGAAAAGTACGATATGTCCGAATTGGCAGCTAATCTCAATAATGACTTACATTCGGTTGTTAACTTTTGCCAAGGAATATCTTCCAAAACGACACTGTTCTCTTTTAACCTCCAGATTACTGACACATTGAGCATACTGACACTAAATTTTTCCTCTGCAATGTCTTTGAAAGATTATATTGAAGCGATTGCAAAGGGGCAATGCTAGGAATGTTTATTCCCCCATGTCGCGCAAGATAATGTCTCTTGCCAGTTTTCTCCTTTCCTCGTACATATTTATCTAGCATTCTACCTTGCGTTGAATATTGTTGCCACATCTCTCTTGGTGATTCTGCTATTTAGAGATTCTTGACAAAATCCAAAGAAGAATCCGTAAGGTTGTTGGTTTTGAACAGGCATCTCGGATTCAGCCTCATTCATTCTACGTTTATTTGTTCTGACGAAATTTCCTCTACGGTACCTAGACTTTATGAAACTAGTTATGTCTCTTATCACCCCTTAATCTTGCAACTTAACTCCCCAGACTGCAACCTCCTTGATTATTATGTTTTGGGGGCAGTTGAGCGAGAAAGACCAATAAAACAGCATATAGCACTAGAATGGTCATACTAATGATATTATTATTAATAGAGGCATGTAATTCTCAATAATACTTTATTAAGGTTTACGCTAAATCATATATATATATATATATATATATATATATATATATATATGCACATACATACATACATACATATATACATATATATATATATATATATATATATATATATATATATATATATATATACATATATATACATACATACATATATATATATATATATATGTGTGTGTGGATATATATATATATATATATATATATATATATATATATACATATATGTATGCACACACATATATATATATATATATATATATGTATATATATGTATGTATGTGCATATATATATATGTATGTATGTATATATATGTGTGTGTTTGTATATATATATATATATATATATATATATATATATATATATATAGTACACGATAGACAACCAAAATTACATCATACGGGGAATACGCTTATTTCATCCGTGGAGAGTCGTCGGTTTTATTCGACCCCGCTATAGATTCACGAACTTAGTCTGTACAGGGGTTGAATAAGACTGACGAATCTCGTCGGTTGGCATCAATTTCTGAAATGAGTTGCCACCATGATGATGATCTCAGAAGGAGATGGAATTAATTTTCATTCTTCCAAAACGAAACGGTTCACTTAACCTCTAGGTTACCGACACATTGCGTCTTCTCAGACTAAAGTTTTCCGCTGACATGGAAATATATATATATATATATATATATATATATATATATATACATGGAAATATATATATATATTGTCTTCATGTTTGTTGCCATATTTATCACAACTCAAGGAATCTGAGGCTGGATATTCTCCTCTCGAAATAAGTTTCATATTGAAATATATTCACCTTTCCTTTTTATAATAAAGCATGAGTTCCCTAGGACTCTATCCTTGGACGTTTTTCCTAATTTCTATGAAAGAAGTTATTGATGTCATAAATTTTCAACTCAGTATCTATTCTGATGACTCACATGTTTACTCTTCCCTTAATACTATGTTTGATAGCTTCGATAAGGGCAAATTGGCAGCTGACGTTAAAATAAGACCTACAATCTGTTGTCAATTGGGGCAAGAAATAGCTTATTAATTTTAAAGCAACTACAACGAAATCGCTCTCTTTTAACCATATGATAAAATGCTTTCTGCCTACAACATCATAGCTACTTTTTTTTAAAAGCATATCACCCCAAGCAAGTGGCAGTGCGACTAACATGCAAAGGGTTACAGAGAGGGAAAGCAAGAGTAAAGAGGTGGTTGAGAAAAGGATATAGATTAAGATGAGGATCAGAATCAAGGCATCAGAAGATGACGATTGACATTACATTTGAATATTTGAAAATTATAGCTATCAGGGAAGCAAGTAAAAGGAAGGGAATTCCACTGTCGGGAAATGCGATATAAGAAGCTGTTGGAGTAGAAGAGTCGGTTACATTTAACAGGGGGAGGGGGAGACCGGGATGACAACCTAGTAGCACGTTTAAATTCATACAGTCTGGGATGCAAAGAAAGTAGCTCGTCAGAGCAGTTGCCATGAAAATATCTGTAGACAAGGCAGAGGGAAACCACAGCACGTCTCTGAGAAAGTGATTGTAGAAGAAATGCCAGATCAGGAGTTGCAAGAAACAGACCAATTGCACATGCTCAGGTTAATGTTTTTAACTGACACTAAGTGGAAAGATTATATTGAATCAATTGCTAGTTATGCTGCTAGGAAAGTTGGTTCACTATGTCGAGAAAGACGATTTTTTACCCCATCATTTAACCATTAGTTCATGCATTGAATATTGCTGCCACATCACGTCTGCTGCTTGTATGATTCATTTATAAATCATTCATAAAATACAAAGAAAAATCTAAACTAGTATGGTATATATATATATATATATATATTTAAGTTATGAAAAACTTGGTAATCCGTATGGGTAATCACAAGGAGGATGAAATCCTAAGAGCTGAATGTAAATCCAGAGCTAATATTTTAAAGAAAAACAGACCACTCTAAGGTTCCATTATAATAATTTATTTCACCAAAGCCTTTTTAAAGGACGCCTGATCATCAGATAGCACTTCCAAAAACGAAACGAAAAATGAAATGAAAATTGATGGGTGGTGTAATTTTTTGTAATTTAACAGACAGTGTAACATCGGTAGTTAGAGAGACATGGTAGTTTAGGGAGGGTTTAATTTAATATCTCACTCAATCATACTTAGTATTTGATTATCATTATTCTAGTCTTTCTTTATATATATATATATATATATATATATATATATATATAACATGCATACGTAGATCCCTTGTCTTTTCTAATTCTATGTATACTCATCCTTTATACTCCTTTAAACATCGTCAATACTCATCCGTTGAATCCATGTTATTTTCAGTATTCTTATCAAAGACGACATTTTTGTTGCCTTATGTCATCCGTGAAAAGATTGTCCACAATTTACTGCCATATCGGAAGACTATCTGTCTATATTTCTGAGATGACGTATTATGTACATTATTTACATTATTCGGACAATTGTCCTCATCTTTGTCGCCATATTTATTACAACGTTTCGGCTTTTCAATATCTGTCTATATTTCTGAGATGAGATATTATGCACATTATTTATATTATTCGGCCTTTTGTCCTCATCTTTGCCGCCATATTTATTACAACGTTTCTGCCCATGAGCATCTGTCTATATTTCTGAGATGAGGTATTATGTACATTATTTACATTATTGTCCTTATCTTTGTCGCCATATTTATTACAACAGTTCGGCACTTTAGTATCTGTCTATATTTCTGAGATGAGGTATTATGTACATTATTTACATTATTCAAACTATTGTCCCCATCTTTTTTCCATATTTATTACAACGTTTCAACCCTTCAGTATATGTCTATATTTTTGAGATGAGGTATTATGTACATTATTTACATTATTCCGACTATTGCCCTCATCTTTGTCGCCATATTTATCACAACCTTTCAGTCGTTGTACGTACCGACCTTCTTCGGGTGGTTGGAATGTTGAACCCTTTATTTCGTTCACTGTGCTAGACTGTTCTAGTTTCAAGTGCCATGTTTAATGGATGTCAGTTATGTCTTGTTAATTCAGCTCTCCAATTTCTCCATTGCCTTTACAAGGTATTGAACTCACTATTCTTTGGGTCCTGCCACTGGATCTAACAGGCGCCTTTATCCACTGTACCATGTTTCCTTAAGTATTTGTAATGATGAGTTTTCCTCTATAGTACTTAGGTGTTACGAATTTAAGCTCGGTACTAGAATGTCGGCAAGATATAATAAGCTTGCAATTGTAATGAATAAAAGCACCCGCATGTTCTATGCTAAGTGTTTCTTTTTCCAGATTTCTCGCTTGTTGAACTCTCTTCCCGCTTCCCACTATACTTTTTAATTTAAAAAAGTGTAAATGCATTACCTATCGTCATCTACTGTCTCCTTAATTCATGTTCTTTTATTTCCCTTTGTATTTTATTCTATTTTTCTTTTCTTAATATTCGGTCACACTCATTAACTCTTTGCGTCTTAGTTGCTTTTTTGCCTTGTTATGAAATGTTAAAAAAATTATTTAAAAGAAAAAAAATCCGGCACTACACTTAAAAGCATGCATCCATATATATATATATATATATATATATATATATATATATATATATATATATATATAAATATATATTTAATATATATTTTATTTATACATTCTTTTTTATATACATACAAATATTTAAGTACATGCTGTGTTTATAATAAACAGTATTAAACAACATTTACCGACATGAATATCCAAGAAGTTGTTACAGAAAATATTTGTCCTCCGACTGTAATCGAACCTGTATCATATACGCAACCGTCATATAACTAAGTAAACGCTCCTCTCTGGCCAAATCGGTTAAAGGCGCGTCAGGCTATATGACGGTACGTTATAGGATACTGTTTCGATTCCTGTCGGAGGCCAAAAAAGAATGTATAAAAAAAGGATGTATAATTATAAAAATGTTTTAAAATAATGATCGACTTTGTCCAATTTGTCCAATTTATATATATATATATATATATATATATATATATATATATATATATATATATATATATATATATATATATATATATATATATATATATATATATATATATATATAAAGAAGGAAAATGAAACAGTTAAGAAAGAATTGAAAAAACATGTCTTCAGAATGAAATAATGCAAAGCATTTGAAAAGCCAGTTAAATAAAGTTTAAAAAATGAAAGAAAGAAAAACAAAGCATGAAACAAAAAAAAGGGTGGAAGGAAAGAAAGAAGAAAATGAAACATTTATGAAAGAAGGGAACACATAAAATAATGCAAACTGAGCAATTAAAGGAAAACAGTTAAATAAGGTTTAAGAAAGAAAAACAAAGAATGAGACAAAGAGGAAGAAAAAAAACTTAAGAATGAAAGGAAAAAAGAACGATATATATATATAGTTGATTCTCCCGTCGAATTCGATGTATGAGGGTCAAGCAGATCAGTTACCAGGAAACTGACGGTCCGACAACAGCACAAGTGATTTGATTATAGTGGTGAAGGTTTCGTGCAGGACCAGCCACACTTTTTGAAGGGCCGAATACAGAGATCTGGTGCATTAAGTGCCAGAAGGCCCCCAAACGACCCTTCGCAGGTTTTGAATTCAGAGTTGTCCTTCTCATAGACCATTTGCCATCCAAGGCTATAGAACCCAGTGTGTCCTGCTATTTACCCATAGCTGGAGGGAGAAGAAGAGGATTCACACCTTTCCCAAGGGTATCAGCACTTAAGTGAATGTAATGGATTCGACTGGAATTCGAACTCGGCTCTCCTCAATCCAAGCCGCTATCAATTACTCCACCGTGCCTCCTCTTATCTATCTCTCTCTCTCTTCTCACTATATATATATATATATATATATATATATATATATATATATATATATATATATATATATATATATATATATATATATATATATATATAATAAAAAGGCTTAAACATTAATATTCCATGGTCATAATTGATCAGACCTACAAATTCCAAAAGAAAACAGATATGTGTATATTTACCACTAATATTATATATATATAATCAGAAAGAATACATTTGAGAATACTTATCGGATAAATTATATTAATTCTGGTTCAATAACCGTTGATCGATGTGATATCAAGCACGTTCTTGCTTGTGAAGGCTTGAGCTAGTGACACTAAAAAATAGAACTCATGTTTACACTTACGATGGACGATACATCTTTGAGAAACGCGCCTTGTCGGCTGCCAAACATCCCTTTTTATTGGCCAAGCGACACCTGGTGTGAATCCGAAGATACAATCAAATGATCAAGCTCTCGGGAATACCAATGATACATTTAAAATCCAGACTATGCAAACAAAAGATGATTTTGTTTTATTTTTTTCTGGACTGATAGATTACTTAATGGCGTGAGTAAAATATTTTGGTGATAAGAGAGAGATCTTCAGATAAATCACGTTTAGACCGACAAATGGTTAATAAATAACTTGTTTGAATAAAGCGTTTCATGGAAGCCAATGAGGTTAAATGATTAAGATAAACTAATTTGTTTTTCATTTACGTAAGGGACACATGAGTTTTCCATTACCGGGAGAAAAATATATAAGGCAGGTGCTAAATGTTAGAGCGTTGACAACAGGTGAGAAAGAAAGAAAGAAAGAACGAAAGAAAGAAAGAAAGCCTGGCGATTTATTTAGCATGTCAAATCGTGTTATGATAAGAAAGAAAGAAAGAAAGAAAGATGGGTGGAAAGAAAAAAAGAAAGAAAGAAAGATGGGTGGAAAGAAAAAAAGAAGGAAAATGAAACAGTTAAGAAAGAAGGGAATGCATGCCATCAGGATAAAATAATCCAAACAAAGCAATTAAAGAAAAACTGTTAAATAAGGTTTAAGAAAGAAACGGCACAAAAGCAAACGAAGAATAAAGCAAAGAAAGAAAGAAAGAAAGAAAGATAGAAAGAAGGGTGGAAGGCAAAAAAGAAGGAAAAACACAACGAATGAAAAAAAAGATTAAAAGGAAAAAGAAACAAACAAGCAAACAAACAAAGAAAACATTGAACTTAGGCAATTTCAAAAAGATAAAGACAATTATAGTAACTACAGAAAAGTAGAAAGAGAAAAGAAAACATTGAAATAAAGCAATTTAAGAACGTTAGATAAAGTATAAGAAAGAAAGAAAGAATGAAAGAATGAAAGAATGAAAGAAAGAAAGATTACGTAAGACAAAGAAAGAAAGAAAGAATGATAACCTGATTACAAAAAAAAAAAACATGCAGTTGGGATACCAGTGAAAATAGCTCGCCAGAACAGTTACCATAAAAAATATTTGTAGAAAAAACTGACGGAAGATGCGTCTGTGAAAAAGTGACAGTAGTCGAGATGCCAGGACCTATCACATTGCATATCCGTCTCTGGATTTTGTAGAGGACATCAAGATGAACAGCGGCTGCACCAGACCATATATGGCAACAGTATTCCATGCATGGATAAATGCGAGATTTGTAGATGTGAAAGATGGACTCAGACGAGAAAAAAACTTTCAGGCGCGACAAAGAGAATCAACTTTCCTTGCAGTAGATGAAAATATTGATTCAATGCAGTTGTTATATCTCAGCTCAGTGGAAAACGTGAGACGAGGAAGGCGCGGACAGACACTCTCGTGAAGTTAAGCATCAGCCATGACGATAGGAGACAGGGTGGGTTTTTATGGTGGGTAAATAAGAGCAGTTTCGTTTTGGAGGCATTCAAATTTACAGGCCATTCCCTGCACCAATCAACCACAGTTTAGAGGCCCTTTTCAAGAAATGCCGAATTTATTATTGAGACAGGAGTAAATGGTAATGTCGTCTGCGTAGATGTTTACTTTAGAACTTATGATATCAGGAAGATCGTCGATGAAGATGTGAATCAGTGTAGGATCCAGGATAGAGCTTTGGGGAAAACCAGCGTTCCTATGAAAAGAAAATGAGGAAAACGCATTTAGGACGACCTTCATTTCACGGTAAGAGAATGATGATTGGGTTAAATAAAGTCAAACATTTCCGGCATGCCAAACCTTATAAAACGCTGTAGAGATATCTAGAGCCACAGATTGAGCTTCGCCGTTCTATTCAATAGCTTGGTATTTCTTGTCAAAGCAGTTACCACGAAAATATTTAAAAAAAAAAAAAAACAGAGGGAAGCCACATCTTACCTGTGAGAAAATGCCTGGAGATGAAATGCCAAGTCAGTACCTATCACATTGCATATCTATCTTTAGATTTTGTTAATAAGCATCAGGGACACCAGACAATATATGGCAACAGTATTTAATACAAGGACAAAAGATACATTTGTAGATTAAAAGGATGGACTCAGACGAGAAAAAACTTCTGATGTGACACAGAGAACCATCTTGCCTTTCAGTAGATGAAGCTATTGATTCAATGTAGCTGTTCCACCCCATGTCAGTGGAAAATGTGAGACTAAGAAAGTACAGAGAGATGCTCTCGTGGAGTAGAGCATCAGCTATGCTGATAGGTGGCAGGGAAGTTTCTCAATGATTGTTAAATAAGAGCAGTTTTGTTTTGGAGGCATTAAAGTTTACAAGCCATTTCCTGCCTCAATCAACCGCATATTGCAAGTCCTTTTCCAGGCCAATGGCCAAGTTAACTTTGTCAGCAATGCCGGATTTACTATTGAGACAGAAGTAAATGTTAGTGTTATCTGCACAGAGGCCTACTTGGGATGTGATAACATCAGGGAGATCATTGATAAAAATCAGAAACAGTCTAGGACCCAGGATAAAGACTTGGGTAACACATGAGTTAGAATGAAAGCAACTGGAAGGGTACCCTGTTTAAGACGATCTTCATTTCCTGATTAGCTAGGAACGGTTGGATGAAATCAAGGAAAGGTCTTGTACTCCCGTCGCCCTGAATCTTACGTAGAAGACCAGCATGCCAAACCCTACATGGAGTAGAGCATCAGCTATGCTGATAGGAGGCAGGGAGGTTTCTCGATGATTGTTAAATAAGAGAAGTTTCGTTTTGGAGGCATTCAAGTTTACAAGCCATTTCCTGCCTAAATCAACCACATATTGCAAGTCTTTTTCCAGGTCAATGCCCATGCTAACTTTGTCAGCAATGTCGGATTTACTATTGAAACAGGAGTAAAAATGGTAATGTCATCTGTGTAGATGCCTACTTGATAACTGATGACATCAGGAAGATCATTGATGAAGATCAGAAACTGTAGGACCCAGGATAGAGCCTTGGGGAACACCAGCATTGGTATGAAAAGTTAGTGGAGGGGAAGAGTTACATATGAGTAAGATGGGAACCGATATACTTATTCACGTAGCTTCGTAGATGAAAATTAAGCAAAGAGTGACTTTTTTTTGTTTTGCTATATAGTAAGTCCGAATTTAAAACCCAAGACCGAGAGATCGCGATGTTCTAAGATTAACTTCGCGTGGAAAATGAATATTCCATGTCTGTGAGTCAGGAATAAAAATAATTCCAATATTTGTATGAGCCCCCCGGCAAAAAAAAATCAAAGATTTAATATTCAAAGTTTTCAAAAAAAGGGGTACAATAAATTAATTTCAATTTAAAAAAAAATTAACAAACCAAAAAGAAAGAATTAGTACCGAATAAAAAATAGAATGGGTAAATAAAATGACTAAAGACAGAGATTCAAAGAGATATAGCAATGAAACAGTAGATTTTCTACGCGAGGCTTAGATGTGGCAAATAGCCGAATTTATGGGCACCCAGTGAGAATGGAACTCACTACTCAGTCGTAATTGATCTAGCAAGACAAGCTTTCTAACCATTACACCACGCCGAGGTGCCCAAATGATTTTTCAAGCGTCGCTTGGGTGTGGCACAAGGCCGAAAGTAAGGGGCACTCAGTGAGGATTGAACTCACTACTCAGTCGTAATTGTTCTTCCGAGACAAGCTTGCTAACCATTACACCACCCCGACGTGCCTCAAAAAATACTAACGCATAACAAAGAGCTTCTTCTTTCAATGTGTTAGGTTCTTTCAGAACGTAGGCGATCATGGCTCTCCACTTCTCCCTATCCCTTACAGCTCTCATCAAGTTCCTTTCCTCTGCTACCTCCACCAGACCACATTCTGTCATCCACTTGCTTAAGCCCGCCAGATATATCACGCGTCTCGCTTTCCATTTATTCGACCCGTGTGTATCAGATTCTCCAGGCCCTCCTTCCTCATTATATGTTCCAGAAAATTCAGCTACCTCTTCCTGGTATTAACTATAAGCCTCCTTCTTGTTTGCATCCTCTCTAAGACATCATCATTGCTCACACGCTCAGTCCTTGGCATTCTTCTGTAGAACCATATCTCTGCTAGCTCACGTCTCTTCTTCATCTTTGGGGAAAACGCCCAACATTCTCTGCCGTAAAGAAGGACAGATTTCACGTAACAGCTTAGTATTCTTTCTTTCGTTGCTAAAGAAATGCTGCTATCTCGCAATACTCTACCCAGCTTTTGGAATGCGTCCTTGGCCATACCAATACGTTGACGGATCTCGTTGTCGCATTTGCCTACCACTGTCAGAACGCTTGCCAGATACTTAAACTGCCGAGTCTGCTTCATTCTAGTGTTCCCGACCTGCAAATTGCATTTTGGGCTCATTTTATTGATGATCATGCATTCTGTTTTCTTGTATTTTATGCTTAGTCCCTTCTTCACACTCTCCTTCGTTATCATCTAGGAGATTTTGTAATTTCTTTCCGTGTCTGCTATCAGTACTGTCATCTGCGTAAAGAGTTATCAACTCTATATGCCTTTTAATGAATGAAATCCTGATCAAACAATTTCAATTTTCAAACCAGTAATTGGTCTGTCAAATTAAATTCAACAAATAAAACAGTTTGCAGTGAGAGATAGAAAGAGAGAGGTGACAGTCCTACAAATAGTTTACAATAATTCCGAGCGAGCCATATGTTAGAAACAGACCTTGCTCACACTGTGTAGAGATTTTCAGATAGTCACGTTTAATCTGTATATTTGGCAGACCACAAAGGTCAGGAAGTTTCATATCTCGGGAACCATTGATGCTGCGAAAATGAAATTTAACCTGGTTATAAGTGTTGTTAATAGAGACAAATTAGCACTAATAATTTTATCTTCACTTGACCTTTTCGTTTTTGGCAGTCTGGTCATTAAAATATACGGTTTATTCGAAAAAGACTTTGCAGTCTTTTGTGCTAAAAGCTTATCTAAAAGTGAGCATATCTTCTCTCATCTTTCTTTTTGTCTGCCAAAAATGTGATCTTTCGTACATAAAACAAAAGTATTATATAGTTTAAATTCTTTAAATCAAATATTATCACAATACTGCTAGGCCCAGAAAATAGCACTCCATCAGAAAATGTTATAACAATTTTTTTTTATTGAAATAATCACCGAGAATGACAAGCAGAACAATGTAAATGGCCTGATATATCTCAAAATAAACGTTCAAATAAATTAGCATCGTCTTCCCATTCGTCTCTTCCAGTAGAGCCATACTGATGTTGTTGAAATCGGTGCCCCTGCAATCATTGCATGCTGTTACGCACATAAGACAAATATTTCTGGAGAGAGTAGATATTTGCACTGCAAGGAATATTGGACGAAATTTTGCAGCAAAAATGCACAAATCCCAATAGTTTCTCAGCAGCAGGATCTAGATCGATAAAAAATGGAACTGAATTACCGTTTCTCATTTCCCAACATCCAGCTTCAATGATCAAGTTGGCAATGACCTAAAGTCTTCCAAATCATAGCCTGAAAACTGAGAAGGAGACTGTGGAACAAAGCTGACCGTTCAGTGTTTCAGGCTTTGACGTCGATGTTGCAGCAGACTCTATATACTTTATGTAGTTGAGGGAGTCCAATGTATCGTCTGTTTTTCCTCTATACACTTTGACAAAAGCTGCGAGCCCATAGTTAAAAATTAGGTTGGAGAACCAGTAGCAAATACTAAAGTAGCTCAAGAATATTGAGTCACTTTTGATTTATTAATAAGGAAGAATATCGAACATTTCTTATGCGTAAATACAGCTAACGTTGAATCTCATCCATTCCATTCGTGGATGTCTGGTAAGTTTTTTTTTTTTTTAGAACGTAGAAGTTTATCTAATCTGCGATTTTACGGATGCTAAGCATCTTCATCTTTCCCTCTGAATGGTTATAGATGTCAGCCATTAAATAGAACAATATCTCTATGTCATCATCTATTGCAGTCACTTTTTTTCACCCCAAGCAAGGCCACTAGCACGCAAGGGGTTACAGAGGATTTGGAGCGAGAGCAAAGAGGAGTGATAGAGGAAAGGATAAAGAGAAAGATAGGGGATAGATCGATTGACATTACATTTGAATAGTTGGAGATTATAGCTAGCAGGGAAACAAGAAATGAGGAGGGGGTTCCACAGGCGAAAGGTGCGAGATATAAAGCTATTGAAGTAGAAGAGACGGCTACATTTAACAGTTTCGACAGTGAAAGTGTGTGAGCGAGATGCCAGCCTAGTTGAACGCTTAAATTCATGGAGTCTGGGAAAAAAACGGTTACAGTTTAGGGGAAGACGCGGATTCAATGTAAATAAGATGTAAACCCTTTAAAAATTAAAACAAGGGAAGAACTAGTAAAAAAGAAGTAAAAAAGAAATGCACAAGGATGAAAATAGAAAGCAACACCCCCTAATTTCTTCAACGGAATAGGAACTTCACACCATGAAAGTGTTTTCCACAGGTTGTCATCAAGAGGGCTTTATGGAGTACATTACTGAAAAGTTATACTTGAATGTTCTTTTTTTTTTAATTAGGAAGACGCAGAAAAGGAATTTTCTGTCCTGGGGTTTGAATCTGTTTAATCTACTGGCCCTTCTATCTTTCCCCGTGTTGATTTATCGAAAACATCGGCTGGACTAATCCTCCGTTCTTGAAGAGTTGGAGTCAATATTTCTTCTTCGAATTCCTTTTTGGATTATCCGCTAATAGAAGTCCTTTTCATTGAACAGTCAAACCGGCTCCATCCAGATTTTCACAAGGTCTTCAGAGCACGTTTCTCATTGGTCAGTACATATGGAAACTTTTTTTCTATAAGTTCAAAAAATGAATTTGAAAAAATTCGCAAATAATTTTAGCGGTTCTTCAACAGTTAATTTTAAAATAGATTTTTGCAAACGCAACAATTTTTATTTACAATTCATCTGGTTCCAAAAATACATTTTTTCTCAAGTGTTTGTGTCAAAAAAATATCTAGACGATTAAATATTTATTTACTACAAAGACTAAGTAATAACAAATAACATTTTTATATATTCGGATCTATTAAACTTGTATTGAAAAACACCATTCCTCTTAGAAATCGAACAACATATATGTCGTTAGCATAAATAATAAAACAAAAAATATTTTCATCAGCAGCATTCAAGAAGAAAAATAAAATACATGTCTTCATTCACTCCAGATTGTTCACACTTGGTTGGTTTTCCACTTCACTAATCCAGAACAGTCTAAATGAAGCCCACGTTCAAATACGACTTAAATATCAGAGAAGCACAGCACTGATAAGGTTGATCATCCAGGCAAGACCTACAAAGAAGTATTTGTATCATAAAGCTCTTTAGAAAAAAATTCCGTAAAGAACATGTACCATCGAGTTTTCAGCGTCGATAGTGGTCAATAACTCTGACAACACAGCAATAATAATAATACTTTTTCCTTACCGGAAGGAAAGTTTTTTCATGAAGAACTCAAAGAAACTAACCGTAACCTGATCATTGGAAAAATTGTGCAAACATATTTATATGTAACTTGTAAGTGCATGGATTTGAATCACAGATAACACATAAATAACTTATTTACATTTATTTAAGTTCCTGCATGCTACCAAACCTCTCGTAGTGTCCAAGGATGCAGCGTCCTCAGACATCTTAGCAAGAACCCATTGATTAGGAATGCCAGTGCGATATGTATATTTAGATTTCTTAAACTTGTATTGCAGAACAGGATTCCTCTTAGAGGCCGAACAATACAAAATACATATGTCGTTAGCATAAATAATCCTACTTGGAATATTTTCATTAGCAGCATTAAAAAAAAGGTTAAAATACGGGCATTAAATAAAATTCCTCTACACCATTCATCAAAATTCACGTCTTCCTTATCATTCACTCTTGTTTGTTTTTTCACTTCACTGATCCAGAACATTCTAAATAAAGCCAACATATAAGAATATAAATCAAGTATAGATTATATTGCACAATCGGGAAACATAACCTCAACGACTAAACATTAGATATTACCATCACAATGTTAGAATAATTCGGAAGACATATTCGAAATGACCTTTGCATGAAAACCACTTACTCAAGTGGCTTTCACCTTATAGCACTATTTTTGGACAATAGACAGCCAAACCGGCTCCATCCAGACTTTCACAAGGTCTTCAGAGCACGTTTCTCATTGGTCAGTAAATATGAAAACTTATTTTTCCATAAATTCAAAAAATAAATCCGAAAAAATTCACAAATAATTTTGGCGGTTCTTTAACCGCTAATTCTAAAATAGTTTTTCGCAAGCGTAACAATTTATATTTACAATCCGTCTGGCTCCAAAAATACATTTTTCTCAAGGGTTTGTGTCAAAAATTACCTAGACGATTAAATATTTATTTACTACAAATATTAAGTAATAACAAATAGCAATTTTTATATATTCGGATCTCTTAAACTTGTATTGAAGGACACCATTCAATATATGTCATTAGCATATATAATAAAACAGGAAATATTTTCATTAGCCGCATTCAAGAAGAATGGTTCAAATACATACATTAAACAAAATTCCTGTATCATTCACTCTGGGTTGTTCACACTTGCTAGGTTTTTCTCTTGGCGTATTCAGAATAGTAAAAATTAAGTCTTTGTTTAAATAAGTTTTTGATTCTTGCATGTTAACTATTAGCGGATGATATCTGATCTATAGGCATATGAAGCAAATACAGATTATATTGCACAACTGCA
This sequence comes from Acanthosepion pharaonis, assembly GCA_903632075.3. Classification (NCBI taxonomy): domain Eukaryota; kingdom Metazoa; phylum Mollusca; class Cephalopoda; order Sepiida; family Sepiidae; genus Acanthosepion; species Acanthosepion pharaonis. The sequence goes on from CAHIKZ030001691.1 coordinate 382,030, forward strand.
ACATGGCCTAAACATTAGATATATTCGGATAACTAGTAAGGCACATTCGAAATGACCTGTGAATGAAAACCACTTCCATGTGTAAACTACTCAAGTGGATTTCACCTTAGCATTGTATTTTGAAAAGAAAGTGGTGCTCAAAAAACGGCCTTAAAATAAATTCTCCAAGATGGATGAGAGAGAAATTTTTGTTTTCCAGCAGGGGATAAAATTCAGCTTCAATAATATAAAACATGCCTTGGAAACATTTTCCCGTGCTCACATTCTATTTACTCTAATTCGACCAAACTAATCGAAAAATGAATTCATACGGATAGGAGGCCGAAAGTTCCGCAGGCTGTAATATTGTGATAAAAAAAATGGAGTCGAGGAAATGGACCGAAAAACTCAATGCATATAAAATTGAAAAGATTAAAAATATCAATTAATTGACTGAAAAAAAAAAGAAGCTTGATAGCAAAAGAAAAGAAAAGAGAAAGAAAAGAAATGAAAAGGAAATGCAAAAAAAACAATAAGAAAAAGAAAAAGAAAAGATAATCAAAAGAAAAGAAAGAAACAAGGAAAAAACGAAAAAAAGAAATGAAAACGCAAAAGAAATGAAAAAAAGCAAAAGGAAAAGAAAAAGGAAAAGATTAAAAAAAGAAAAAAGAAAAGCAAAAACAAAAGAAAGATGAAAAAGAAAAAAGAAAAGAAAAAGATAAAAAGAAAAGAAAAAGAAAGGAAGAAGAAAAGAAAAAGAAAAGAAAAAGATTAAAAGAAAAGAAAAAGATTAAAAGAAAAGAAAAAGAAAGGAAAAAGAAAAGTAAAAGAAAAGAAAAGAAAAAGAAAGGAAAAAGAAAAAAAGAAAAAAGTAAAAGAAAAGAAAAGAAAAAAAAAAAAGAAAAGAAAAGAAAAGAAAAAAGAAAAGAAAAAAAAAAAAAAAGAAAAGAAAAGAAAAGAAAAAAAAAAAAAGAAAAAAAAGAAAAGAAAAAGAAAGAAAAAGAAAAAAAAAAGAAAAGAAAAGAAAAAGAAAAAGAAAAGAAAAGAAAAAAAAAAAAAAAAAGAAAAAAAAAAAAAAAAAGAAAAAGAAAAAAAAAAAAGAAAAAGAAAAGAAAAGAAAAGAAAAAAGAAAAGAAAAGAAAAAGAAAAAGAAAAGAAAAAGAAAAAGAAAAAGAAAAGATTAAAAGAAAAGAAAAAAAAAAAAGAAAAGAAAAAGAAAAAAAAAAATTAAAAAGAAAAGAAAAAGAAAAGAAAAGAAAAGAAAAGAAAAGAAAAGAAAAAGAAAAGAAAAAGAAAGAAAAAAGAAAAGAAAAAGAAAAGAAAAGATTAAAAGAAAAGAAAAAGAAAGGAAAAAGAAAAGAAAAAGAAAAGAAAAAGAAAAAGAAAAAAAAAGAAAAGAAAAAAAAAAGATTAAAAGAAAAGAAAAAGAAAGGAAAAAGAAAAGTAAAAAGAAAAGAAAAAGAAAAGAAAAAGAAAGGAAAAAGAAAAGTAAAAAAAAGAAAAGAAAAAGAAAAGAAAAAGAAAGAAAAAAGAAAAGAAAAAGATGAAAAGAAAAAAAAAAGAAAGGAAAAAGAAAAGAAAAAGATTAAAAGAAAAGAAAAAGAAAAGAAAAAAGAAAAGAAAAAGAAAAAAAAAAAGATTAAAAGAAAAGAAAAGAAAGAAAAAGAAAAGAAAAGAAAAAAAAAGAAAAGAAAAAAGAAAAGAAAAAAAGAAAAAGAAAAGAAAAAGAAAAGAAAAGAAAAAAAAAAAAAAAAAGAAAAGAAAAAAAAAAAAAAAGAAAAAGAAAAGAAAAAGAAAAGAAAAAGAAAAGAAAAAGATTAAAAGAAAAGAAAAAGAAAAGAAAAAGATTAAAAGAAAAGAAAAAGATTTAAAAAAAAGAAAAAGAAAGGAAAAAGAAAAGAAAAACAAAAGAAAAAGATTAAAAAAAAGAAAAAGAAAGGAAAAAGAAAAGAAAAACAAAAGAAAAAGATTAAAAGAAAAGAAAAAGAAAGGAAAAAGAAAAGTAAAAGAAAAGACAAAGAAAGACAGAAAGAAAAAAAAGAAAAAAATATGTGAGGACGTTAGGAAAAAAATGAAAAACGGATTGAAAGAAAAAAAGAGAAAATAAGCAAAACAAATGAAGAAAGAAATAATTAAAAATCTATTGAAAATAAATAAGAAAGTTTAAAAAGACAAATTCATAGAAAAAAAGAAGCTAGAAAGATATAAAAGATTGATTGAATCATTTTCTGTAGCTTATCAACCGTTTCCGGGATATTTAAAACGAGAAAATATTTTTAAATTGTTAGAATTTTCTTTCTAGCATAATAATGGTTTGGTGATACACGTCATACTAATTAACCCATAGCTGGGAGGAGAAGTGGTGGATTCATACCATTCCAAATGCTATTTGCGCCCAAGAGAATAAAAGGGACGTCTCTGGAATTGGAAATCGACCCTCCGATTAAAATTCTTAGCAATAATTCATTACACCAGTCGTACATACCAGCACTTGGTATTCCCAAACGGTCACCCATCTAGGTTCTGAACAGGCTCGATGTTGCTTAACTTCGGTGATCGTAAGCGAACCAGATGTCATCGTAAAACAGGAAGACTCGAATGATCGATTGAAAAACGAGAAGAAAGAAAGAATGAATGATAGAAAGAAAGAAAGAAAGAATGAATGATAGAAAGAAAGAAAGAAAGAAAGAAAGAATGAATGATAGAAAGAAAGAAAGAAAGAATGAATGATAGAAAGACAGATAAAAAGCAGACGATAAAGAATTTGGGGTGAACAATTGAAATTACAGGATGAAATGACCAATTGAAAAAATTAAAGGAAATTAAAAGAAGAAATCAATGAAAGAGCGTGTTAAACACGGGAAGTGAAAAAGAACAGGTATTGAAAGAAAGAAAGAAAGAAAGAAAGAAAGAAAGAAAGAAAGAAAGAAAAGCAAAACCAAGATAGGGAAAAAGAAAGAAAGAGAAGGAAAGAAAGAAACAAAACAAAGAAACAAAGAAAGGGGTAAAAGAAAGAAAGAAAAAAGAAAAAGAAAGAAAAGAAAGAAAGAAAAAAGAAACCAAAAGAAAAACCAAGAGAGGGAAAAAAAAGAAAGAAAGAAACAAACAAACAAAGAGAGGGAAGAAAGAAAAAAAAATAAAGGAGGGGAAAGAAAGAAAGAAAGAAAGAAAAAGAAAGAAAAGAAAGAATGAAAGAAAGAAAGAAATGGGTAAAAGAAAGAAAGAAACAAACAAAAAAGCAAATAAAGAGAGGGAAAATTAAAGAAAGAGAAGTAAAGAAAGAAGCAAACAAACAAAGAGAGGGAAGAAATAAAGGGAGGGAAAGAAAGAAAGAAAGAAAGAAAGAAAGAAAGAAAGAAAGAAAGAAAGAAAGAAGCAAACAAAGGGAGGGAAAAAAGAGAATAAAAGAATGAAACAAACAAACAAACAAAGACAGGGAAGAAAAAAAAATAAAAGGAGGGAAAGAAAGAAAGAAAAGAAAGAAAGAAAGAAAAGAAAAAAGAAAAGAAAGAAAAAGCAAAAACCAAGATAGGAAAAGAAAGAAAGAGAAGGAAAGAAAAGAAACAAACAAAAGAAACAAAGAAAGGGGTAAAAGAAAGAAAGAAAGAAAGAAAGAAAGAAAGAAAGAAAGAAAGAAAGAAAGAAAAAAGCAAACCAAGAGAGGGAAAAAAAGAAGGAAAGAAAGAAACAAACAAACAAAGAGAGGGAAGAAATAAAGAAATAAAGCGAGGGAAAGAAAGAAAGAAAGAAAGAAAGAATGAAAGAAAGAAAGAAAGAATGAAAGAAAGAAAGAAATGGGTAAAAGAAAGAAAGAAACAAACAAAAAACAAATAAAAGAGGGAAAATTAAAGAAAAGAAGGAAAGAAAGAACAAACAAACAAAGAGAGGAAGAAAGAAAGGGAAAAAGAAAAAGAAAGAAAGAAAGAAAGAAAGAAAGAAAGAAAGAAAAGAAAGAAAGAAGCAAACAAAGGGAGGGAAAAAAAGAGAATAAAAGAATGAAACAAAACAAACAAACAAAAGACAGGGAAGAAATAAAAAAATAAAGAGAGGGAAAGAAAGAAAGAAAGAAAGAAAGAAAGAAAGAAAGAAAGAAAGAAAGAAAGAAAGAAAGAAAAAGCAAACCAAGATAGGGAAAAAGAAAGAAAGAGAAGGAAAGAAAGAAACAAACAAAGAAACAAAGAAAGGGGTAAAAGAAAGAAAGAAAGAAAGAAAGAAAGAAAGAAAGAAAAAAAAGCAAACCAAGAGAGGGAAAAAAAGAAGGAAAGAAAGAAACAAACAAACAAAGAGAGGGAAGAAATAAAGAAATAAAGCGAGGGAAAGAAAGAAAGAAAGAAAGAAAGAATGAAAGAAAGAAAGAAAGAATGAAAGAAAGAAAGAAATGGGTAAAAGAAAGAAAGAAACAAACAAAAAAGCAAATAAAGAGAGGGAAAATTAAAGAAAGAGAAGTAAAGAAAGAAGCAAACAAACAAAGAGAGGGAAGAAATAAAGGGAGGGAAAGAAAGAAAGAAAGAAAGAAAGAAAGAAAGAAAGATGTTTGTAAAGACGAGAAAAAAAACGAAATAAAAAATGCTGGACTGAAAGACAGACGCCAAGAAAGAAGTAAAGTAAGAAAGAAGTTTGACGTCAACCGAATGAATTAACATTCCCCTGATTTAATTCAGTCAAACTCTTAGACAGACCAAACGCAGACAACTTCAAATCTCATTCGTCTGTGTCACTGAAAATAATTGCTCCTCCGTGACAGATAATACTCTCTGTATTGGAAGAGGGTCGTAGTGTTGGTAAACATGAAAGAAGAAAATAAATCAATTAAGGCGAAAAAATGAGATTTTTTTCTTTCCCGTTCTTTCGGTCTCATTCTATATTTGTTCAAAGTTTTATTTTTGTCTCTTTTTCCCGTGTTACTACAGATTATAAGACATGTCTAGTTATTCTTTAATGAAAAGCTTTTGTTGTTATCCGCCATTTTCATTTTCTGAGCTTTGTATTGAGGCCATCTTTAATGAAATTTCATACTTACATTAAAAAAAAAAGAAAATAAGTTACGCTTTTTTCTTCTTTCTCCATTGGACCTTGATTGAATCTTTGCAAATACCTGAACATATTAATTTAAACAGTTCATGAGAATATGTGTGAACGCACTGATATACAGGGTGCGATTGGTAAATCGTCGCTTTTATATTTTTAATTTCACGCATGCGCGTTTTTTGTTTTCTTTTTTTTTTTTTTTTTGGATTTTGTCGACAGCACCGTATATTAGGCTCAGCTGGGAACCGTCTGAGAGGAAAAAAGCATCATGAGGCAATTCAGTCAATTAGAAATGTGGAAATGGTATGCTGTAGTACTTTGCATTCGCACCGGAAGTTCCAGACATTTAAGAGTGTTTGGTTATCAATCTAAGGACAGGGCAGATGTTTCGGAAAGAGTTGGATATACCCATTCAACATCATGGTGTTTGCTGTCATCACTAGTGATAGTGACGTTTAATCTCCCTTTATCTTTCCAAAGAGACTCACTCAACACGGGGTTATGCATAAAGTGCCTTGAAGAGGTACTGCTGCACTGGGTGAAAATAGTTGCTGCTGGCAGGACTCTGCACTGTGCCACACAAGCAGAGAATAGAGTCATGGCTGTCAGACAATATTTGAGACCATATCACCCCTTATATCTGACCACCTAACTACCTATACCACAACCCTCTATGATTATTATGTCCAGGGTGAAGTTGAGCGAAAGACCAACAAAACCTCTTCTAACACGAAAGATGATTTGAAGGCAAAGATTATGGAAGCATTCAACAACTTAAACAAGGAGACCCTCAGAAGAGAGCACGAGAGGGTGGCTGCTGGAAGATTCTATGTCCGACAACATGACTTTGCATCACGTCACACAAGCAGGAGGACACAGTCTTGGCTGTGAGGCAATATTTGAGACCACATCGCCCCTTAAATCTATCCACCTAATTCCCCTTTACTGAAACACCCCTTGATTATTATGTGCAGGGTGAAGTTGAGCGAGTGACCGATAAAACTCCTTGTAATGCTAAAGATGAACTGAAGACAACGATTAGGACAGCATTTATGAATTTAAACAAGGATAGCGTCCATAAAATTTTAAAGAGATTACGAAGTCGTCTAGTGGCCCTGGTTGAAGCCAATGACGATTTTATTGAATAAATTTTCCCTTTAGTATTTCAAAATATTTTTTGTAATTTTGGTAAATGTATCTGTTAAAATAAAATGCCAGTGTTATTTTCATTTTTGCCAATGGCAATTTTATTAAATAAATTTAATCTTTAGTATTTCAAAAATATTTTTTTTTTTTTGTAATTTTGGTAAATGTATCTGTTTTAATAAAATGTCAGTGCTATTTTCATTTTTGCCAATGGCAATTTTATTGAATAAATTTACTCTTTATTATTTCAAAATATTTTTGTAATTTTGGTAAATGTATTTGTTTTAATAAAATGTCAGTGCTATTTTCATTTTAGCGTAACGTCGACGACAATTTATCCATCGCTCCCCGTATCTTTCATTATATCTGTATTGCAGCAGTTGACGACAAAAAATTGCGACACCAAAATCTGGAGTCCCATGGCAATAAAAGAAGAGGACATATATAAACTAAGCAAAGAAATAAGAGATAGGAAAATGTCATTAGAAATAAAGCCTGAGGGTTTGTCTGCTTTGTTATATATCGCAATACCTCTAAGAAAATGATTGTTGGACAATCTCCTTGCAGTAAACGTAGAGACCTGAAGCAAATAGACATGTAGTTCTACCGATCAATGCTTTGAATAATATTAACAGAACAGGAGAAACAAGTAAGTGTTAAGAAATCACAATGGGGTCACCGCTCGCCTCTATCTCACAATTCTGGTTCGTTTTGGCATTCAACGCAGAATAGTGCAATACCTTGCCGGCTCCTTTTGGACCGTTGATATTCATTTTCTCAGAAGTTAAAGAGACAAGACCAAAAATGAGGTTTGAATTAAGAGTTTTCCTTCGCATAAACTGGTTGCCAACCAAGGCTATAGGATCCAACTGGGAGGAAGAGATGGATTTATATCATTCCGAACATTGTTTGCGTTTAAGTGAATGCAATAATTCGACTGGAATTCGAACTTGGCTCTTCTATTTCTCAATCCGAGTTTCTATCCATTACCTCCCACGCCCCCTAACAAATATTGGAACGTGTCGAGGCCACCAATAAGAACTGGACTTTTTGATACAGGTTATGAAGAAAGAGAGCCAGAGTAATTTAAAAGTAACATGGCGTATGGAAAGTAAGAGTCTTCTTCTATGTTGAGTCAGCCAAACCTCTGGGTTTAACAATACCCGGCTTGTTAAACTCTGTCTTTGGAAATAGAGGAACCCAAATGAGGCTACGCTGAAGGGCAGAGTCACGTCTGGGGAAGTAGATAAGCCTGACCCCGTGTATGCGTTGTCTACGGGGAATTTTTATCCGAGCTTATGGACTAGAATTAGACCCACATAAAATCGGCCTTGTGCCGCATCCTGCTTGAAGGACAGAATCTGAGGAGGTAGACAAACCCAACCCCATTATATGCAGGGTTTAGGTAGAATTTTTAGTGGTGCCTATGGGCTCAGGTTTGCCCTACATAAAAATCGGTCTTGTGCCACATCCTGCTTTGTGCGGAGTTTGGTAAATACCGAGTCTTCTATATGCCGTGTAACTTCAGGATATTGTCGATCATGGCTCTCCACAACTTCAGTGATTGTGACATACAGATGGTTGAACTATTTAAATAGCATATCTTTAGCATAACTATCAAGATGACTGGTGGAATAGCAGAAGGATATGTAATGGTAATTATTCCTCATGTTACATAAATATCTATAAAAATCTTAAATGTTGGTTATTATCTAAAAGTCAGTTACTCATTTCTTCGCCCCACTAATGGCCAACATAAAAGTCCATCTTCTTTGCTCACGGTTCCTGTCTGCACTCTAGGAGGGTATTGTTGATTCATGACACCGTGTTGATAACAAACACAAAATTTGAAAAAATAAAACTGAAGTTATTCCAATACCAGATGGAAAAGACATATCGAAATAAGAACATTAATTATAAGAAGATAAAATTTATCTTTGATAACAAGTGAAAAAGCCCAACGTACAATATACTGATTATATATGTGAAGATCAAGCAAGTACGAAAATTTAAGTATCTGTTAAGTGTTTTAGCTCAGTTTGGTTCGGTTTGAGTCGTTTTACGGTATATCAACCTTAGTGGGTTATTTAATGGCAATTCTTATTGCTGGTAATATATTTTCTCAAAAATATATTGCTTGTAATAATGTATTACTGGTAATTATCTTTTCCAGAAATGTTTTGCTGGCTTTAAAACCATTTTACACTCTCAGTGTGCTTTGACCCCAGTTTAGAGGTTACCTCTTTACCAACAGTTGTGACCTTATCAAGTGCTACCAGCCTGGGTCAAGGTGGACCTAGGAATACCAACAATTAAGAGGTGAGTCCACGCTTCTAAAAACCTCCTGATCAGGAGCCTTGCTGCTGGATGTAGTTTATTATCTTACCCAGCACGAAATATGGGCTAGAAACAAAGGTTGATTAATAAGGCAGATCGATTTTGGGAGGGTATTGCACTCAAATTGAATGTGTAAAATAATGAAACAAAATATTTTGTTTCGAAATTATTACATTAATTTGAGGAAACAAGTTTAATTATTAAGTTTAGGTTCAAAATTGTAGCGTTGGAATATAATCCGTTTATCAGTGAAAGCCTAAAGCACAGCCTTATAAAACTAATAATTTACTGAAGCATTACAAGCTGAATATAGACAAGATGCAAGGCAGATTATTACTAAATCGTTGTGCCATCAAATAAGACCTTCATTTACTTCAAAGGGAAATTATACTGAACAGTTTAACTATAGTATGATTTAACATATTATATAGTGCATTAGGTTCAAGATGATTCGCAATAAACAGCTTGTGTTCAAGCCACGGTAGAGTGATGGATAGCGACTCAGATTGAGGAATCGAAGAGCCGATCTCGAGTATCAGTCGAATCCATTACAGTCACTTCCGTGCTTGGGAAAGGTATGAATCGTCTTCTTCTCTCCTAGCTATGGGTATGATGTAATGAATATGCATACACCTGGGTTCCCCCTCACAGTAATATGATTGGCTGGTGTCAGCTATAAATACAGACTGATGCGGAGGTACCAGGACGCCTGTTGTCTTCGCCTATTGCCTACGCCTATTGTCTACCACTAGGACGAGGACCAGTCCATTACGGTTACCTGCTAGATTGTCCTGCCCGGTTACAGTAGTCCAAAAACCACTTTATTTCTTCGAACAAATATATCCCTTTCCGGGACATATCAGGGTAAATAAACTTGGATTGCAACTGGTCTACCGCAGAAAGAAATGGCAACCTAATGCGGGGGAAAAATCTGCCTCGTCAGTCATTTATCGAAAGATACATGATCGTTTAAGCGTGTATCACGCATGGCACATAACTGACTGTGGATTTGTTCTTCAAAGTATAAATTTCAAGTGTGTTTATAAGCAAAAGCCTGCGGAAAGAGATGCTTCTGTACGCTTTTAGACGATATTTAAAACTAAATGCACAGAAATTAGTAAAAGCTATGAATCCATCTTTTAATGTTATTACTCATCTCATCCAATCTCAGCTTCCATGCCCAGTGTAATACCAATTTTAATATCAACCTGCCCTAACTAACAACGTGTTACCTAAATGGAAAGACATATTGGAATAGTGAAATATTCATTCCTAACGACCCCCCCCAAAAAAAAACACGTAAGAAAAAACATGAAAATTACATCCGTCTTCTTCTATATAAAGTATTTTTACAAAACAAACATGATCCGGTGCACACGTTAGTACTTCGAAAGTCTATTTCACGAAGTCGTTCCTTGCAGAGTGTAAACATACTCTCCATTGGATCTAAATCAGGAAAATCTACAAGACAGTCGGTAGTGCTCAATGGTAAGGCTTGCCATTGTGTTCGTGCATCGTTACAAATTTCGTACGCTTACTTGGAATAACGTCCATTATAGACAGTGTTCGTAGGACAATTAATCGATAGGCGAGGCAATAGTGTCTAGGCGTGATAAAAATCAGATACAATCACAGTTGACGCAAACAAATTCCACCATACACACCGAAAATTGATTCATATTACTGCACACCACTGCAAATGACCGAATCTGGGGAAAAATAGAAATCGATTAAACTCTGTCACTCCAGTGGGTCTAAAACTGACCGTATGCTGAAAGAGAGAAACTAAAGCCTTTGTTTCAATTAATTTGCGCAAGGGTGTATAGTAACCCATAGGGAACCGATCTGCAATAAACTTGAGACCCATTATACGTTCAAAGTTAAGAGCATCATTTAAATTCCAAAGGCTCATCACGAGTGGAGCAAACTCAGTGTGATTAAATTGGCTCTGGAGGCATTGATTATAAAATCTGTTCTTTCCTCTGGGACGGACGCAGATATCCCAAACACGCATACACGCATATATTAAGGTTAATTTCCGCCTGACAACAGAAGAGGCCACGTGGAAGTCTTGAGATATTTTGGGAAAGCAAGTCAAGAGGTTGACTGACCCAACTACCCGTAGCAACAGATGTCTAGACAGAAGCTAGACAGGGGACTGATGTAAGCTGGAATTCGCGCCAAAACACGTGAGAGTTAGAAAATTACTTGAGAGTCAGTTGCTGTCTTGTCTTTGAAGGAGCAAGACTCGAAATCGAAACGCTGATATCTTATGAACGGAAAGATGAGACTCATTTGATAATGATGGAACTTGTCCGATTCATCCCAGGCAACTCCGGACAAGAAATATAAGAACATGTATTTCTGTTCGATAACCCCAAATTGAAGACGATAACTCGCGTTATTTATCACAGAAGACGCAAAGGAATTTGTACACTAAGAATTCAAACTTCGTTTGAAGAAAAGAGAAAACCAGAGAGAGGAAGAAAGTGTATATACTTGTTGCAGTTGAATCGTGTTTGAATCTGAACTGTATACAGAAGAAGAAAGAAAAAAAGAAAGAAAGAAAAAAGAAAACCAGAGAGAGGAAGAAAGTGTATATCTCTGTTACAGCCGGACAGTGTGTGAAATCGTATTTGTGTCAAGAAAAAAAAAGGGAAAGAAAAGCGGATACGTGAAAGAGAAAAGAAAGGACAATGATAAAAAAAGAGAACTGAATATAAAGATAAGTAATCATATATTTTGGACCCGTGTTAGAAAGATACACATGCATCCATAAATATTATGTTCTTACAAACACCTTTCCACATGTCAAAATAATAATATGTAACACCTATCGCATCTCTTTTGGTTATGTGTTGATTTCTGCATTCGTAGTTATTCATACTTATATTTTTTATCCGTTCGGGTTCAGTCGAATCCATATTTTGATATCCCAACATAAGTCTTGAGATCTGGTCGTCGGATGTTTTACTCATGCTTATATTTTCTTTTATTTTGATATTTTGTATATATGTACATATTAAAGTTCTTATATCAAAATTCACTACGCCTTATCGTTCATCTTTGAATTGTGGATCAGTATTCGTGTTGAAACCGAAGCGAACCTGGGAAAAGATTACTGTTCGATTATCCTAATCGAACAGTGTTCTTTAAAATATTTTTTTGTTTACTAATTGTCCATTTGTCATGATCTGGGAGAGATAGCCTGTATCTCTCCACAGGTGTGATAATGTATATATCTTCTGGTCGGCGTATGATCGCCTTATAAACCCATTCGTCGACTAGGGCATATGACACCTCTTTTGATCTCGCTTGCTCAGAGGACAGAACAGTCGATACGCTTTTGGTCATCTTGGTATTTGGAGATAAATTGCGGCATTGTCAGTATATATTTCTACTAATGATCTAAGACTGTTCTTGAGCACAACGTTTAAGGAGAAAAACCTTTCTGTAAAAAACCGAAATATAAAAATTCTTTGATGCATATATTCAAATGGAAATATGACATATTTTTAATCTACTTAATGTGTTTGTGTTTAGTTTTTCCTTCCACTTGTCCTGTTAGGTGTGGTGGTGAATGAACTGGAGAAGAGTTATTTCGTGGCCTCTGAGAGTGTCTGTCATTGAGTCGTTCCAGAGGCTTCTTGGTACCTGATTGTTTATGCTCGTAAGGCTGGCTGTTTGATAGACATACGAGTAAGGTGTCCGAACCACTTGATCCTCTGTCGTTCGATTTGTTGTATGATTGGTATTGCTCCTACCATATCTCTTATTGCTTCATTCCTGATCTTGTCTTGCCTGGTCTTGTTCACTGCTTTCCTCAGGCATTTCATCTCAGAAGTGATCAGATTCCGCTCAATGGTTTTTGGTAGGGGCCATGTCTGCCACTGTCGGTGGAATTATAACAAAAAAGAAAAGAAGCGGAACTGGTTAACATTATTCAGCTGTATTCTTACGGCACTAGGGCAATATTCTTTGATGGAACGAAGGGTCTATGAGCAACTAGATTTCTAGGCACTAAACTTAGTTTATTCAGGTAAACTATTCCTATAAATATATCCGTACGTTACAGATTGTCAAAATGAGTTTTGTCAGCTATGAAATTTGCCTTTAAGATTTACTGGGCAAATCGTTCCATAATATGACCACACTGATAAAAATGATTTTATAGAGTTTCTTTCATTTGAATTCAACTTTTATAGTATCAGTTCGCAGTTGTAACCTGTTTAATATCTCTTTACAAGAAAAATAAATAACATCTTTTAATACAAAAATGAATATATAATGTCGAGATAATTATCTGCTTAGTTTGAAAAGTAAACAAAGAACAAATTATCATTCATTCATCATTTCATAGATTTTCTTCATTTGAACAAATGTTTAGATTAGCGTTACAAATTGCTGCTGACACGGATTGATGAAAAAATGAAGCATCTTGAAAAGGATTTACTATTTTATACAATAATTAACGTACAAATAAAATATGTGATTATATTTAACCTATTTACATTATTCGAAATGTTGTCATATTCACGACGTTTCGAGCGTTGTACGCTCCCACTTCAGGTAATCGGAATTTTGAACTGATTTCGTACACCAGGTGAGAATAGTTCTTGCCTCTTCCAATGTCTTAGTATCAGTTATCTTTCTTTAACTCAATTCTCCGATGTTTTTTCATATCAGCGGTAGTCAGGCCTTGAACTCACAAATCTTTTGGTTATATCACTGGATTCATCCAACACACTTATCCAATGGGCCGTGTGTCCTTGAGGACTAAAGGGTTCACTTCGGAATTCCAATCAACTGAAAAAGGTTGGAATGTACAACGCTCGAAACGACGTAAATATGGTAACGAAGACAACAAACCGAAGAATGTAACTCGTGTAAATAATTACAATACTTCATCTCAGAAATAGAGATAGATCCTGAAGAAGGCCGAAGTGTACAAACGCCGAAACGTCGAGGATATGGCAACAAAGATGAGAACAACAGTCCGAACAATGAAAATAATGTAAATAATTAAAATGCCCCATTTCAGAAATATAGACAGATCCTGAAGAAGACCGAAGCGTACAACGGTCGAAACGTAGTAAATATGTCAACACAGATTAGGACAATCTAAATAGTGTAAATTATTACATCTCAGAAATAAAGAGAAGTAAATTATATATATATATATATATATATATATATATATATATATATATATATATTTCTTCTTATCTCATAAATATAGCACACCTTAAGACTATATTTCTTCATATATATATATATATATATATATATATATATATATATATTATTACTAGCAAAATATGAGAAAATATGGGGAAAAATAGAAATCGATTAAGCCCTGTCACTCCAGTGGGTCTAAAACTGACCGTATGCTGAAAAAGAAACTAAAGCCTTTGTTTCAATTAAATTGCGCAAGGGTGTGGTTCAGGAATTTGAATTTTCTGATGAATTCTTAAATTGATGATGTATGAATGTCGGTCATTATTTCGAGAAATAAGAGGGTATACAGGGGAAGTTTTGAAAGAGAAGTCACTCAATATCATTAAAGCCGACAACGCTTTTGTATTCCTTCATTCATTCAACCCCACTTCCATCTTTCCTTTTACTTTCTCATCCATTCTTTTTTTCTAAAATCAAAGAACGACATTATTATCTTTTCTTCTGTTTCTCCATGTAATCAAATAAAAATGGTCCGTTCTTTACCTGATGTAATGACTGGGCATGACATACGCGTTAAAGAACAGACGGAATTATAATAACGATTTTCTAAGACCCAGCTTAGATGTGGCTCATGGCCTAAAGTATGGAGCACCCAATGAGGATCGAACTCACTACCCCGTCGTAAGTGATCTAACAAGACAAGCTATCTAACCATTACACCACGTCGAGGAATTATAAAATAAAAAACATTATACTTCGTGTTCCCTCGGCAAAATGAAGAAAGTCCTACCTTGTCTTTTTTTCTAATTTTTATTTATTCAGTTTTTGAACAGTAAAATAAGTGTCAACTAATACAAAGAAGCCTTATTAAACATAATACTTTCCCGACATGAATCGAAACTGTGTGCTCACTCTGTATCGAAAAATGCGACTTGATGTCAAATACGCATTTTACCAATACGGCTACGAAAAGCCATAATGAAAAGGTGAGATCGATTTACCTAATAAATATGCACATCTTCCGTTGTGAACTTTCAAAGTCCTATACTATTCTATAAGAAAGTTAAAAACGCAATTATAGATGTATTAATCTGGTGGTATCTAATAAAATAACAATGATACTCCGTGGGTACACGTATTTGGTATTGATTTCACAGTTTAAAAAGAGGATATTTCTTTCCAATCCGTTTCATTTAATGTTTATAGTAATGCATAATGCTGAAATAAGATATATATATATATATATATATATATATATATATATATATATATGTATGTATACATTATGAAATGGACAAAGTCCGACAATTATTTTAAGATATTTAAGCCGGTAAATGTTGTTAATACTGTTTATTATAGACAGAGCAATTACTTAAATATCTATATGTAAAAAGAATGTATAAACATAAAAATGTATATAATATATATATATATATATATATATATATATATATATATATATATATATATATATATATATATATATATATATATATATAGATATATATATATATATATATATATATATATGTGTGTGTGTGTGTATATATATATATATATGTGTGTGTATATATATATATATATATATATATATATATATATATTTGAATAAGAACAGACCACTTTAAGGTTTCATGTAATAAGTTATTTCACCAAAACCCCTTTAACAGGGCTCTGGATCATATATATTAACCCTAGAAGGATTTAATATAAGTTGAATACCATATCAATAAACAACAATAATAAAAAAAATAAAAATTTACTAATAGTAATATTTTAATATTGTGAATAACTATTAAGGTAAAATCTTTATCCGTTTGAGTCTAATTCATGAATTTAATTTGTAGGCATTTTTGGATGGGTAATATTTCTTAATTAAAGTTTAGGTTTCAAATCAATATAGAGTAAGAATTGAAGGTAATAGTAAAAAAATCTGTTTTTTCATACATATACCACATACATATTTAGGTAAAATCACATATACATACGTTGATGTACGTTGATGTACATCTGCAATTACACACACATTAACCCTAAAAGACAAAGCATCAATAAAAGTTACCCCACTACTAACCATGGGTATATCATTTTGAAAATATAAAAAATATTAAATATAAATCTTTATTTGAAATATTTTACATGCAGGCACTTCAAACTTTGTACTTTGTTATTAACATTAATAGGAACTGAAAAACATTATTTAGGTAAGAAAAACAGGTACTGAAAATTGTAAATAAAAATAGAAAGATTTGCGCTGAGTACTATATACTCATGGTTAGTGTTCTAGGGTTAAAAGAAAGGTGAATACGCAACGGGACAATAAGAATATTTATTTATTATAACCTTACCAGTTTGACTGTTCTAGGATTTTCTAAATTTAAATGTAGATGGAGAGACGTGTAGCGATGAGATGATATATTTCATGTCTATTTGAAGTTGGAGAATTCTTTCCGTTTTATGAAAAAATTAATCTTACATTGCTATCTGTTTAAGATATTGTTTCATTGATTATAGTCAAGAGATCAGGCATAGTAATTCTTGTGCCAAAAATTGATGATCATAAAATATTGTTGTCAAAAATTGGCAGTTTCATAAATAAGTAAGCCTGGCTACTGAAAACAAAGTTTGAAGTAGTTCATTGTGTGGTAAGTAGTTCACTGTTGTAGTATATGTCTGGTGGCGGGGTCTCCTATTTGTTGACTATGAATTGAAATTCTACTTCTCAGATTTAAACGTGATAATCCTCGTTACATCCTATATTATTTACGATGTGTGGGATATGTAAAACAAACTTTCTTTTTGTTGTAGCATACATACGGACAATAATGGTTATGTCACCATTCACATAAATACAATAGTAAATACTGTATGTTGGTCTGCAGTTGAAAATTGGTATCAGTTATGATAGTTTACTTTGTGTTGAGTTTATTATTTGGTTCATCTCCATCCCTTCTCATTCTTCATTATTAGAATTATATATATATATATATTTATTATCAATAATTTTTTAAGGAATGGGGTCGCGTTTTGTAGCTTTCCCCTTGAGAGGATGCGGTATTATGGTGGATGGAGGATTGATTGGTGACGGATGAGTTCTTATGGTTAATGTAGAAACTTGTTGTGGTAGGATCCACCTAATTTGCATAGTGGAGTACCGACCATATAAATATGGTTGGTACCGGGAAGAGAGGGAGGAATCAAGAGATTCACTCTCAGTCGAACTCTCTGCATTTTGCAGTGAGGGACCCGGACGAGGCTTTGCCGAGAGGCAGGGTTTCGTCCGGGGTGGTAGACAGGTCTTGAACCCGTCTAGGCTGGTTCAGAAAGGCCATATTTTTGGCCGAGCCTACGGGCTCGGAGATACCCACTTTAAACCGGCCTTGTGCCACATTTTATCCTCGTGGGTGGATAGATAAATACAGGAATCAAGAGATTCAACCAGAGACTCTGCCCGACTGCGACTCAGTCAACACATTCTCCAGGAACGGTCTTACCAGGAATATACAAAAGACTATATGTAAATATTGTGTTCTCATTCTTGTTTCAATACATTTTGTTCTAAGTACATTTTGTGTTGCATTATTATTCCATACAATAGTCAAGTTTCAACAAAACTGTAATGTGTGAATGGGTCGTAAAACAGATTAGCTAGGTAGAAAAATAGTTAGTAACGATCAGCCTCAACCCCTCCCCATTTTTGGCCTTGTGGCCTAATTGTATTTTATATACAATAAATATACTGCAATTGAAGATTTGTCTCCAGCTGCGCTGGTCAAACTCTCTGCTTCCGCGCAGAGAGGATCCCAAAACCAGGGTATGTAGACGAGCAAAGTCTCGTCTCGAGAAACGGCTACCCGACCCCGTTTTATACGGCGTCTACGGGGAATATTTTGACTGCGTCTACGGGCTCGGATACCCTATATAAAATTCGTCCTTGTACCACATCTGAACGCGATGGGCGGTTGGTAGATATTCTGCAGTTGGAGATTCGTCTCCAGCAGCGCTGGTCAAACTCTCTGTTTCCGGGTAGAAAGTATCCGCAGACGAGGCTATGTCGAAGGGCAGAATCTCGTCTCGGGAAACAGCAACTAGATCCCATTTTGTACAGGGTCTACGGGGAATATTTGGCTGAGCCTACGAGCTCGGATACCCGACATTAAATTCGGCCTTGTACCTAAATTCGGCCTTGTACCACATCTGGCTGCGTAGGGCGGTTGGTAAATATCCTGCAGTTGGATATTCATTGTAGAATTCACGTGAGTCACTTCTTCTACGCACTGTTGGCAAATCTTATATGTGTTGTTCTTGTTTTAAGTATTATAGTTCATTACCAAACTTCGTGCGATTATTCTACTGAGTAACCTTCGCTAACACTTGTATATATATATATATGTGTGTGTGTGTGTGTGTGTGTGTGTGTGTGTGTGTGTGTGTGTGTGTGTGTTAATGCACGCAGGTATGATGGATTGTCGCTCGGAATTAGAAATCGGAGACGAGTCCGAATTCCCGTTGAATTCGTTGTATTCTCTCTGGAAATGTGTGAATAAAACAATTCCTCTATGGGTTAAATAGCTTCCGGACTCTATTCGATAACTTTGCTTGTGAACTCATCTACAGATTGTGACTTCATAAACTCGACCATCTCTCAGAAAGTTTTCGGCACTCGTGGGGATCTCTCTGTCTATGAACAACACACAGTTACTTGAATTCTTCAGTCGTGTAAGTAGCACATTCTCTCGCGGGCGGAGAAAGGCTTTCTGAGGCTCAGTTTGGTTTGCCTGTTGTAATACTCTATGGGATAAATATATATGATGATTGCCACTACTTTACAGAAGATGAGCATCTCTTCTTACTTTTAAAATGAAGAATCGTTTGATCAGTAATTATAAAAGGATCTTAAAACGATAAAAAAATAAAAACAGGATGAAATATAGTAAAAAATTTCACTCTCATTTGCAAACAATTTATAAAACGCTATCCTTATTATTAAATGGCAAAACACTGACAGTTAAAAGAATATTATAAAGGATGTAAAAGAAGAAAAGCTATTAAAATGATAAAAGGAATAACACCCAGTTAAGAAAGATTTACAGAATACAGCCAGTTATATATATATATATATATATATATATATATATATATATATATATATATATATCAGGTCATCCCATAAGTTCTGTCCGAATGTTAACTTTTTGTTAAAATGAACGACATTTAAAGAGTATTTTATAATGTCTAATGGAGCTGAACATTATTTAAACTGATCAAATTTTATTTCAGAGAGCAAAAAAATTAAATTTTGTTGGATTAAAATTCTGCTAACATGGAAGTACCCAAGAATCATTTGAGGCACATAATGCTTTATGAGTTCAGGAAAGGAAACTCAGCAGCCAAAGCAGCTAGAAACATTCACTCAGTTTATGGAGAGGAATGTGTGAATGAAAGAACTTGCAGAAGATGGTTTGCAAAATTCAGAGGTGGAGATTTCAACCTCGAAGATGAAGATCGAACCGGACGTCCAGTTGAGTTTGATGAAAAGCTTCTTGAAGCAGACCTAGAAGAAAATCGTGCTTTATCAGTTGAGGAATTGGCAGTGGTTCTCAGTTCAAACCATACAACTGTTCATCGTTATCTTCAACAACTTGGAAAAGTTCCTAAATTCATGAATTGTCTGAAAACAACCTCAAATCCCGAGTTGACATCTGCTCTTCTCTCCATTCTCGCCAAATTGTTTCACCTTTTTTGGATAGACTTGTGACTGGCGACAAAAAATGGATCTTTTATCGAAATGTTAAGCGTTGTAGACAGTGGCTTTGTAAAGGGGAAGGACCCCAGCCACAGCCGAGAAGGGAACTTCATGGGCAAAAGATTCTTCTTTCAATCTGGTGGGATCTTCAAGAAATAATCCACTTTGAATTCTTACCACCTAATGCAACAATTAATGCTCAAATATATTGTCAGCAATTAGAGCATTTGAACCAAGCTTTAAGGAAAAAAGACCTGCTCTAGTGAATTGAAAAGGGGTGATGTTTCATCAGGACAATGCGTGACCCCACGCAGCAAGAATCACGTCACAAAAGATCGAAGAACTTGGTTGGGAGAAAATTCCTCATCCACCTTATTCTCCCGATCTTGCTCCTTCAGACTACCATTTGTTTCGTAGCTTACAGAATAATTTGGAAGAAACAGCTTTTGTATCACAGGAAGAGGTTAAAATTGACATTTGCGAGTTCTTCGCATCAAAGCCAAAAGAATTTTACAGTAATGGAATTAGTAAGCTTGTTAATAGATGGAAGGAAGTCATAGATAATCAGGGAAAATACATTGTTGATTGAATCTGAACTTAAATGTAACATTTGGTCACTTGTTTTCTTTATTCAAAATTCGGACAGAACTTATGGGATGACCTGATATATATATATATATACATATATATATATATATATATATATATATATATATATATATATATATATATATATATACACGTCCTACGAGCAAGCCAATGTAGAGGGTTACAGAGAAAGAGATAACACATCAAACAAGGTTATTGCTCCATCAAGACGCAAGAGGCCTCCGGAAGGCGTTAAATGTATTTGAATGAACCGAAAAAACAAACCCTGAACTGGAAACAAGAGAGAAACCGCTACTTTTCAAAAGACAGTGGAGGAATTTGAACCGGACCATAGGCAAGCCTACAATGCTCCTGTTGCGGACGACTGAATGTAAATAAATATTAAATAAATGTTCAGAGTTTTAGGCGGCGATGAAACCGGAAATCCAACCGTAAAAAAGGAAACAACTGACAAATATCTACCATTCAAAGCATCAGGCAGTATTGTGAACAGGTCGATAGGCGAACCTGTCTGCTCCTTTTGAGGTACAAGAACTAAGTAAATATTAAATAAAAGAACCGAGTTTTAGGCTGACATGTGAAAAAAAAAGAATGTTGAAGAAAATTCACGAAGAAACCGGAACCCCAATCCCAAACAGGAAACAAGAGACTTACCTCCACTCCTCGTCAACAGACCGGGGGGGGGGGTACGTGAACTGGACGATAGTCGAATTTGGCAATTCTTATTAGGGGAAAATAACTAAATACATCTAAAGAAATAAACTACCAGTTCCCTCTGTCTGTCCGTGTGTCTGAAACCTCTCTACTTCGGGCCACTCGTACTCTACAAAGACATATTATACTTTTTTGAAATTAAGATGATCCAGAAAATCTGACCTTCATCTGGTGATTGAACATCATGGATTGGGATTTGTGTCCGGATAAGAAGAGAACTGTTCAAAATTCAAAATGAGTAAAAAAAATAGTGATTTTATTTTTTTTTTAATTCATACTGAGTTTAAAGTAACACAAAATCTTAGCGAATTTAATTTTATTGTTTTAATATTTGAATATCAAAATTTTCTGAATAGAAAAAGAATAATTTTATTTCTTGAAAATGTCAAAGAAGCAATGTAAAAGTGAGAGATTTCATGACGTGAGGTTTTGAAGTTCCAAAGAATTTGTAATTTGAAGGATGCAATTTTCGGCCTGAGTTTGAAATTTCGACCCAAATCGACTTTCAGACATAAATGGTATTTTGGTCGGAATTGGAATTACAGGCCGAATCAGATTTAAAGTAAAGTTTTGAAGTTCCATGGAGCGAATTGATGAATTGAAAGTTATGTCTTCAAAATTATCATTGTTGTTTTCTAAGCTGAGCCAGAGGTCCCTTCAGTTTTCTAGCCGAGGCCGAATTAGTCCTCCGCAGGGACTAGCATTGAGTCTGCACAAGGGGGGGAGGGGGGCTTTAAAGCTACTAATGATTTAAAAGTACATAGATTTGTTCTGCTAAGAAAACAGTATCATCTACATATCTTAGAGTAGTACGATTATATTAACAAAACAAAAGGGTTACAGCGGTTATAAACTTTGCGAAAGTATTGTTTTGCTTTTTTATTTAACTGTGCACACATCGATACCCTTTGTGTCTGTTGATGATTCAAACTCGTGAAATATTGAAAGGAAAAGGCGACCATTGTGTTTCATTTTTCCAAGTCAATCCAACACAAAGGCGGATTATATTCCTTTGACAAAGGCCGACCATTCCCAGTCTGTGTGATTTGTTTTGTTTCGTCTTTTGTTCCAACTGACAGTTGGTTTTACGGGTCTTCGGAGAAAATTCGACAATTTCGAACCAAAAAATCAAGCGAAATTCCTTGTCTATTTCGATGATCATTTACGAATATTGTGTTTTCATCATCACTGCACATTGTGAAATAATCGATCTGCACTTTGTCTCATCGATCTATCCGTCCACTTCGATCTGTAAGTGTCCTGTCAGTGGGCGGAAACAGCAAGTTGCATCAAAATGGCGCTTATATGATCAATGATAATGAATCGATTCTATTGATTGGGGTGCTTATATTTGTTATTTTTGTTTTTATTACCGTTGTTGCTGGTGGTGGGGTTTCTTTTTCTTCTTCTTCTTCTTCTTCTTATTATTATTATTATTATTATTATTATTATTATTATTTTATTATTTCCTATGGTTCAAGTCTGCGGAAAGACCTAAGGCAGGTCGTGGTGGTTGGGCCACATTTCATGTTAATTTTTTTTTTTTTTTTTTTTTTTTTTTTTCCGATGAAGTTGCTAGCGTTACATAGACAAAGTTCTCCTTCTTAATAAGACAATTTTCTGTATGTCTCTTAAGCTGGGGTTTCAGGGATTCTTTCAGTGTGTTGTTTTGTTCCATTTTTTATAATTCCATTAATTATTATTATTATTATTATTATTATTATTATTACTATTATTATTATTATTTCCTTTGATTCATGTTGTATAGACAATTCCTTCCGGTTCTCAACCAGAGAAAAAATATGAGAAATGGCTTCATATTTTCCAGATCTTTTTTGTAAAATAACCCCAAACATGTCTCCATCGGCTTGTTTCGTACAGGCAGAGTATTGACCATAAAGAAGCTTATCTTGTCATCGTTTTTGCATTTGGTGCATTCCATTTGCTTTTGTCATTATTATTATTATTATTATTATTATTATTATTATTAATAATAATAATAATAATAATAATAATATTTCCTTTGGTTTCTGGTGTATATCCATTTCTTTCCAAGCCCCGGCCAGTGACCTTAGGTCAGAAATAGTATCATGACGTTTTCCACTAAGCAGTTTTGAAAAAAAAAAAAAAATTACATAATTTACATAGATAAAGCCTTTCGCATGGTTTTGCCTGTACTTGTAAGTACAATATTTTGTATTTCTTTAAGGCATGGTCGACCAGGGATTCTTTCAATGAGTCTATTGGAACTTTCATTATTATTATTATTATTATTATTATTATTATTGTTGTTGTTGTTGCTACTGTTGTTGTTGTTGTTGTTGTTGTTGTTGTTGTTGCTAGCACACTACCTGTGCAAAATGACTAAATGAAGGCCGGACATTTCTGTTAAGGACAGGGTAATTTCTGTATCCGACCACGGATGAACGATTCGCTCGTCTTGCTCCAAAATTGAGGCATATAGTCTCTGTTCTATAGTTAATCAGTCGTCCCTATTCAATGGCACAAGTACCCATCCGGTAATCAACCCATTTTAGGTGGTGTACCAGGGTGCACAATATAAACATTTCCAAAACACAAACTATCATCTGGAATTGGAATGAAAGCTGTCATGGCGGGTACGCCGAATCCCTAACAAAAATTCAGGTGCTAAAATAAGTAAATACAAAACATTTCATGTAGCTCGGTGTATGGATCAGTTATAACAAATTTTCTATAGGAGATAATAAAATTAAACATAACATGTGCCAGGAGTAGCTTCCCACAACATCACATGTTCCTACAAAACGAAGACACTAAAAATCTAAAAATCAGGTACTTAAATATTCCCATCGGATCGAGACATTCCTATGGATATCATGAATGGGGAAAAACTAGTTCAGAAATATCTAAATTGTCAAGCGAATGCAACTGTCTTCTCAGATCAAGGGATGAAGACTTCTTCGAGGAAGTAACTCTTGTGGGACTTGAAGAGGAAGCACGGTGACATCGTCACAGAAACACACAGAACTTTAGCAAATAACAGAAACCATATGTCATCAACTCCAGCAATAACTAAAACGGATGACATATGTTATTTGGAGAGAAAATAATGCCATCATGAGGATTCTGATATTCCACACTACTTCAAACAAAAGGTTAGGAAGGAAACCCTCATTAGTACTAGAAAGCACGATAACGGTTACTGGACATAAGAATTCTATTTTCTTGAAAACTTCTTTTAATTGAAAGCTATATCTATAATTCTCAAAATGTGTGTGTATGTTGTGATTTTTCAAGCGTAGCGTAGATGTGGCACAAGGCCTAAAGTCGGAGGCACCCAGAGAGGATCGAACTCACTACTCAGTCGTAAGTGTTCTAGCGAGACAAGCTTGCTATTACACAGCCTCGACGTGCCCAAGTGTGTGTGTATGTGTGTGTGTGATCGGATATTGTTTATGCATTTCCGGTTTTCATCTGATTTTTATTATTTTTTTGTTTGATAGATAATTCTTCAGTGTCGGTTTTTGAGTTCAAATTGTTGGCGACAATGGCTCTCCACTACTTCCTGTTCATTATAACTCTCAGCAACGTGTTCTTGGATATATATCTTTCATAAAAACTTCAATAAAAATAAATAGTTTAAATTACTACAATAATATTATTTATAGTTATAGAGTTAAATTTATATAACTAATTATATTTATATCTATACTACTCAAAATGTGTGTCTATGCCTTTGTCTGCGTGTGTGTCTCTGTGTGTGCGTGTGTGTCTCTGTGTGTGTATGTGTGTGTGTGATCGGATGTTGTCTATGCCTTTCCATAGATTACATCCGATTTTGATGAATTTTTTTGTTTGATAGATAATCCTTCAGTGCCGGTTTTGAATCCAAATGTTTGTCGAAAATGGCTCTCCACTATTTCCTGTCTATTACAACTCTCAGAAACGTTTTACTATTTCCTATCTGTTCTTGGACATATATCTTTCATAAAAATTTTAATAAAAATAAATTGTTTAAATTATTACCATAATAATACTTATTGTTATACAGTCTCATTTTCAGGGCCGCACCCCCCCATTCAAATTGTTACCCGCCCCCATTTGGGGATGTGACACAGTGGAACCTAAACGTTGTTACTGATATTGATTTTCGGGTGGGCTGACTTTAAACTTAAACCGCTCCAAGTTATGTGCGTACATATACAGATGATCAAGTAAATATATATTTAAGGTGTAAACAAAACAGTGCTCAATGCAGAGCTAAAAGTATATATTAATAATTACACATACACCTACGTTTCTAGTGTAAGCCAGAGTTTCATGGTTACCCAATTAATCGGACAGAAATATATATATATATATATATATATATATATATATATATATATATATATATATATGAGTAAGGACAATGTTGGTAATCCTTATGGATAATCCCAAAGAGGATGAAATCCGGGGAACTCAATGTTAAGTTAGAGCGAATAATATAATTTAAAGAAAAAACAGACCACTTTAACGTTCCATTAGTTGTAATTTATTTCACCAGAGATTTTATTTATTCTCTGAATCTTCAGACTTCACTTTCAAGTTGAAAAAATGAATTTTAATTTACACTTTTGAAGGGCAGTATTAAGCTTATATAAAGTGAACATAGAGGGTGTTGAGGAATAGTGTGAGAGACATGGTTGACTTTAGAGAGGGAAAGGACAGTTTTAAAATTTATTTTTATTGCAATACTTAATATTGGTGAGG
>CAHIKZ030001691.1:412500-477500 GCA_903632075.3 Acanthosepion pharaonis
AAACAATAAAATATTGAGATATAGCCGTGACTAAAATAAATGACTAAATTTTATCTATTTCGGGGAAAAAAAATCCACTACCAATTTTAAATCCTAAAATGCACTTTTAAAATCTAAATACCCACCCAGGAACATTCAGCTAATTAAATTTGCCGAAATTTATTTACGATTTCTGTTCGATCATCCAAGGACAACCGTCCATCGACAAGTCTGTAATCGCGAGACAGCCTAAACACGCAGGCCGGACGTGTATCAGTATCGAACGGATTCTTTTGATGCAAATACGGTCTGAAAGCCTCTGCCTGATTTCGCTGTTCGATCTTTGCTAAGTCTACTCTTATTATTCGCTTCCTATCTATTTTTATCTACGTCTCTCCAATCGCTTTTGATGTTGGTGGCTGATGTCTGTTGGCCGAATGCTGAGTTGAGTGCAAATGCTTACCCGCCACATACTTTCAGCTTAACATTGTTGCAAATGAAAACTCGACTGGCAAAAACATACAAATATGGACGTCTTGCGACCGTTTCTGATTCGGCGTTGTATTTTTTTTGAAAAATATTTTCTTTAACCGATGAGAACTATGGCAGGGCCATTTTGGGACCGTGGTATTGCACTCAATTTAAAAGTTGGACTTTGACATGGTAAATAATGGAATTTTTTTTTTTTCCAAATCCTTACATTTTTTTTTTTGGTTGTTTTTTTTTTTTATTTTGTTTTTTTGAGGAAACGACTTTATAGACTGAGTTTAGGTTAAAAATCGTAACATTGGAATTTCATTCTGGTGTTCATTAAAGACCTTATAGCAGGGCCTTATAAAATTGATAATTTAATGAAGCTTTACAAATTGTTTATAGTCAAGATGCATGGCACAAGGATATTATTACTAAATCTTAGTGTTCCTAAAATAAGATCATCATTTACTTCAAAGGGAAATTATACTTAACAATTTACCTATATTATAAGGTAATATATCAAACTGTCACACATTATGAAATGGACAAAGTCCGTCAATTATTTTAAGACATTTTTTATGTCTATACGTTCATTTTATAAATACAAATATTTAAGTAAATGCTCAGTTTTTAATAAACAGTATTAACAACATTTACTGGCCTGAATGTCCGAGACATTTTCATAGAATATATGCGTCTAAAAAAAGAACGTATAAACATAAAAAAATGTCTTAAAATAACTGTTGGACTTTGTCCATTTCGTAATGTGTGAATTCATTTGTTTACATTTGGATACGCATCAAGCAAATATGAATGTATGAGAGAAAATCATGGAGAATTGTAGTTTAAAAACAGTAAAATCAACGTTGCTAACGGAAACGTTCTTCTGTGGTTAAATCGGTAAAAGTACGTCAGGCTATATGACGATTCCGTATAGGATACAGGTTCGATTCCTGTCGGAAGACGAATGTTTTCTGTGAAAATTTCTCAGACATTTAAGCCGGTAAATGTCGTCAATACTGTTTATTATAAATTTATTGTATCTATAAAAAGAACGTATAAACATAAAAAAAATGGCTTAAAATGTTATACTGTGTATTAATTATAGTGTCATTTTCAATTAATAATGCAAATTTAAAACATTTCGTCTCATGATTTGTACACAGCAGTATTATACTGCTATATATACTTTTTTCTATATTTTGTTTTTTTATTAATTATGATTTAACAAAGAGTTTAAGATCTTATTCGTTGATTAGACATTTTTGTAATGTTTTACAATTTTTTACACAGATTTTACTGATCGAATACTGTAAAAGAATTGCATATTTTGCTTGTGGTGATTCATAATGTGAATTCAGGTTTGTATTTATTTACATTCAATATATCTAATACAAAAAAGATGCTAACTTTATTCGGATTTGTTCTTGAAACAGTAAAATTTTAAAATCAGTTTGTAAACGAGCCCCAGCGGAAATTAAATATTCCTGTACGCTTTTTCAGACGATCTTTAAAACTAAAGGTTCGGAATTTAGTAAACGCTATGAATCTAATTTTAAATGTCAATACCTATCACTGTAAATTATAACTTTTACTCTGAGTGCTATGTAGTTTTCTAAAAAGCGTAGAAAATAAACATGTCTTAATGAGCGGCAGTTCACGGATTAATCGAAGTGGATGCATCTTTGACTAATGCTTTCTTCTTACATCTGTAGTGTCCCTTAAAAAGCATGGGTAATCATTGTTCTTAAGCAATGATTGTTTCCTTACTCCCGATCCCAGTCGGTATTCCTCTTTGCTTTCAGACAAGCTGGTTGATTAGCTTAACCCTGTGTGAGTCAGCTCGGATTTCAGAAAAAGTATAATGCTGTGGAGTACTTAATCACCCCAATACAAGAATGCTTATAGTGTTACAATTATATCAAATATTATTGTTACAGAGTCAATTCGCCTTTTATCCAATGGATGAAAGTGTTGATTGATTGATCTAAAAAGTGACTTGATCCAAAGAGGCGGGTTCAGTCTCTGGTCTCAGTGGAGAGAACAAAAACTTGTAGAGTTATCAAATATTTCGAGTCAGATATTTCCGCCATTGTACAATCTTGGGCAGATTAATTGAAACAAAACGAATAATTCCGTTATTATTTAATTTTTGTATTTTCTTCCATGAAATAGGAGCCAGTGCACATGTTAGTACTTCGTATGTCCATCCCACGAAGTCTTTCCTTGTAGATTGACCACAGATTCTCGATTGGATTAAAATCAGAAGAGTTTCCGAGCCAGTCTATAGTACATTTATTTCCTCACTGGCAAGGCTTGCTATTGTCTTCGTACAGCGTTGCAATTTTCGTATGCTTCCTTGGATTAACGTCCATCGCAGACAATGGTCGTAGGGCAACTAATTGACACTCGAGACAATAGTGTAGATGACAAATGACGCAATATTTTTCAAGGCGATAAAAATTTTATCATACACCCTGAAAATAGATTCATATTACTGCACAGCAATGCAAATGACTTAATCTGAGGAAGAAAAATAGAAATAGATTACACCTTGTCACTCCAGTGGGTCTAAAACTGACTGGATGAGGAAAGAAAGGAAACTAAAACGGCTGTTTTAATTAATTGCATAAGGGGGTAAGTTAGAACATTTTATAATTTCCAACATCTCAGTGATGATACTATTAAAGCATTATCACATAGGTTTCACTTGCAAGAATTAGTCGTGACTCGATGTGATTTCTGTTGATTCTTAAATATCTTCGGGATTGTATAGCGCCAGTTACCGAAATTCGAAGAAGTACGGTTCTCACTAATCCTTACAGGATGCTTCCGCTCGAAGCCATTTTAATCTTTATGCGTTATTTCGTGTAAGCAAGACCCCGAGACTCCAGACACACGTGGTTTCTCAGGTAACATATATGAATAATGACCTTGTACAAAAATAAAGGAAAATCTGGAATGCTTTTTCAGTCACACAGACCTCTAAATAAATTCAAGGGCGAGTAACTCTCCCTGAAAAATGAATAATGTGCTCCTTGGTTTTCTGTCTTGGAGCCAAAGCGCTCGGTCTCATGATATTTAACATGGGTAGATAATTTCCTGAAGAGACATCGAATGTTAATGGTAATCCCAAAATTCTTTATTTCCTTATAGTCAATTTACCGGACAGTTAATGTTTATTGTAGGTTGGAATTTAATGTAGAGATAATTCTTTAACTTACTATCATTTTCTAATATTGATGCGGGCTTATTTTAAAATTTTTTAAATCTTTTTTTTTTTCTGTTATTCTTCTTTGTGTTTTTATTTTGTAGCTTCGGTCTGAAGGAAAGTGTTCTTTCAGAGTAACAATATCTATTCGAACGAACCATTTTTAATTTTTATGGAAATAATAATTTCGTATGAGGCTGTCATAATATGAGTTGACATTCCAGGTCAGTTTTCTGGTTTTGGTAGCATTTTACGGTACAAAAAAAGCTTTTTAAAAAATATTATTCTCTATTCTTTGACATCAATTACTTCTATGCAGCTTTCCATTAATTTCTCTAATTTAACCAGAATTCTTTCTTTTTTCGTTCCGTTCTTCAGTATCCCGTATCACTTCCTTTTTTGTATCTTTCTTTCATTCGCTTTCTTTCTTCATTTATGCATTTCTTTATTTACTTGTCCAGTCTTTCTTACTTTCTGTATGTATTTACTTGTCTACTCTTTCTTTCTTTCTTTCTTTCGTCCACGTTATTCCATTTTTCTTTCTTTCTCCTTTTCTCTTAATCTTCAATTAGTTCCTCCATCTTTCTTTCTTTCTTTCTTCATCAACGATCTTTCTGATGTCATCATTTCCCAAGTAGGCATCTACACAGACGACATTACCATTTGCTCCTGTCTCAATAATAAATCCGGCATTGCTGATAAAGTTAACCTGGCTGTTGGTCTTGAAAAGGACCTCTAAACTGTGGTTGATTGGTGCAGGGAATGGCCTGTAAATTTAAATGCCTCCAAAACGAAACTGCTCTTATTTACCGACCATAGAGAACCCACCCTGTCTCCTATCGTCATGGCTGGTGCTTAACTTCACGAGAGTGTCTGTCTGCGCCTTCTGGGTGTTGTGGCACCATGCATCCAGGCAGAGAAAGAAAGGCAGAAAGGGAAAAGAAAGAAAAGAAGAAAGGAAGGGAAAAGTGAGGCGAGATCCGAATCATAGGTGATAAGCGAACACACACACGGCTAAGAGGCAATAAAAAAGTGGCAAATGACAATGAGATTTGAGTGGGTAGGGAAGTGTTATCTAAGGATATGAAAACAAACTATTGGTACGGGAAGGCATCTTATTATCAACACCGACCACCGGCCAAGGGAAAAATTCAAGTGAAAATGTTATTTCCATAAGTGACGAAAAGAAACAGGCGACTAAAAAAGACTTTGGACAGATATGAAAATTAAAGGCCACCTACGAGTAATCGTTGACCGATTTTCCTACTTGGCCTGCGCGAATGGAATTGTGTTATCAAGAAATGTTCGCCAAAGAAAGTCCACTTGAAAACGTTAATTTTGATAATTGACAAAAACACAGGTGTAGCTACAGAGCCTTAGTTAGATATGGAAAATTAAAATCCCACACAAGCAGTCTCGCTTAACTAAATTCTTTTCGACAAAACAACTTTTGCCGGCGATAATAAATTTATGTTATCAGGAATATGTGCCGAAGGAAAATGGGTGGGGACAGGGGTGTTTTTCTTTCTTCCTTGGAGACGTCAGACTGACTGAAAACTTGGGGATAATTCTTTTTTGAGGCCATGTTAAGAATACCAACCATCTTGATAAATTAGCGATAAAATACCTGACGTAAGCCCCGTGTAGAACAAAATTATGACCCCATTGTTCATATTTTCCCGTTGGTGGCCAGAGAAATGATACGGCGATTAAGGAAAAAAAGGAAAAGCAAAAGATATTTTTTTTTTAGTTAAGCAAGGTATTTTTTTTTTCGAAACAAAGCCGCGGATTGTTCACGCCCGACTAAGACATCATTGGTCAAGTGGTGATCACGTGACGCACGAAGGAGGAGGAAAGATACCCGACCAAGACCTCATTGGCCGAGACTGATCACGTGACGCACGAAGAAGGCTGTCGACGCCCCCATCCAGAGTATAAGTATGAGAAGCTGCTACGAAGAAGTCGGGAGGGCAGTTCAGGCCCCTCAGAAATATGGTGAGAAAGTGGGAGTGAAAAAGAGTTCCCAAAAAAATGGAAAAGAGTGGAAAATCCCTAACCAGAAATAAAAGAGGTGGATGTGTATTTAGAATTATCGAGGAACCCCCGACGCCAACAGACTCACCCCGGTTTTTGTCGGCGTCAATAAAAACGAAGCCCCAACAGGCAGAAATCAGTTCGGGCCCTGGCGGCAGAGATGAGTGTCCAGAAAGTTCGGGCCCTGGCGGCAGAGATGAGTGTCCAGAGAGTTCGAGCTCCAGTTTCCAGAGTTGAAGCCGCCTCGAGATAGCTGACCAAGATTCACGCAAAATTTCGGACTTCAACCAAGAACAATTATTTTGAAGAGCGACTTAGGACCAGACCACCGAAATAAGTTTTTTTCGACTTTTGTCCAAAGACACACCGAAACACAAATTTCTTAGAGAGCAAACAACTTGAAGCGTTAAAACTTGCCTAGCGAAAAACGACGTGTCACAATCCACAGAACGGGTCGGGAGTTAGATGCAGTCCTATGTATCGAACAACTAGACATAAAGTTTGTTACCTTTTTCTTTGATACTTTGAACTTTTTGAGTTTTCATTTTATTTTCTTTTATGCATATTTGTGTGTTATCACCCCCCGTTGAACTCAATTTGCATTACGGCCCCAACCACTGTTTGATCTCGTCTGTCTAAGATCAATTCACAACGTGGGTAGGCAGACTGGAGATCAATGCAGTTTCCTTGGTAACCAGGCGTTGGAAGCGAGTTGGGAACGACGAGGCTGATATCAAATCTAACCAGATTCCCACCCGAATCGCCAAAAGTTTGGAACGTCACATTTGGGTGCCGCGACCGATACCAAGCCAGTTGGTCGTCACAGGACGAGACAACACGACTGACGCGACAGGCGGACATCACGTTTAGAGCAGCGACACCCGGACGGAGCAGCGAGGAGCGAACAGCTGTCGCCGGGGCGAAGACGTCACAAGTAGTGCTATTTGAGGACGTCACAACTGGCGCCGTGGTAGATCAGGATAGAACGTCACAGTTGGCGCTGCGACCGGGAGATGACGTCACAGTGTCACTTTTTCCATTGAGCTGAGATACAACAACTGCATTGAATCAATATTTTCATCTACTGCAAGGAAAGTTCATTATCTTTGTCGCGCCTGAAGTTTTTTTTTTTCTCGTCTGAGTCCATCTTTCACATCTACAAATTTAGCATTTATCCATGCTGTTGCCATATATGGTCTGGTGCACCCGCTGTTCATCTCGATGTCCTCTACAAAATCCAGAAACGGATATGCAATGTGATAGATCCTGACCTGGCATCTCGACTACAGTCATTTTCTCACAGACGTATCTTCCTTCTGTCTTTTCTACAAATATGTTTTATGGTAACTGCTCTGGCGAGCCATTTTCACTGGTGTTTCAACTGCATGTTTTTCTTTATGTCTTTTTCGTAAACAGCTTCTTTCTTTCTTTCTTTCTTTCTTTATTTCTTATACATGATCTAGCGTTGTAAAATTGCTTCGTTTCAATGTCTTCTTTTCTATTTCTACCTTTCTGTAGTTACTATAATTGCCTTTATCTTTTTGAAATTGCCTAAGTTCAATGTTTTCTTTGTTTCTTTGTTTCTTTGTTTTTTTTTCCTTTCAATCTTTTTTTCGTTCTTTGTGTTTTTCCTTCTTTTTTGCCTTCCACCCTTCTTTCTTTCTTTCTTTCTTTCTTTCTTTCTTCGTTTCAATTTTGCTTTTTTTTTTCTTAAACCTCATTTAACTGATTTTCTTTAATTGCTTTGTTTGGATTATTTTATTCTGAAGATATACATTCCCTTCTTACTTAACTTATTCATTTTTCTTCTTTTTTTCTTTCCACTCATCCATCTTTCTTTCTTTCTTTCTTCTTTCTTTCTTTCTTTCTTTCTTTCCACCGTTCTTTCTTTGTCTTACTTATTCTTTCTTTCTTTCTTTCTTTCTTCCTTCCTTTCCTCTTTCTTTCTTTCATTTTGTCTTCCCGTATTCTTCTTTCTTTCTTTCTTTCTTTCTTCCTTTCTTTCTTTCTTTCTTTCTTTTATTTTGTCTTCCCGGATTCTTCTTTCTTTCTTTCTTTCTTTCTTTCTTTCTTTCTTTTCTTTCTTTCTTTTTTTTTTTTTTTCTTTATTTATTTATTTCTTCTTTCTTTCTTTCTTTCTTTCTTTCTTTCTTTCTTCTATTCATCCTCTATAGTTCCAATCATCCAGTTTTTCTTTTGTGAATTTTTGTTTAATTTTCTTTCATTTTTTTCTCCTTTCAATCTTTTCTTTAAAAATAATTATGCTCCTTTAAAATTTTTCCCCGGTGGGGGTGGGTCTGCATATTTCCTTCTTTCTTTTTTTTCAGATTTAGTTTGTTTTTTTTTACTTTTATATTTATCTCTCCTTCTTCATCCCAATTTCTTTTAATATTTCCCGTTCTCTCTTAGCTTCATCATAGTCCGACATTTTCTTTTTTTTTTCATTTTTACTTTAATATCTTCTTCTCTGTTCAGAAAGCTTGTAAATGCGAGAACTTCTTTTGTTCACTGCGTCTTTAAAATGAACATATGTTTTATCCTCACAGACCGGAAGTTGAACTACTCTGCAAAGTGCTCGTTTGTCCTAGTCACACGGAGATATCTCTAAAAATTGCCCAACACGTTTCAAGAAGCCACACTTAGAACCACCGTCGCCACCATCACCGCGAACCACGCGAAAAGAGAGAAAAAAAAATCTGTCTCTTCGACGTCGCTACAAATCATGAGACAGCCCAGCCTTCTTTTGCCTGAAGAAATAACAGCAAGAACTCATCTCTCTGTCTGTATATCTCCACTTTCCGATTCTTGTTAACCCATCCCCCCGGGCCATTCGGCAATGGCGACTGTCGACAATTTGGGGAGAAAAAAAAAAGCCATTAATTTGCTGCGCTTCGTCACACAGTGAAAAATAACTGGATGGAACGTCTTTCGTTGGCAGGAGAGGTGAAGCAGGACAACCATTTGTTGGTTACTGGTTCAGGGTCATTAATTATGGAGTGAGTAAAGATGCCCGGGAAAAACTATGTAAAGAATTACAAAACACGGTCAGAGAAATGTCAGAGAAATATCGGGTATAGTTTGGGGATTTCTTCCTTTCTTTCACCTCCCATTTTCTCTCTCTCACACCAACACACGTACATATATGTATTCCTCACTCTGTGTATTTCCTTCCTAACTTCTATAGACACTTCATATTATTCATAATTTATTATGGAAGTTGATCTAAATTCCTTATGTTCAAGAAGTTTAGGATATCATGCTAAATATGTAAAGGACGATTTAATAAATATAACAAAGATAGTTATTCACTGTGTCATGGCGACATAGACTTATATTTAACCATTTCGACAGTAACACGATGTGACTCACTTGCGAGCTAAATAAAACGCTGGATTTCATCCGGTCGAGGTACCAAAGAGGAAAGCTCATTAAAACAATTAACTTGAAATTATGTATAAAAAAACACAAGGGGTTGGGTCACGCTGATAGGAAAGTGAATGAAGTCTCGAGATGCCAGGTCAAGACTGATAATGTTACAGATGCTTCTTTGAATTTTGTCAATAATCTTGAATATACTTCAAGAGTATTGACAATCATGTTGGAGCAGCAAGCAGATGCTGTAGCAATAATGAATGAACAGACGGAAGATAAATTTATAAAAGATCAAGATGTATTCTGGAGACAAAGAATTGTCTGGCACAATATTCCTAACGACAGACCGAGAAAGTGATTTAATACAAACACACTACTTCATGTCAGTAAAAAGTACGAGACCAAGGTTGCGCAATGAGTTACTTTGGGGGAGGAATTAGCATCATCCATAAGTTTGGAAGGCAAACATAGTTGTATTAAGGAAAAAGACAAATGGAAATCTGTAGTTTTAGCCGACGTGTTTTTGTCCATTTTGGGAATTTTCAAGGCCAAAAATGAAATGAATTTATTGAAACAAAGTATCTATAATTCTAGGGTGAAACGAATCTTGTTTCTATCGCTGCTGACCACGGCTCGACTGATAATTTGGACGACGCGACAGGAGGAAGTCTTGCGAGGCGACGGTCTTTCTCATCAGCATCTTATCCGATTCTTTGAGCATCAGCTCAAGATGAAGATTAGAACTGATAGAAAACGTATGGTTTTGACAGAATTTAGCGAAAGGTGGGTGACTGAGGCAAGATTTGTTCGTGTGAACGGGGATAGCCTTGATTTTCTCTTTTATGTCTAACTAATTCACATCGGGTTGGTTTCCCGTGGAGCCCTCCTCTATTCAGGATAGTCAAGATTTGTGTATCTAGTTAATGTTAGTAAGTTTCGTTCGCGTCTTTTTCCCGGCTACAGCTTGGGTTATAATCCAAGTTGAGATTCCCAACCTCCCAGGGATTTTTTTTTTTTTGGCCTCCTTTCATCTTGACTGTGTCAGTTTATTTTTTTATTCCCCATGTCCGTATATATTTATTTCTTTCCCTCTTGCTTAGTAAGAGATCCTCTTTATTCTGTCGTAGGGTAGAATACAGCGGCCTCTCTTTTTTGAGGGCTGGACGGGTTAAACTAACATCAGGTATCTTTAATTTGTTTGTTTTGATATTTTAGTTTGTTTTTTTGTTCATTCCTTAAAAGAAAAACCATTAGTTCCAACGAATGATTTATTTCATGGAAATATTTCAACAAGATGGGCCTCGCTAAAAAAAACGCCATCAAGTTTTTTTCATTGACTTGAATTCTTAAGCGTTCTTTCAATTAAGATATATCCCATGTTTAAGATTGGGTTTCTGTTTCCAACTATCCAACTAAAGTCTTCTCTCATTAAGTCCTAATGGTATTATGATCCTGTCTGGAGTGAACTGATTACATATATATATATATATATATATATATATATATATATATATATATATATATACGTTGGGTAAATTGTAAATTGTTGCCAATGATTTATTTTATGGAAATATTTCGACCAGCAGTTACTGGTCAATACTTAATTTGAATTCTTAAGCGTTTTTCGTTCTTTTTGCTTTGTTTTACTCAAATTAAAGGAGTGACCAAGGCTAGCAACAGCTAGCTGAAGTATTTCCATTAAATACATCATTCGTTGGAACTACAAGTTTTTCTTTCAATTAAGATATATCAAATGTTTAAGATTGGGTTTCTGTTTCCAACTATCCAACTAAAGTCTTCTCTCATTACGTCCTAGTGGTATTATGATCCTGTCTGGAACTGATTATATATATATATATATATATATATATATATATATATATATATATATATATATATATATACGTTGGAGTAAATTGTAAATTGTTGCCATTGATTTATTTTATGGAAATATTTCGACCAGCAGTTAACCTTGGTCAATACTTAATTTGAATTCTTAAACGTTTCTCTGCATTGTTTTACTCAAATTAAAGAGGGACCAAGGCTAGCAAAAGCTAGCTGCAATATTTCCATGAAATACATCATTCGTTAGAACTACAAGTTTTTCTTTTAATTATGCAACTACCAACGGAGACAAGCAAACTAACTTTGAAAATGTCGTTAGCAATTAGAAGAATTCAGAAACTGTCGTGGAGTTATTTAACAGTGGAGGCATGTATTGGTACTAAGTTGGTCCTAAAATAGGTTCGACGTACAAAACGTTTGGAACTTGGTATAATAAGTATAACGCAGAGTAATCTTGTTGTGGTTGCTGACTACTTTCGTATTCGACTAAGTGCTGACTTCCGTCGTCCGACATCGACGCTATTTAGTAACTGCCCCACGCAGTGACATGTGGCACAAGGCCGAATTTAATATGGGGTTCCCGAGCCCGGAGGCTCTGCCAAAAAGTCCCCGTAGACCCCGCATAAACGGGATTGGGTCTGTCTACCTCCCCGGACGAAACTCTGCCTTTCGGCATAACCTCGTCCGGGTTACTCTCTGCCCGAAGGCAGAGAGTTCGACTGTCGTCTGACATCGACTAGTATTTAGTCACCCACCCCACGAGGGTATCATGTGGCACAAGGACGGTTTAACATGGGATCTCCGAGCCCGTGGTCTCGGCCAAAAGTATACCACTTGAACCTGTATAAACGGGTTCAGGGTCGGTTTACCTCCCCGAACGAGACCCCGCCCTTCGACATAGCCTCGTTCGGGTTCCTCCCCGCCCGAAGGAAGAACGTTCAACCGTTCAGCCGGTCGTCCGACATCGACTGTCGAACTACTGACTCACGATATTCAGTCACCCCACCCCTCACGAGGGTATCATGTGGCACAAGACCGGTTTAACGTGGGATCTCCGAGCCCGTGGTCTCAGCCAAAAATATACCCTTTGAACCCGTATAAACGGGTTCAGGGTCGGTTTACCTCCCCGAACGAAACTCCGCCCTTCGGCATAGCCTCGTTCGGGTTCCTCCCCGAACGAAGGCAGAGAGTTCAACCGTTCAGCCGGTCATCCGACATCGACTGACTGACCCTCGTTTCTTTTATTATTTCTACTTATATTAGGTGGGAGAGTCTATTAACTAT
Source organism: Acanthosepion pharaonis (assembly GCA_903632075.3). Lineage (NCBI taxonomy): Eukaryota > Metazoa > Mollusca > Cephalopoda > Sepiida > Sepiidae > Acanthosepion > Acanthosepion pharaonis. The sequence goes on from CAHIKZ030001691.1 coordinate 424,700, forward strand.
AGAATAGGTGTGTTTCCCCATAACAGAAACGCTATTGTATATTCATATCGTCAACTGAAAAATTACATCAATTTCTTTATGTTTGAAGAGATTAGTTTCACGTATAGAAACATAAAATCATTATCTATGCAAACAGTGTTTAAATTTCTCTCTTGCGTAGTTTGTAACACTCTATTTAACATCTCTCAGTTGTGTCTCTGTCTGTGCATTCATGGAAAACCACCGTCAAAGGACAGAGTCGCAGCTGAAACAAATTATACTGAGAGGTGCCCAGCCCTTGGGAAAAGCTACCCGAGGCCGTGCCCTTCCATTGCAACAGAGAGAGTGATCGGTGCTCGCACTGAGAACTGCGCAACCGACTGTTGGGGGTGGAGGGCTGCCTTCAATTTTTGTTCCTAGCGCAGGGTGTACTCACTCGGATCCCCATCTTAAAAATGACCTTGTGTCACAACTCGTCTTAGTGGGGAGATAGAGTAAATACCTTGAATTGTTGATACAACCGTTTTATTTTGATTTCTTCATATATTTGTTGTGTACGTTGGCTTGGAAGAGTAATGATTGTCAGGAATAGCATCACAATACAAATAATAATTCTAAACGTGAAAATATTCTTTTCAAACATAAATGATTGATTTAATATTTTACTTTACTCTATGAATATACAATAGCGTTTCTAAATTCTTCTAGTTGCTAACGACATTTTTGTTTGTTGTTCATAGAAATTTTGTTAAGATTTATTGCGTAAAATACACAATTGTGGCACAAGGCCGAAAATGGGGGAATACAGTTGAGGCTGGTCGTCACTTACTATCGTATACCTAGCTAATCTGATTCACGACCTATTCATTCGTTACAGTTGACACATTCATCACAAAAACTCGTCTATCGCCAATCAATTCTCCATATACCATAATACTCTCGGGGGGGGGTTTAGAAAACCTATGACAAATATTTCATTTTATAGATACTTTGTTTCAATAAATTCATTTTGTTTTTTTCTCTTGGGAAACTTCACATTAGTCGAGAGGAGGCGGCTAAAACTACAATTTTTCTATTGTCTTTTACCTTAATACGTATTGTCTTTTTCTACAGGTTAATTCTGAGAAGTTTATACATAAACGTAATTGTCTAAGATGTCTAAAATATATTAGTTTCCTTTCGGAGTCAGTTAAATCTACAAGCTATTTCTTTCCTCAAATAAAATCGTTCAATATGAGAATGGAACTGAAGGAAGCCGTCATTAATGTCCACAAGGAAGACGGCGTTGGAACCTCAAATTCTACGGGTTATGGTAGGGTACTGTAATTGAGAAAGTTAAGAAGTAAGATATCAGATATTAGATATCAGATATCAGATATTAGATATTAGATATTAGAAATCAGATATTAGATATCAGACATTAGATATCAGATACGAGATATTAGATATCAGATATTAGATATCAAATATTAGATATCAGATATTAGATATCAGATATCAGATACTAGAAATCGGATATTAGATATCAGATATCAGATATTGGATAACAGATATTAGATATCAGATATCAGATATAAGATATCAGATACCAGATACTACATATCAGATATAGGTATCAGATATCATATATTAAATATCAGATATCATATATTAGATATCAGATATCATATATTAGATATCTGATATTCCATAGCAGATATCAGATATTAGATATTAGATATCAGATATTAGGTATCAGATATCAGATATTAGGTATCATATATTAGATATCATATATCAGATATTAGATATCTGATATTCCATAGCAGATATCAGATATTAGATATCATATATTAGATATCAGATATCAGATATAAGATATTAGATATCTGATATTCCATAGCAGATACCAGATATTAGATATCAGATATCAGCTATTACGCGTCAGTTCTAGTTGTAGTACATGCCCTTGGAAATGTGGTAAACAAAATTCAAACTAGCGAAAGAGACGCTAAGCCAAACGCTAAACCGGAAAATTTCTTTAGTAACAAAGAAAAGAGTGCTGTGTCATGTCTTCTCTTATATGCAGTGAATATTGGACAATCTCCCCAAGGACGAGGAAAAATAGAGGCAACAGAAACAAGTTTCGACAGAAGGAAACTGAAAATTCGATTGACGTAGCGATTAAGCGACAAAGAATTCTTAAATAAAACGATAACAGAACGAACATTCATACTTAGAATTAGGAAATGACATAAGAAATTCCTTAGACACAAAATGAGTACAGAAGACTTGAAGAATTTAGTCCACACGGGACAAACAGAGTTCTCTGTTAAGACCTGTTTATAAGAGATTTATTTTTTCAACTAAACTACCCATAACCCGTTGGGTCACTGACTGTTCAGTTTATAAAACATAGAAGGTGATTTCAACATTAAAAAATGCCTGGAATGAGTTGAAATAAAAATACTTACTGTATGAACAGCTCGTATTTTTAAATCTTATTCACTTAAAATATTTTTAAAATCAGATTAACTTGAAAATATTTTTTGATATGACAAAAATATTTTATATCATATTCGCTTGAAAATATTTTTTTTAAATATGGAAAAAATATTTTTAAATATTCAAAATATTATTTGTTTAAAGAAAGTTGAAATGTAAATAAGTAAGCACGGCATCACAGAGAGGTGGAAAGAGTGAGAGAGACAGAGAAGTGGAAAGAGAGTGGTGGAAAGAGAGAGATGGAAAGAGAGAGGTGGAAAGAGAAAGCGGTAGAAAGAGAGAGATTGAAAGAGAGAGTGAGAAAAAGAAAGAGGTTGAAAGAGAGGAGTGAAAAGTGAAACCGGTAGAATGAGAGAGAGACATAGAGAAAGAGAGGTGGAAAGAGAAAGGTGGAAAGAGAGACCAGCAGAAAGAGAGAGATGAGGGAAAAGAGAGAGGCGGAAAGAGAGATACGTGGAAGGAAAGAGATAGAAAGAGAGAGATAGAGAGAGAGAGAGGTGAAAAGAAACTTAAATCATAATGCGCCAGACGGTTGATGTACGACGATTCACAGACTTTTTGTATTATATAGATAGATAGATAGATAGATAGATAGATAGATAGATATGGCCAGACTGAGATAGACAGATAGACATATAGACGAATGAAATTAGTATTATATCGATAGATTGCCCTTAGATAGATAGATAGATAGATAGATAGATAGATAATTACAAGATACTTAGATAGATAGATAGATAGATAGATAGATAGATAGATAGATATGGCCAGACTGCGATAGACAGATAGACATATAGACGAAAAAAATAGTATTATATCGATAGATTGCCCTTAGATAGATAGATAGATAGATAGATAGATAGATAGATAGATAGATAGATAATTACAAGAGACTTAGATAGATAGATAGATAGATAGATAGATAGATAGATAGATAGATATTTACAAGAGACTTAGATAGATAGATAGATAGATAGATAGATAGATAGATAGATAGATAGATATGGCCAGACTGAGATCGACATATAGACGAAAGAAATTAGTATTATATCGATAGATTGCCCTTAGATAGATAGATGGATAGATAGATAACTACAAGAGACTTAGACAGATAGATAGATAGATAGATAGATAGATAGATAGATAATTACAAGAGACTTAGATAGATAGATAGATAGATAGATAGATAATTACAAGAGACTTAGATAGATAGATAGATAGATAGATAGATAGATAGATAGATAGATAACTACAAGAGACTTAGATAGATTGATAGATAGATAGATAGATAGATAGATAGATAACTACAAGAGACTTAGATAGATAGATAGATAGATAGATAGATAGATAGATAGATAGATAATTACAAGAGACTTAGATAGATAGATAGATAGATAGATAGATAGATAGATAGATAGATAGATATGGCCAGACTGAGATAGACAGATAGACATATAGACGAAAAAAATTAGTATTATATCGATCGATTGCCCTTAGATAGATAGATAGATAGATAGATAGATAGATAGATAGATAGATAGATATGGCCAGACTGAGAAAGATAGATAGACGAAGACTTAGTATTATATCGATAGAGTGCACTTTCTGGAACTCTTCATTTACTAAGGAGAGAATTATCAATATAAAGAAACTGTAAATGTCGTAAGTGTGTGTAAATTGAACGCATATATTTACTATTTTCCATCATGCTTGGTCTCGAGTAATAATCCCGTAAAGAACTGTACTAAACAATAAGCAAAATAAGATAAAGACAACGTCTTTTTATTATTTTGGTTCACCCAAGTCAAACCTGGAGGCGCAATGAATGTAAACAGTTCCTCAATGAAATTGTTGTACAGTGGGTGTAAGGAAGAAATAAAAAGCGCATATTATGAAAATATTTAAGATAGATAATGGTTGACTATGGACTCCAAGATTGTAGTGGTCGCAGAAGCATCCGCGCAGGAGTTCCTTCCACAAATTAATAGTTCTGGAGATGAGGCTGTCTGAATGAAACTTACTTCGTACCAATCGAAAATGATAATGATTTGCCGCCGCTCTCATGGCAAGGTGGATCTTATCTGTGAATGTCTGAACTGGTAAGCGTAAAGAATGCAACTTTTGAGAAAAGTTGCCATATTAATAGATATAGGGAAGTGGGAATCTAGCAGGATTTTGTCTGCGGAATAACGGGCTACACGGTGGAAAACGAATTAGGATCCACAGGGTAACGTAAATACTTTTGAACTGTCAAGTCCAGACAGGGACGACTGGGCGGCGACGGCCCACATATGACAGCAAGTCTCTATTTTGATCTGATTTGACTCTTGAAAAGACAGAGAATGGTAGCAGGACTTTTCTTGAGCGTTACAAGGAACTGACCATTTTCTTACCATCTTTAGCGCTGGCACAAATATACGAGTTTCCTTTGACGGCGGGATAATAATGACATTTTACTCTCGGCATGTCTCTTCTGAATTCTGGTCCTTATTAATGGGAGGTGTCCACGTCTATATATTTTGTATTCATGGATTAAGATGAGATAAGATTAATATCCAGTTCAGTAACATAGATTTCTTTCATAGAACGATACCTGGATGGGTTTGTCCTCTAGATGCTTTTTGTACTTCCACTATTATTATTTTTTTATTTCCTTTGATGTCTGGTGTATACTTATTAATTTCGGGTCCCGACAAGAGACCTAAGTTCAGAAATTGCAATTTTGAAAAAACGAAAAGAAATATATATATATATATATATATATATATATATATATATATATATATATAAATATAGATAACTAGACTCGTTTCGAGCCATACTTTCCCTGACGATCCGTTTAGGTGAAACCTAGGTAGGTTTGTCTGGCTCACTAGGTGTATCTATCTATATATATATATATATATATATATACAGAGATTACATAGATAAAGTCCTTCATAAGGTTTGGGCTTTACTCGTGAGAACAAATTTTTGTATTTCATTAAAGCATGGCCTTCCAGGAATCCCTTGAATGAGTCTATTGGAATATTTTCCAATCAATCCGAGTGCTCCATATACAACTAACATTGAAATGTCCTCATGTGCTACATTTTTGAGATTTCTATTTCAAAGTCCTTCTATTTTAATAGTTTTTATTTAAGATATTCAATGATACACTGGAGTTTGCAGTGGCTGCCATTATTATTATTATTATTATTATTATTATTATTATTATTATTATATCACTGGGGTTTTGAAATTTCTAGCAACTTTATTCGTTATCATTACTTGTTCCCAGTCAAACCACACATTTTTATAGTATTGCATTGACTTATCTAAAAAATATCTCCATTGGCGCTCATTAATCCTATAAGAATGCATGCATTTCCCTCCCTAGTCTCTTTTACAATCAATCATATTGTTATTAAATCTAGTTTCATGTTTTGTTTTTTCTATTTGTCGCATGTCATTCCATTTGTGATATATTTAGTATTTTATGTTACTCATTTTTAATTGGACTCGCATTAAGTCCACCAATAATGTTTGTTAGATAAATTTTCCAGGAGCCTCTAAATATTTATTCTCCAAAGTGATGATGAGCTCAACATAATGGTGACTAAATATTTACCCAAACATACAAGCATCCCGCAATTGTTTCAGAACTACCTCAGATCTTGCAAGTCATCCCGATTCCACTGTAACGACTGGGATTTAATTCGAATTCACCGACTATTGCACCGTGCGATTCTTTATGTTCATTTCTAATATCTCTCTTTGAGCTCCCGGGTGAAGTGCAGGCATTATTTATTCTTCTTCATGCTCAAGTATTTGCCCACTATCGCTTCTACGTCTCCGATCAGCCATGCTCTTTTCTTTTATTTACCATTATCATTCCAGCATCTTTGCTTCAATTGGGAAGTGCAGTCTGGCTCTTGAAATCAATTTTGCTTATTAGATTTTGGTCAATTTTTACATTGCTCAGTTTTTACTTTTATTATTATTATTATTATTATTATTATTATTATTATTATTATTATTATACATCGATTTGGTTTCTGGTGTATACTCATTTCTTTCCGAGTCCCAGACAGAGAGCTACGGTCAGAAATGGCATCATGACATTTTTACTGAGTAGATTTGAAAAAAAAAATCACACATATTTTATATAAATAAAACCCTTCGTAAGTTGTGGGCTGTACTTGTGAGTACATTTTTTGCATTCCTTTAAGACTTGGCCTACCAAAAACTCCTTCAATGAATCTAACGGAATCTTTTCCAGTCAATCCGAGTGCTCCTAATACAACTGGAATTGTTAATGTCCTCATGCGACACATTTTTGAGATTTGTATTTTGATTGTGTCTTGAAGATCTACAAAGATTCTTTGTAGTCTAAAGAGACTGTCTTGTCAACAAGGAGGCACATTTTGTCTTTGCGGTCTCTAAAATAAATAAAAAAATATTCTGAAAATAATTGTTTATAATTTATTATTATTCTCATTATTATTACTATTATTATTATTATTATTATTATTATTATTGTAGTTATTATACTGATTATTATTTCCCCTATTATTTTTGCTGTAGTTTTAATTATTATTATTATCATTATCATTATATTTCGATTTCTGCTATAGTCACACTACCTACCAAGTCTGGGGGATGACCTAACGCAGGTATTGGTGTGTTGTTATGGCTACATTTCATGATTTGTTTTTCTAACTCCCATAGCATCACTAACGTAACATGGACAAAGTTCTTCTTAATGTGTGGGCTGTACTTATCAAAACAAGTTTTTTGTATTTCTCTTACACTGGGAATTCCATGAATTTTTAAATGTGTTGTTGTGTTCCTTTTTTATCATTCCAAGCGCACCTACTATGATTATTACTGTTCTTATTTTCAATTACTACATTTATTCTATTTCGATTTACGGGTCTTTATACTTCGTTAGTTTTTCAAATTCCTTGATTTTTATGTTACAGTCCGCTGGGCAAGCCATATCAATTAGTAGGAAGGTTTTTTTTTTCTTTTCAATTTTTGACAATTATGTCCGGCCTATTTGCTTCAATTTCCATGTCTGTAAAAATGATGTAATCCTATAAAATGTCTTCTCTTTCTGTAACCGGCGCTGGGTGATGTTAATATCAGTGATTGTTAACATCTTTTCTAAAGTTGTTGCGCGTTGTCCAGTGTAAGTATCGACATTCTCTATCGTCCCGATTTGTATATTTTATTATCATCATCGTTATTATTAATAATATTCTTACAGTTATTTTCGTAAATATGTATATATATTTTTAAGCATTACGCCCCGAGCAAGGCGAGAAGCCACTAGGATGCAGGGGCTTGCAGAAGATTTGGAGCGAGAGCAGATACGAGAGATAGAAGAAAGGATGAGGAGAGGGATAGTGGGTAGATCAAGGTAACTGGAGATGTCGATTGACATTACATTTGAATAGTTGGAGATTATAGCTCTCAGGGAAACAGTAATAGGGAAAGGTGTTCCACAGGCGAGAGGTGCGAGATATGAAGCTATTGGAGTAGAAGAGACGGCTACATTTAAAAGTTTCTACAGTTTAAGGGTGGGAGAGGGATGCCAGCCTCGTAGGGCGCTTGAATTCATGAAGTCTGGGAACCAGTGAAAGCAGCTCATCGGAGCAATTACCATGAAAGTATTTGTAAAAAAGACAGGGAGAGGCGACGGTGCGTCTCTGAGAGAGCGACTTCAGACGAGATGCCAGATCAGGGCCAATTATATTACATATCCGCCTCTGGATCTTGTCAAGAACTCCGAGGTAAACAGAAGTTTGCACCAGACCATGTATGGCAGCAATACCCCATGCAAGGGCGAATGGTTGATTTGTATATTTGAAGTATCGATTCCGCGGAGAAAAATTTTCTTGCGCGGCACAGAGAGCCAACTTTCCCCGCGGTGGACGAAGCAATTGACTCAATGTATTTATTCCATCTCAGGTCAGCCGTCAACGTGAGACCGATCAGACGCAGGGAGTTGCTCTCAAGAAGTTGACTATCAGACATTCTAATAGGGGGGCAGGGAAGGATCTCTATGGTGATTAATAGAGAGTAGTTTAGTTTTTTGAGGCGTTAAAGTTGACCAGCCAATTCTTGCCCCAATTAACAACCGATTGGAAGTCTATTTCAAGACGCACGGCCAAGTTAGTTTTGTCAGCGACACTAGATTTGTTTTTGAGGCAGGAGTAAATTGTAGTGTCGTCCGCGTAGATGCCAACTTGGGAATCTATGGCCTCATTATTATTGTTATTATTATTTGTATTATGATTATCATTATTATTATTATCGTTATTATTATTAGTATTGGTTTTACTGTTTAATAAGCCAAGCGGAAGATAAATCAAGAAGTGCGTTTGTAACATGCTACTGGTAACGATAACCTTCAATTGCTAGTCTCATTTCAGCAATTGTTTCAGGTTTCCTGGTGTAAACATTGTCTTTTAGAACCCCTCCTAAAAGAAAGAAATCCAAGGGTGACGAATCTGCTGATCTAGGTGGGTATTTAACAGTCTCTCTTCTTCCAATCCATCTGTTTTAGCATCATAGCATGACATTTCTCCCATCACAAGGTCATGTATTATTAACTATTAATATTTAAAGTGTGTATACATCATTTTGGGACACCATATATATATATATATATATATATAGATAGATAGATAGATAGATAGATAGATAGATAGATATTATAAGCAGGAAAAATAAAAACAAATATGCGAAATAATATTTCTACCTCATTACAAATTTTCATAGCATCATCGCATCACATTTCTCCCATCACAAGGTAATGTATTATTAACTATTAATATTTAAAGTGTGTATACATCATTTTGGGACACCCAATAGATAGATAGATAGATAGATATTATAAGCAGGAAAAATAAAAACAAATATGCGAAATAATATTTCTATCTCATTACAAACAACTGCTCCACATCATATGTATATCGAAACTTAATGGGCTACCATAAACTTTTTCTTCCTCCCCACCCCTCTCTCCCTCTTTCTCTGTAACATCAAAGCTGTCAATATTGTACCCCACTGTGTCTTTTTTAATAATCCAAAAAATAAATCCAGTTTCTCCCAACTACTTTCTCTCTCTTTCTCTCTCTCTCTAACACACACACACACACACACACACACACACACACACACACACACACACACAGACATACAGATACATACACACTCACAATCGTGCACACACGTTCTACCTTTCTTTTCTTTATTTCTTGTTTTTTCCTTTCTGTCTTTTACTCACTCACAGGGGTTTTAAAAGCTTAAGCCAACGCTGTATTTTTTTTTTTAACTCTGTCTTGTTGAATGTAGATTAAAGTCTGGGACACAAGTCCTCTGGTGCCTGGGATTATCTTCTCAGTGCGACACCTGTGATGTTGTCTGTCTAATCCAAAATGGACTCATACGAAGAGGATGATCAAAGCCTCAGATAATCTCAGATCACGTCAACGAATTATCAAGCGATTCCAGCCGTTATCATCATCCCCCACCCCATTGTTGTCAGAAATATCATCGTAAGTCGAATAGGGACATTGGATTCTTATCATTATTAAACATTATCTTCTGCATCAATATTGTCATTGGAATTCATTTTGATAGATTTTAAATTGATTATTTCAACTTAGTACAATATATCATTTGTTCTGTTTAATTTTTAGTAGTACACACACACAGTCTATGGATACTAATCTACTAGGATGTAACGTGATTCCTATAATTAAAGTTCTACATAGAAATGAATAAAATGTTCCTTATATCGTCTGATACGTTCCAAATAATTAATACTCTAAGTAGAATAGAATAAAAATATTGGTCTGTATTCATTTATATATAGTGCGCACTATCCAACTCCATAATGAAAATTATATTTAGAACTAAGAGTATAATCCGTCTTCAACGAGGTGTTCCATTACTGGGAAATTTGGCGTTCAGTTGGAGCAGTTTACGTTTAAAGTCAGCCGACCTGAAAATCAACATTAGTAACAACAATTGGGTCCAACTGAGTCACATCCCCAAATGGGGGTGGGTAACAATTTGAATGGGGGTGACCCTGAAAAGTCCGTTTTTGTATTCAATGCTGCAAGGAATGGACCTCTTCCATGGACCGGCATAATAATAATAATATACGATAATTTTTATTTAGAGCATAATTTTTTTTATAATTCTAATAATCTTTAGCTTTAGATTTCAACTCTCTAAATTGTTTGTACATTGTTTTTTGCCTTTGATTTTTGCGCAAAGTGTAAAAAAATCGTTTTTTTCGAATTTTCACCTTCAGGTTTGTAATTTTGTCCAGCCAATTTAGACTGAAAAACGGCACTGAAGAATTATTTATCAACCAAAAAAAAATTTCATTGAAATCGGATGAAATCTGTGGAAACGCTTAAACAACATCTAATCACACACACAGACTTACATACACACACACACACATTTTGAGAATTATAGATATCTACATATAGATAGAGTAAAATAGATTTTTTTCGGATTTTCACTGATGATTTATGGCAACTTTTAACACCATGTTGTATAATTAATTTTATACATCTTGTACAATTGTTTCCGAATTGTTTACTTTTTACTTTCATATAAAACTGTATTGTTTATTCTTTATTTTACAGCTTTGATAATAAGTAGTGAAAAAAAACGCAATTAAAGCCATTTTACGTAACCTCTGGAAAAAAAAAGTACTTAGTGAAAGCGAAGTGGCAAAAGAAATTAATGAAGTGGAAGACCCAAGAATTCTCAATAAACGTGTAGCAGAAAACTAGTTCAGATGATTGAAGGGAGGAGATATCAACCTCGAAGACAAACCAAGGCCATGGAGACGTTCATTTGTGGAAGATGAGGCCTTGCTTGAAAAGAGTTAAACAACAGCCAAGATACAAGCGCACGTAAATTGTTGACAGAACTTGGTCCATTACAAAGGATCATCAATCAACACTTGCATAAGCCTGGCCTTGTCAACAGACAACGTCAAGGAGTTCCTCATGAAGTGATTAATGACCACGCTCTACGATATGTGAACATTTGAAAACAACTACTGGTAAATCCTCAAAATATTCATTTTTTTTGTATCGACTTATAACTGCCGATAAAAATGGATCTATTTTCGTAATCCTAATAAGACAAATCAGTGGTTTCATCCCGGTCAAGCTTCGAAACCTATTGTCAAACAAGGGCGGTTTGAACAGTAGATAATGTAGCTACCGTAACAAGTTACCTTCAAAAAAATTCGTATACCTAAGTTTTAAATGTATTTTTCATAAAAGAAAAATCCTTTTCGATGCTTTCCAACCGCTTCAATTGAAAGCTAAATGATTAAATTTTCTAATTCCAGAAAAAAAATACCGTGGATATTTCAAATAGAAATTTGAATGATTTTTAGTTGATGCTTCCGAGAAATCAACCGAAACAGCCATTTTTAACTTTCTTTAGAGAAATATAAACGAACTTATTTTTCGATTTTGAAAATCCCGCTAAAATAAGAAATACATTTCTAAAACGTTACTTTCGTAAAATTATAATATTTAAAGTTAAATTAATCTGTTCTGAAACAAAAATCACTTACTTATAGCATAACATTTTCTAGACAAACATTTCTTGATCTTGGGGTCTTGTTATTTTCACGTCTCCATCGATACCTTGATGGCTGAATGTGTTGCCAGGTTTAGTACGGTACATCGAAAGTGACATAACAGTTTTTTTTTTGTTTCTTATAATAATAATTTAAAATACCACAAAAATTTCTTACATTATTGAGTCACCTCTATCTCTTTCATATTTTAATAGCTAAGATAACGATAAATGATTTTATTAATTATTAATATTACATTAAGTTATCACATTTTTAATTTAATAACTGTGATAATAACTAAAAAATTATTATTATATTAATAATTAAAATATCTCACTGTGTTACTAATTGCTTAAATTGATAAATGAGATAATTTTATCCTCTCGATTTAATTTTTAATTTAATAGCTGAGAGTGGGATAAGACCTTTACATGGCAAGGGGCTTTCCCCAAGAAGGAGACAAGCTTTCAAACACCTTACCTTTTAAGCCACCATGCTGTCATTAATGAGATATCATACTAAAAAAAATACAATATTTTGACGCAAAAAATATTTTTAATTATGGCAAAAAGTTTTGGTAATATTATTTGTATTTAGGTTTTAATTATTGATTAGTAAATATAGTCTTCACTTAAAACCTTAAGAAACTTATAGTCTTCACTTAAAACCTTAAGAACTCTGCATGAAAGAATTTAATTTTTTTTTTTAAAGTAAAGAATTTTTTTTTTTAAATTAAAAAAAACAAATAAAAGGAAAATGCAAACAATTCTTGTAAAAAGTCTTTATTCATCGAATTTCTTTCTTCAGATAATAATGTCCTTAATGTATATTATTTATAAAAGCAAATAAAAGCCTCTCTAATGTGATAATTAGTTAGCTTATTGCAGTTTTTATTTTACGATTTGGAACAGATTTTTAAAAAGTTGGCAGTAGTTGTGAAAAAAGAAATTGATGACTTAATTTCTCCAAGGAGTGCTGCTTATAATTAATATAAAACTATTTGCGTCCTCTTGGAAATTCTAGAAAATTTCATAAAATTAATTTATGCGGTGGTAACAGATGTAAAAAAAAAAATATTTTCTAAAAATAAAAATTTCAAAAATAAAATTATTCATTTTTGAATAAGTCCTAAAAGTTTCATGAAAATTAGACAATTATTTGATTTTTGCAAGAATTTCCAAATTAATGGGTTTTCCCCTGAAACTGCTATACTAAAATGGCGATGATCACAAGTATTACAAAGTTAAAAAAAAGAGATTTTTGACCCAAATTTAGAACGTGTCAGAAAGAGGGAAAATTAAAAAAAAATATTTAAAATACTTTGTTCTTTCCTCTTAATAATAACATAAACATTTTAATGATGAAACTTTGTTTTTATTAAGTTTGGGATCTTTTATCAATTATGCTATAGTGGTTTTTTAGCGAATTATTGGAGGTACCTATACCTTAACTTACCTACAGTCTAGACTTTGTGCCGTCAGCTTATCACCTTTTCCAGCCCTTGTTCCGTTCCTACACGGGCAGAGGACCAGCAATGAAGATAAGGTTAAAGCTGTCTATAAGCCAGCCAAATCTTGTATGCACCGAATTGACCTCCTGGCATAATGATTACAACAGAGAATAGAATATGACCGGATATAGTTTGATGATTAAACGGTTTTTGGATTTAATTTCTTCGAACTTTTAAATAAAGCTTGAAAAGCAAGAGAACATTAAACTCAATTTAATATATGATTTAATGCCTTTCCTATGATTAAAAAGACTAAAAACAAGTCTGTATTTACTTACTGTGTAGATAATCTAATGACTTCCTTATAATTCAAATTCTCGAATCTCGAATCTCATGATTGTAAGCGTTGTAAACACTTAGAAGGTTTTTACTTTATAGTTTATTGCTGATGTATACGATTCAACATATTTTTCATTATCATGCGTCATACCTGCCGAATTATATCTATTTTGGATGGTTAACTTGTAAGTATATGACGTAGGTATCTGAAGTCCCATTGGAATCGCAAAAGATGCCTTCCAAAAGCTAAGTAGTAAAAAAAAAACAATACTGTTTCGCTAGATCAAACATGATTTTCTCCTTACGGATTTTCTCAGATTAAAATTATATATCTAAATCAATTTCGACACAATGACAGATGGAGAGCTCATCTAATAAGGAATTTATTCACTAAAGAAATTGAATTTACGGAACAATTTGTCACAGTTTCCCGTTGAGTTGAGTCTGGCACGAGGCCATCTATAATAATTACGTGATGATTACCGAATTGATTACAGATTAATAGGTAAGATCTTCGACGGGTTATTTAACACCGACAAAATGTATTGCTGTTCATATTTTTTCAAAAGTGTATTGCTGGTAATATTTTTTACGAAAAGCATTTGTGGTATTAAAAAATATTTTAAACTTTCACAGTGCTTTGACTCCAGTTTCGGGGTAAACTATTTACCCATAGTTGGGACCTTGACAGATGCTACCACCCAGGGTTAGGGTGGACCTGGCGATACCAGCAATTAAGAGGTGGTTCCAAGCTCCTCAAAATCTGCTGATCAGAGACCTTGCTGCCAGACGTAGTTTATCGTCTTGCCCAGAACGCGGATGTAGTTTGTCCTCATGAGCAGGAAGTTTGAAAGATAGAAAGAAAGAAAAGTTGGACCGGACAAAGAAAGAAAGAAAGAAAGAAAGAAAGAAAGAAAGAAAGAAAGAAAGAAAGAAAAGTAGAACGAAAGACTGGTGGTACAACGAAAGAAAGAAAGAGTGCATGAATGAATGAAAAAACAACGGGCGAGAGAAAAAAAAACAAGCCTGGACTACTAAATAAATAAATAACGAAAGGAAGAAAGAGTGAGGGATTGTGATAACAGTAATTCAATAAAAGAAAGAAAAAAAAAGGATACCAGAAAGAAAGAAAGATGAAACAAACTAATGGAAGATTAAAAGAAGTAGAGAAAGAAAGGAAGAAAAATGGTATAAAGTGGATGAAAGAAAGAAAGTAAAATAAAGACTGGACAAGTAAAGAAAGAAAGAAAGAAAGAAAGGAAGAAAGAAAGAAAGAAAGAAAGAAAGAAAGAAAGAAAGAAAGAAAGAAAGAAGAGAATGAAAGAAAGAAAAACGAAAGAAAGACTGGACAGGTAAAGAAAGAAAGAAAGAAAGAAAGAAAGAAAGAAAGAAAGAAAGAAAAACGACAGAAAAACTGGACAAGTAAAGAAAGAAAGAAAGAAAGAAAGAACGAAGAACGAAAAAAGGAAAAAAAGAAAGGAAAAAAGGAAATGAGAATGAAAGAAGAAAAAAAACTGGACTCCTAAATAAATAAAGAAAAAGAATGGAAAAAAGAAAGAAAGAAAGAAAGAAAGAAAAACGACAGAAAAACTGGACAAGTAAGGAAAGAAAGAATGAAAGAAAGAAAAGAACGAAGAACGAAAAAAGGAAAAAAGAAAGGAAAAAAGGAAAAGAGAATGAAAGAAGAAAAAATACTGGACTCCTAAATAAATAAAGAAAAAGAATGGAAAAAAGAAAGAAAGAAAGAAAGAAAGAAAGAAAGAATAGTAAAGAACCTAGCGAAAGAACTGTAAGTAATATATATTTTCAAATAACATGTCTAGATACTTTTAAGTATATAAGAAAGGAAAACGCAAAGGAAAAATTGAAGTAAAAAAAAAAAAAACCCACCTAGCAGAAAGATCAATGGCATGTCTGGAATCGATCTGACGTTGTTTTTTGATTGATTTTTAATCGAAAATCGAAACCATCCATTTGGCCGTGAACATTTGCTTTTCCCTGGCAATCAAAGTGTGGGGCATTATGTGATTAAAATTGGACACGATACCATAACAACAGCAGCAAACAAAAACGGAACTGGAATGGATACAGACGTAACAAAAACAACGACAAAGCGGGAAACAAACGAATCATGTGAAATGGTCGGACAAACAGTTGGCTCTTTTCAAATAGACTGGCGACGTATTTCCCCAATGACAGTGTTCGTAAGTCTGCAAGAATTTAAAAGATCGATGGAGCGGACAATAACATGGTGGGTACAAACTGTTACAACATCGATATAAACCCCAATACTCACGTTTATCGTGTTATCAAAGAGAATAAGCCGAAAGCAAAACAGAAATGAAAAAAAAAAAAAAAACACTGGACGAATCAAAGAAAAAAACGTCGAGCCAAGAAATTTCTTACAATAATTTTGATGTAAAGACACTTCTCCGAAGGTACTTTCTCCTTTACATATATATATATATATATATATATATATATATATATATAATGATGTACTGAGCTTCCCCTTTGATGTATATCATATTGCTATGCAGTTTGATACATTGAGCTCTCTTCATGTTCTCAGTGTTTGTAAAAGTATATATATCTGATACACCATATATATATATATATATATATATATATATATATATATATTGTACTGGGTTGTAGATTAATATTCTTTCGTTTTTTTTTTATTATTTCATTTAGTTCCACGAAATATATATATATAGGTTTGGCAGTAAAGTCTGATGATCCGCAGGCCTTTTAAAAGGGCTGTGGTGAAATAATTTATTACATGGAACCTTAAAGTGGTCTGTTTTTATTTAAATTATTTGCTCTGAATTTACATTGAGCTCTCTGGATTTTATCCTCCTTAGGTTTACCCATACGGATTACCTACTTTTTCATAAACTATATATATATATATATATATATATATATAATGAATTCTAATGAGCCAGGTACTACCTACCCAGGTTTCACCACATAGGATCATCAGGGTGAACTGGCTAAGGAGGAATTATTGATAAAATAATGGTTAAAACTTAAATGTAGCATAAGTTTAAAAATATAAAACAGGTGACTAAAAAACAAACAAAAAAAACAACCTTTATTCCAATAACCAGGGTTTCCTATGCCTGCATCTATTAAGGATTTCTGACCTCTGGTTTAATAAATGTTTTGCTTTGTTGAAGGAAGCTATGGCTAACTTCTCCATCCATAATATACAGAACTTGTTGCTGGCTTTATATTTTTAACATTGTCTTTAGTATCTCTCATTTTAGAAAGGGATGCGTTCTATCTAGCAGTTTAATACTCGAAATATATTTAGATAAATTAGTGCTAGACGTATACTTCTCTTTCTTGAAGCTAATTATATAATTATAGTAGCGTTTTTTTAAATTGCCTTAAATAGGTCCTATGTTCACTTTGCTATTCTCGTTATTGGTATTTCCACTAATTTCCGCATTATAAACGACACGTTCTTGTGGACACTTGCCCTTGAGTGGGCAAGGTTTTTATTTTTTTTTTATACCTGCAGTTACATTTAACGCGGCTCTTGTCAAATTTGTTTATGATGTTTTCCTGTTAAATTTATTATTTACATCTATCTATCTATCTATCTATCTATCTATCTATCTATCTATCTATATATATATATATATATATATATATATATATATATAATGGACTCTCCCGTCTTATGAGGATCTGCCAGCTTATTGATTCAGTTATGAAAGTTTATGCGCTAATCTTAAGTGGCATTTAAGACCCGCTAGTGTTTTACAAAGGAGGACAAATACGGAGCAAATGTGAGGATTGTGAGATGAGATCACTGTTAGATTGGCTGACCTTTTAGATCTTCTCTCTCTCTCTCTCTCTCTCTCTCTCTCTCTATATATATATATATATATATATATATATATATATATATATATATATATATATATATTTAATTATTGGAAAAGGTAAGGCCAGTACATTTATTTTGTTTTTCAATGAAGACATTTGTGTTTAAGTTCAAAATGTGAATATGAGGCAATAGTTCAAGATTTTCAGCTTTTATTTCCTGGTATTTACATTTAGATGCGTTAAACAGTTCATGACATACAACCTTTTCTATCAAATCACCTCATTTTTAGGTGAGCCAAAATACAGGAACATATAGTCTTAAAGTAAATAACATTTCTTTTTTTTTTGCATACCTCTTGCTAATAATAACTGCATCAAGCCTGCGACCCAATGACGTCACCAAACTGTTGCATTCTTCATTTGTAATGCTTTTTTCAAATGTTTAATAAAGCCCCCATAAATTTTCTTTTGTTTCGGTATGGAGGGTGTTCCTCCTTCTGTCTCCTCTTCAGGAGATGAAATTCATCCTCTATTGGGTTATGGTTCGGTGATTGACTTGACCTGTCTAAAACTGTCGATTTTTCCCGCTGATGAAGTCTTTTGTTGTGTTGTCAGTATGTTTTGGATTAATGTCCTGCTACATGATAAACATCCTCCCAATTTGTTTAGATGCATTTCTCTGTAAATTTGAAGAAAACATATTCCTGTAGACTTCTGTATTCATTCTGCTGCAACCATCAGGAGTTACATCATCAATAAATATGAATGAGCCTGATGCAGAAGCTGCTTTGTCAGACCAAACCAACATAATGCCTCCACTATGCTTCACAAAAGAGCTTGTATGCTTTGGATCATAAGAAGATCTTTCTTTTCTCCACATTTTGATATTTCCGCCACTTTGTAATGATTAATCTTGCTTTCATCGGTGCATAAAATTATTTTCAAGAATTTTGTTGTTGTAGGAGTTTATCCGTCAATGTGGCATGAACGAAATTGTTCAATAAATAGATTAATATAATATTTTCTCAAATTACAATATTAGTAAAAAACGCACTCTTTTAAATTTTCTAAAAGATTCAACCTTACCGTTGCGACTGCACGCTGCAAAGGTTTTTATCAGTTAACAATAACATATTTCTAAAAAAAACATTTCGATTCGCATTTAATCTCTCGTCTGGATTTACTAAAAACACATAATTTCCATGCCTAAGGATGACTGTGTGTACAATTGAAAGTACTAGCAGATTGAAAAAACCTATAGAAGACCTTCATAGAAGAGATTGTATGCTTTGGATCATAAGTAGATCTTTCTTTTCTCCATATTTTGATATTTCCATCATTTTGGTAATGATTAATCTTGCTTTCTTCGGTGCATAAAACTATTTTCAAGAATTTTGGTCGCTCACTCTTTACAATTTCCAATCTGACCTTCCGATTACGCTTGTGTTTGCTGGCCTGGCCTCTGTAGTCCTGCTCTTCTTTGAGACTTGAGTTATGAAAACTTTAACCCCTGCACAATGACGTTTATTGGTGATGTCAGTGACAGATGTTTTTGCGACTTTCTTCACAGCCTTCACAAGGTTTCTGTCATCAACTGTTGCTGTTTTCCTTTGCCGGTCTGCTCTACGCTTCTTGCTCAATAGACCAATAGATTCTTTCTTTTTCGGGACATTTTAAATTGTTTTATTGGCTATACTCAATGTTTGTCCAAAGGGTATGATCGATTTTCCTTCATTTCCTAGCTTCAAAATGACTTGCTTTTCACCCATAGACAGCTTTTGGTTTCATGATGTTTTATTCATTTTAAAACAAACATAATATTTACAGGGGAAAACGAAGTCTAAAGCGAAGAGTAGTCATTTAAAGCTGCTGAATGTTTAAACAATCAATCTAAGAAGCCAACACCTCGACAACAAGAAACACCTGTAAATCATATGTCCAAATAGATTTGCTCATTCGAAAATTGAAGGTGTTCTAAACTGCTTAATAAATCTAAACGTAAATACCAGGAAATAAAAAGCTGGAATTCTGACCTTTTGTCTCATATTCATATTTTGATCTTAAACACAAATGTCTTCAGTAAAAAACAAAAATAAAGGAATAGCACTCGCCGTTCCAATACTTTTGAAGGGTATCGTATATATACAGGTGGCGATGGGGAGATTGTCGCCATTTTATATTTTTAATTTCGCGCATGCGCGCTCTGTGTTTTTGATTTCAATGACTACAGAGTATAGTAGGAACAGTTGGGTTCCGTCTGTGAGAAAAAGCACCATGACGGATTCCCTCCGCCAGAAATGTGGAAATGTTAACGGTAGATGTAAAGAATTTTTTATACATTTCCACATATCTGTGATCGTGTATGTTGGCTTAGGAAAGTAGTAATTCTTTCAGGAAACCATGGCGTAGATTTATATTTTGGTAAGATACAATAACAGCACTTTCGAGAATTGTTATTCTGAGTAAATTACTTTTGTTTTTTTTGTTTGTTTTTTTTTTTTTTTTGGGGGGGTTTATAAGTGTGCTATTTTTTAGTTAAAAATATGGTTGAATTTATTATCGTACATGATTAGGGTATTTTATAAATTGTTATGTATAAGGACCCTTTTGTGTTCACAGAATCGTTGTTTTAAATTTCTGCATGTTTCCCCAATGTATTGTGAGGAACTGTTTTGGCGATTTGTTTTATATATGGCAATTTCCGGATAAAAATTTTCATGTAGATAATAAAATAGAATGTTTAACATATGCTATTTGTATGTAAAATAGTGGTCAGTTTCATGTACAGAATTTTGGAGGTGTGTCAATCGTTTTATTTTGACTTTTTTTATCCATATTCTTTCTTTGTTCTCTCACTGTAATAATGGTTTTCTTCTTCTCATTTCCTTTTACATTCAGTAACATCTTAATGCCATAATTACCTTGCTTGAGGTGAAATTTATATATATATATATATATATATATATATATATGTTTATACGTTCTTTTTATAGGTGCACATATTTAAGTAAATGCTCAGATTATAATAAACAGTATTAACAACATTTATCGGCCTGAATGTCCGAGAAATGTTTATATACAATATGCATCCTCCTTGCTCTGTATCTATCGTTCCCACGCTGACTCAGTTAATCAAAAATCGACATCCTTTATTTTGTTTTTCATCTGACCCTTAAGGTCAACCTGAGGAAGTTACAACAGAGATACACTTCCTCCTAAAATAATAGCCTGCCGAAACTATTATTTAACCTTGTGACCGTGTTTGGATACAAGAGAAAAAAAGGGTTCCCATAAAAATCAGTATAGATAGCAAAATATAAATTCTCTTTATTACAGAAATGTAAATCCTTATTGAAAATGGCTTTCCTAGCCAAAGGCATTCGGATATATCAATCTTTTGGGATCCTTTCTGTTAATTCACCGCAAAATATTAATTCACTCCAAAACAAAAACGAATTAATCCCGAGCGTGGTCCTTTCATTGGCCTCCGATTGGGTTGATCTTTGCGATTGCGCTATTTTTCAACCCGATAAACAAGCTTTTTTTTTTAAATAGCCAAAAAATCCTAGTCCTTGCCCTAAAACTAGCCATAATCCTATCCTTTATTTGTGCCGAAAATGTAATTTAAAAAAAAAAAACAAATTTTGATGTAAAATTTATTTTATAATGGGGCAAATTAATATTCGCGATAAGTAAATTTACATTGTTTCGGATGAATTAACAGAAACGATCCTCTCTCTCTCTCTTCTTAAAAAATAAAAAAAAAACTACATCAAGGGCGCAATAACAATTAAATAAAAAAAAAATACACAATTTATCCCATACCCGTCACATTTAACGAAACATGTTTGAAAAAATAATTGTTGTTGCCCAGTCATCCAACGCTCATATTCTTATAAGGTCATCAATACAGACTGCATTCAAATAAAGACGATACGTCTTTAATTATTTCTTCATTCATATATATGTTTTCAGAGACAAATCACAATAGGTTGAAGTCTTCTGTTGCAACACGGAAAATATTTTCTTGCCACACATGCGCAGAACATGTAAAAAGTTGTGTCAACGCTGCTCGGAAGACTTAGAAGCGATGAAACAAATACATAAAAAAAAACTATGAATAGAAGTTGATAAGCGAACAAATAAAATACATTTTTCATGAGAAAATAATTGAAAATATTATAAAAATGTAACTGGAATCAGCGAAATGTAGCGTGTTGCGTTGGAAGACAGACCTGTGTGAAAGCTGTTGAATATAAAAAGAAACATTACAAATAATATAAATAAAAAAAAACACATGAATGTCACATATGATGCTATTGCTATATTTACTGTCTAAGGAAATATTTAAAAGACACAAATACGATTGCTGTTTTATAGTACTCATATATATATATATATATATATATATATATATATATATATATATATATATATATTCTGCCACCGTATTTTCGTTTTTACAAATTCGTTTCTAAAAAGTATTTTTTTGTTCATTTTTCTATATTTCTGATTGTTTTCTAGGTTTCTGGTAAAGTCGAATATATATATATATATATATATATATATATATATATATATATATATATATATATATATATAAGTAGTTTCGGCTTTCCTAAACTATTCAGAAAGAATGTATGTTTTTTCGTTATGTCGGTTCCCTTGTTTGACGTGTCATTATTTATTCATAAAATATATTCTAAAATTTGATTAATCTTTATTGATATTGGTTTGTTTCTTTTTAATGCTTAATTCTTTTATTCATAGTTGCATTTTACAGTCTATATGATACAGATATTTATGTTATTAGTTAAGGTTTCCTTATTGCGTCTCCTGGTGTTGGCTCGTGACTAGCGATTTAATTGATACATTTTCGGATAATTGACACCTTTGCGGATAATTGACATGTTAGTCGGCGTGATAATGTAGTATTTGTATAACGAATGTATGTGGCTTTTTTTTAATTATTATATTTCCAGTGACATTCACCAAGTGTTCAATCAAAATCATTGGCGATATCTTTATATCACTGGTGGAAAAGATCTTTGAAATTCCTAGAGTTTATGAGGTTTGTAAAATTATTGTTAATCATAATTTTAAAAATAATGACATCTTAAAATACCCCTCTATAAAAAAGAAAACACTCATTTGTAAATGATCTTGATTTAAGTACAATAATTATTATTGACGCTGACCAACACTATTACACATAATAGAGTCAGACCCAGATCAACTAGACAAAAACTATAAGGCCGAGATCTCTATTTCCTACAATATAAAAGGGTTTAAACCCCAAATATACGAAAGCTGAACTACATCTTCAAAAGGTCACATTGGACCTTATGTTGCTGTCTAAAACTAGACTCATCTAATACAGTTGCAGAATTTGCAACCAAAGTCTACTCGCTCTTACTACAATAAGGGAGATCTATAAAACCTCCATTGCCTTGATGTCGTTATAAATAATGGTTTCCTATGTGGGGCAGTCTCCAAAATCGAGGACTTTGAATTCCCTATCAGGGGATTCTGCATTTTCCTTCGTTAACCGTATGGTTGTTGCAAGAATGTAAAAGTAAATCTAGATTATATGGATAGATAAGAATTTTAGATATGATCGTGGATTTATTTATTTATATTTATTTTATTTTATTTTTATTTTATTTTTTTTGCTGCTTATCGGTCTGTTTCAGATTATTTAAAGCTGGAAAATATTGATCGAGTGTAAGAACTCTTTTTGGAGGTAATAATGATTTATTGATACAAGACCTACTATTTAGCCCATAGATGGGAGGACAAGATGTGGATTCATAGCTTTCCGAAGGTTACTTACGCTTAAGTGAATATAACGAACACAATTAGAATTTAAATTCGTCACTCCGCGTTCGAATTTTGATCCCTTACTCATTACACCACCTGCACACCCAATCTTAAAGCCAATCTTAAATGGTCAGCCATTTATGTACTGACCAGTCTCGATGCTGATTTACTTAGATAATTGTAGCAGAATCGGTGTTTCAATGTCAGTGATCGAGAAAGTACCTGCTCAAGCGTCAGTTCTAGAAAGTAGCACTTTTCTTAAACCATTTCACCCCAAGCAAGGAAGGAGTGCTATTAATACGCTATGGGTTGCAGAGAGAGAGAGAGATAGAACAAGAGTAAAGAGGGTTGCTTGACGAAAGGATATAAAGAAGGATGTGGATCAGGATCAAGGATTTCTATTTAGATTACATTTGAATATCTGAAGATTATGCTTATCAGGGAAGCAAATAGGAGGAAGGGTATTCCACTGTCAGAAAGAGCGAGTGAAGAAGCTGGTTAAGCAGAAAAGACGCTTATATTTAACTGTTTCAGATGTGAAAGGGTTTGGTAGAGATGACAGCCTAGCAGCACGCTTAAATTCATGCAGTTGAGGTACCAGCGAAAGTAGCTCCTCAGAACAGTTGCCATGGAAATATTTATAGAAAAGAGAGAGGGAAACCACATCACGTGTATGGAAATGTGACTGTAGACGAGATGCCAGGTCAGGACCTATCACACTGCATATCTCTCTCTGGATTTTGGAGAGAACCTAGAGATGAATTGGGGGGGGGGACACCAGACCACATATAGCAACAGTTTTCAATGCAAGGAAGAATTGTAATTTTGTAGATCTGAAGGATGAACTCAGACGGGAAAAACATTCTGGCGCAACACAGGGAACCAACTTTCCTTGTGGTAGATGAAGCTATTGATTCATGTAGTTCTTCCAACTCAGGTCAGTTTAAAACGTGAAACCAAGAAGGCGCAAAGAGACGCTATTGTGAAGTTGAGCGTCCTCCATGCTGATAGGAGGCAGGGAGGTTAAAAATGGGACTTCCTGTTTACCAATGGAATACGAAGGGAAAACAAGGATCATGCCTTTGAATATGAAACAGCGAAAAATAGCTGTCTGAAACAGAATCACCAAGGATTGTAGCCCGTCTGATCATTCGACATGGAAATAACGATTCTTCGTCATCTGTATGTACCGTATTACGACGTAGACGATCATGACTCTCCACAACTTCCGGTTATTTCTCCTAAACCTTGTTCTGCCATCAATTTATTCAAGATCATTTAGTATGCTATATGCTGTTTTCCACTGTCATCCTTGCCTTCAGTCTTCCTGTGAGTATCAAATTTTCTAATCTCCTTTCATTACGTACCCTCAACCGTCGCTTCCTGATGTTAATAATAAGTTTCTTTTTTGTTTCCATTTAATCTAAACCTTGGTAGTTGCTCACATATTCTGTCCATGATATCCTCAACATCCTTCTGTAGAGCCATATTTATATGGCGTTAAGTATCTTTTTTTATCTTTGAGGAGATCGCCCAATTATCTTTTCTTTTTTGTTTCTTTTTTTTAAGCATTACGTCCCGAGCAAGGCGTGAAACCACTAGGATGCAGGGGGTTGCAGAAGATTTGCAGCGAGGGCAGATAGGAGTGATAGAAGAAAAGATGAGGAGAAGGATGGTGGATAGATCAAGGCAACTGGAGATGTCGATTGATATTACATTTGAATAGTTGGAGATTATAGCTCTCAGGGAAACACTAATTGGAAAGGGTGTTCTACAGGCGAGAGGTGCGAGGTATGAAGCTATTGGAGTAGAAGAGACGGCTACATTTAAAAGTTTCTACAGTGTAAGGGTGGGAGCGGGATGCCAGCCTCGTAGGGCGCTTGAATTCATGGAGTCTGGGAACCAGTGAAAGCAGCTCATAGGAGTAATTGCCATGAAAGTAGAAAAGACAGAGAGAGGCAACGGCGCGTCTGTGAGAGAGTGACTGTAGACAAGATGCCAGATCAGGGCCAATTATATTACATATCCGCCTCTGGATCTTGTCAAGAACTCCGAGGTAAGCAGGAGGTGCTCCAGCCCATATATGGCAGCAATACTCCATGCAAGGGCGAATGGTTGATTTGTATATTTGAAGTATCGATTCCGAGGAGAAAAATTTATTGGCGCGGCACAGAGAGCCAATTTTCCTTGCGGTGGAAGAAGCAATTGACTCAATGTATTTGTTCCATCTCAGGTCAGCAGTCAACGTGAGACCGATCAGACGCAGGGAGTTGCTCTCAAGGAGTTGACTATCAGACATTCTAATGGGGGGGGGCAGGAAAGGATCTCTATGGTGATTAATAGAGAGTAGTTTAGTTTTTGAGGCGTTAAAATTGACCAGCCAATTCTTGCCCCAATTAACAACCGATTGGAGGTCCATTTCAAGACACACGGCCAAGTTAGTTTTGTCAGCGACACTAGATTTGTTTTTGAGGCAGGAGTAAATTGTAGTGTCGTCCGCGTAGATGCCAACTTGGGAATCTATGGCGTCAGGAAGGTCGTTGATGAAAATAAGGAATAGAGTGGTGCCAAGGATGGAGCCTTGGGAAACCCCTGCGTTCGTGGGATAGGAACTGGAGGAGAATCCGTTAAGAACGACCTTCAATTCACGGTTTGACAGGAATGATTGTATTAGGTCAAACAATCGACCTGTAATACCATAACCCTGGAGCTTACGAAGAAGGCCGGCATGCTAAACCCTATAAAACGCTTTGGAGATGTCTAGGGCCACGGCACGAGCCTCACCGTTATTTTGAAGGGCTTGGTAGACGGTTTCAGTGATGGCCGTAAGCACATCAGCTGTAGATCGGGCAAAGTGGAAGCCATATTGCTTGTCTGAGAGCAGATCATGGGATGTGAGGTGGTTAACCACTTCGGCATTGATTAGGCCTTCGAAGACTTTGCCGAAGAGGGGTAGGAGACTAATAGGACGTTAATTAGAGGGGTCAGAGTGAGGGGGATAGATATCTCTTAGCAGTTTTTACTCATTTGTGTCTAAAGGTTATTTTACTTCGTACTCTGCTTCTTTAGATATCGCAATACGTCTTCATATTTTAGTGCCACATTTTCCGTCCTCTGTTAAAATACTTCCTAGATATTGAAATTTTTCTACTTGTTTCATTTTGGGGTATCCGACTTTGCAATTGGCACTTTGGTCTCACCCTTTTGCTCACAATCATGCATTTTGTGTTGTTGCAGTTTATTTTGTCACGCTTTCCTTCACTATATTCTGCATGAGATTTTTTTGTAGTTTTCTTTTCGTCTTTCTTATCAACACCGTGTCACCTGGATATTTGATTGTGGCCGCAAATAATAAACCCTGGTTGATCGAAAATGGCGATAAGGTATAGATAATCTTGCAGTTTTCATCCATGTGAATGTGACAGTAGAGTTAAAAATAAGTCGGTTTTGTAAGGTTACGCTAAAGAACAAATATGTCTGCCTTCAAATGGTTCATGATACTAAATACTGACCGTTGTAATACGCCAATATATATAGTTTACTCTCAAGATAGTTGTGTAGCTAGTTTACATATAGGAAACATATGCGCTACTTTAAATTTATACATAGACAGACAGACAGATAGATAAATATGATCAGACTGGGATAGCTGGATTCGAATCTAGAGAAATGCATGTTTGAATCCTGCTGCAGAGCGTATATTTTTTTAATACGATTTTTCAAAATATCCCGATCACTAGACGAAAATAAATAAATACACTGTTTAATAAATAAACAGAGCGCCTACTCAAATACGATTACCCACTACCAAACCCAGACATACTGCTACAGTGTTAAAAATGTCTGATAATATGTAAAGATTTCTCAGAATTAATATGTAGAAAAAGACAATATGTATTAAGGAAAAAAAACAATGGGAAAATCGTTGCTTTAGCTGAAGCGTTTCGTCCAATGTGGACGTTTTCGAAACAAAAAAAAAAGAATTTACTGCGACAATGTATCTATAAACTTCAAACAAAATGTCGTTACTAACTAGAAGAATTTAGAAACGCTAATGTATATTCATATGGACAACTGAAAAATTACGTCAATTACTTTTCTTTGGAGAAAATATTTTCACGTATAGAAATATTGTTTGGATTGTTATATTGACGGATTCAACAATATGACCTTTCCTAATAGAATCATTATTCTCCCAAGCCAACGTACACAACAAATATATAAAGAAATAAAAAGAAAACGGTTGAATTCGGTCATCTAGCGTTTTGAAGGAACACACACATAACGGTGTATATTATGAATTCGACAAAGTCCGATAATTATTTTAAGACATTTTTATGTTTATACATTCTTTTTATAGATATAAATATTTAAGTAAATGCTTTGTTTATAATAATCAATATCAAATAACATTCACCGGCCTGAATGTCCGAGAAATTTTCACATTTTTCCATTTCATTATGTGTGACGTCATTTCTTTACATTTTGATACACCATGAACCTACGTGAGAGATTCATAGAAGATTGAAGTTCAGATAAAGAAAATTCGACCTTGTTAACCAAACGCTCCTCTGTGGTCAAATCGGTTAAAGGCACGTCAAGCTAAATGACAATTCCGTATAGGATTACAGGTTCGAATCCTGTCAGAGGACGAATATTTTCTGTGAAAATTTCGTCATCTGTATGTACCGTACCACTTACGACGTAGACGATCATGACTCTCCACAACTTCCGGTTATTTCTCCTAAACTTTGTTCAGCCATCAATTTATTCAAGATAATTTAGTATGCTATATGCTGTTTTTCACTTTGTCCATTTCATAATGTGTAACGTCATTTGTTTACATTTGATACGCCATGAGCAGATATGAATGTACGTGAGAGTTTCCTAGAAGATTGAAGTTCAATAAATTCGACCTTGCTAACCGAACGCTTCTCTGTGGCCAAATCGGTTAAAGGCACGTCAAGCTAAATGAGGGTTCCGTCTAGGATACAGGTTCGAATCCTCTCAGAGGACGAATATTTTCTGTGAAAATTTCTCGGACATTCAGGCCGGTAAATGTTGTTTAATACTGTTTATTATAAACGGAGCATTTACTTAAATATTTGTATCTATAAAAATATTGTATAAACATAAAAATGTCATAAAATAATTGTAGGACTTTGTCCATTTCATAATGTGTGACGTCATTCGTTTACATTTGAATACGCTCTGAGCAGATATGAATGTACGTGAGAGAATAATGGAAGATTGTAGTTTAAAAACAGTAAAATTCACCTGGCTAACTGAACGCTCCGCTGTGGCGAAATCAGTAAAAGCACGTCAGGCTATATGACGGTTCCGTATAGGATACAGGTTCGATTGCTGTCGGAGGACGATCTTCTATGAAAATTTCTCGGACATTCAGGCTGTTAAATGTCGTTTAATACTGTTTATTATAAACAGAGCATTTACTTAAATACTTGTATCTATAAAAAAGAATGTATAAACGTAAAAATGATAATTGAGGTAATAGGCTTAGAACTTCTGAAGTAAACTTCTCTGTTACAAATGGGGACGGTGGAATAATGGATAACAGCTCTGGTTGAGAAATCGGAGAGCCGAATTCTTATTCCAGTTACGCGATATAAACCTTGAGTATAGTATGAATCCTCTTCCCCCCCCCCACCAGCTATGGGTAAATAGCAGAACAGACCGGGTTCTATAGCCTTGGATGGCAACTGGTCTACCACAGAGAGAAATGGGAACCTAGGACGGAAATAAAATCTGCCTCGTCAATCATGTATCGAAAGATACATGATCGCCTATGTATGGCATATAAGTGACTGATATTCACTTACGTACTTGGAATGCTAGGAATCCTCTTCCCCAGCTATGGGCAAATAGCAGGATAGGTTGTTTTCTGTAGCCTTGGATGGCAACTGTTCTAACGCAGAAAGAAATCGCAACCTATTCCGGGAAAAAACCTGCTTCGTCAGTTATGTATCGAAAGATACATGATCGCTTAAGAGTGTATTACGCATACCACATAAGTGACTTATCAAAATCCTTCGATAATGTGCTGATATTCACTTACGTGCAAATACCCTTGGGAAGGGTATGAATCCCCTTCTTCTTCTCCCCCCAGTTATGGGTAAATAGCAGGACAGACCCGGTCCTATAGCCTTGGATGGCAACTGGTCTACCACAGAATGAAATGGCAACCTACTCCGGGAAAAAATCCGCCTCGTCATTCATGTATCGAAAGATAAATGATCGCTTAAGAGTGTATTACGCATAAGTGACTTATCAAAATCCTTCGATAATGTGAACGTCCTTGCGAGGCATTTATTGCGAATATTCAATGTTCAACTGGAATTACATTTGTGGAGCGATTTTGGATTCGGTAACCTTGACGATATCTTCTAGGATAAACTAAGAAGCAGTTAACACCGAATAATTTTGGTATCTGTTATTTACGCAACTGAGAGTAAATACGATTTTGATCACTGGTATTTTCTGGTGTGAATCCCATACTGCATATCGTTAAACTTTTCTTTTTTCTTTTTTTGTGAGCCTTTTTAAGAAGGTAGGACAATGTTTTTTGTGTGGCCAGAGCATTTTTAATGCCGACCGATTGTCGTTTTGGGTGGATGAGCTTACGAGGCGACCAATTATTAACAAATGATAGAAAATGTGGTAAAAATGAGTGAGCTAATTTCTTGTATGTCTGGAATCATTCGTAGAGAATGCCAGAAGATACTAGTTTAGGAACTTTTCAATGCAACCCTATGTATTCGTCAATTCACAAATAGGAATTACATCGGAATTCGTATGATTTCAACGAATTGTTCCATGTGCATTTACACGCGCACAAAGACACACGTACATATACGCACAGATACACAAAAAACTCTACATAGCTATTTTTATACCGTGAAAAAAGTACAAACGCATAAAATCGTTGGAAATAATTTATATTTGTCGTACGAAGAAAACACTGAATATTTGAAGAATATGGGAAAACAATAAATAAAAAAAAGAGAAATTGATTGGTGAAGAGCAGGAAAGAAATGAAAAAAGAAGAAAAACCAGGAAGAATTCACATTAATGGAAAATAGACAAAATTATGCCCGCAAGAAGCGAAGGCGAAACATAGATTTTGGTCGAGCACTTCATAAAACAGATTCTTGCAAATCTCTTTTCCGAAATAGAGATCTCTTAAAAATAAGCGGTTACAAAATTGGGCATTTTTATGTCTATCGTCTTTTTTTTTCTTTTTTTATTTAGCCAAACTTACATTGCAAAAACGCTTTCGTTCTAAAATATTAACCAACTTGAAACTTAGTTCTGTCTATATTTCTGGCATTAGGTAGTGTAACAATTTACATCGTTCGGACTGTTGTCCTCATCTTTATTGCCATATTCACACGCCTTCATCAGATGTTATACGTTGAAATTTCTGTCGCCCACCGATGCTGGAATTACGTTTGTGGAGCGATTTTGCGATTGCCTCCAGCATGAAACAGCCTATCGCCTCTGAGTGTTGACTTCAATTTTCACTTATATATATATATATATATATATATATATATATATATATATATATATATATATATATATATATATATATATATATATACCATCTCAGAATCTGTCTATAGTTCTGAGATGAGGTTCTAACTCCACGTTCCATGTTTAATGGATGTAAATTATCAGTTATCTCCCGTTAATTTCCCTCTGAAATTTCTCCACTGCCTTAACCGGGTATTGAACACCCTGGATATAACCAACGTCTTTACCCACTAGAACATTCTACACCAGTGTGCGAAACCAAGTATTCAGTTCGACATTCCATCCACCTGAAGAAGACCGGAGCGTACAACGGCCGAAACGTTGTAATAAATATGGCGACAAAGATGAGGACAATAGTCCGAATGATGTAAATAATCTACCATCTCAGAAGTTATTAAGCATATCATATAAACTTCATATGAATTTATTTATTATAAAATTCGTATAAATTTGGTTTGAAAAAATCCACGTGCAATGCCTTTTCTTGATATCTGAGTTCCAGTTATTTTCCATCAATAACTCAACTTTCAAAATAATTTTACACCTCTGCCGTGGCCAGGTATTGAACTCACAACTGGATTACTTCAACCAACGCTTTAACGAAATTATTGGACTTATAAACCTAATGTCTCGGTAAACAGATCTCATAGAACAATCTACCCCATTATATGTAATAAAGTGTTCGCTTCAAAATTCCAACGTACATAAAGCCGGAACGAACAACCTCGAAACGTCATGAATATAACAATAAAGATGAAGACAATAGTGCGAACAATGTGAACAGTGTAAAAAACATCGTTCTCATAAACATAATTTACACTTTCGATATTTAAAAAAAATAAAATAATACGACAAATAGCGATGTTTTGAAACAGCATAGCTCTGACACAGGCCGACATAAAATGGCTCCTATGTGACACGTACGGTCGAGAGATTTCTCAGTTTGAGAGGCAAGGTGTTTTCAAAATAGTGACCTTTTTATGTTTATCCGAATATATTCGGCGACTGATCAGATGTAAGGAAGCATAATTTTATTCAAACTATATTTACCTGCTTATATTTCGAATTAATTCCTTTAACTCTACGTGGTAAAAAAAGAATATTTCCAGCTAAATATTTCTGTATATACATGTTTGTATATCACACTAAAAATCCTATTAAATGGTTTCATCTGTACGACAATCCTACCAAATTCAAAATGCAATAATGTAGCAATCTGAAGAAAACTGACCGGTAAGTGATGGAAATCCCTTCATGAGATACACAAAGACTGACGATCAGCGTAGGTGAAACCTAGGTAGGTTTGCCTGGCTCTTAACGTTCATACAGGGGGCCGACACTATTTTTCAGACACTTTATTTTTTCAAGTTTTAGGTAGTACAGGCAGTCTGTACTGTTTTAGTGTAATGGCAATAATATTTAAAAACTGTTTCAATACTACAAATGTAAAAGCAGAATTCAAATTAGAAGTATATTTATTTTTTTACAAATTTTCACAATACACAGGCGACAGTATTTTTTGGACATTGCAGAAACAATGCTAATAGTTTATGGCAGCACCCTTTTTTCAATGACTTCTATCAGTCTATCTTCATAATGTTCGTACATATTGATAATAACGTCTCTTCATGTTTCGAGCAGTTTATTTTTAGCATCTTGTATGCGCTGCCGCAGTTCAGCCTCTCTGCTTATTTCTGGCCCGTCGTCAAGAATCTATGCAAGCATTTCCCATATGTTTTCAATTAAATTTAAGTCTGGACTTCTTGCAGGCGATTCCAGAGTAGTTATATTTGTTTCACACATCCAATTTTTCACTGATTTGGACACATGGATGCTGCAGTTAATCTTGCTGCAAAATAAAATTACTTCCCATTTCTTTTTCTATGAGTGGTAGGGCACTCTTTTCCAAAAGTTGTCTGTGGCTCAAACTATTTTGACGTCCTTTTAACCACTCGAGCCACAAGTTTCCATTCGGAAATGCGATACCCCAAACCATGACACCTCCTCCTCCCATCTGTCTCTTGTTGAGAATAACAGGTTCATCCCTTCTTGATCATGTACACCACCCGTCAGGTCCATCCAAATTAAAATGTTTTTCCTCAGTAAATATCACTTTCTTGAAGTCGACATGGTTTGTTATCCATCTTTTGGCGCTTTCCAGCCTTGCCTCCTTGTGTTTTCTCGTTAGTGTAATTATTTTCTTGATTTTAGTATACTTAAGTCCAATTTCGTGTAGCTTCCTTTATACAGTTCGAACACTGACGTCAAGTTCACACTTCTTTACTTTATTCACTGTCACCTTTTCTCCAGATGATAACAGCCTCGTAACAGTCCTCTTCATTCTTCTTTCTGTTCTCTTGGAAATTGTTTTTTTCCCGTCCTCTCTTCTTCTTCTTCCGCTCATAGTCTGTACTTATCATATATTCAACTCTTGACTTCGGTAGCTTCATCTCAGCGGCGATCTTTCGGATGCTGAGCCCGTCTTCTCTCTTCTTTTGGACCAAACTGATGACTTCTTTGAATGCATTCTTCTTCAGGATTTTAATACGTTTTCGCAGTGAATGGTAAAGATACTCAAATGTAATGGTCAGGGTACAATTTACCTGCAGAAAATTTGCATATTGTAGACGTTCGACGACTAAATCATTAAAAAAAACCCTGATTTTGTGTCATGTTCAAAAAATAGTGTTGCCTAAGTTGAAGTAAAAATAAAGAAAACATGAAACGAAAGACAAACCCATCAATCAATGTTCATGCCATTAATGGACAGTTACTGCTGTACTACCTACTCATCAACACAAAAGCTCTCGGCAACAAAAACCCTTTAAGCACACTTTTCAATGTCCCCGAAAATAGTGTTGGCCTCTGTAGTTATCTATCTATCTATCTATCTATCTATATATATATATATATATATATATATATATATATATATATATATATATATATAAAATGGATTTAGTCCGACAATTATTTACTATATTTTCTGTTTATACTTTATTTTAATAGATAGAAAATACTTCAGAAAATACTCATTGCTTTATTAAACAGTAATAAATACATATAAGGAATGTTCGAGAAATTTCGTAGAAAATATACGTTCTACGAAACGAAAGCACACAGTCTTCGAGGACTTTTCTCGATCGACCCTTTCTTCTCACGAAATGTATCTAAACGTAAAGATTGTTTGTTTATAAACAATAATTCGGACTAACTAGCTGAATGGTACAGTATGCTAGTTCAAATGACGCTTTCCGTATAGGAATAAAAAAATCGATTCATGTCGATAAAACATGTTTTTCACTAAATTTCTCGAATATTCTGGTCGGTAAAAATCTTCTTCTATATATCTTACCCCTTCAGGATGTGGACTATCATAGCGCCACAGTCACCTCTTCTTGTAATCATGACCACAAAAACATGTATATATATATATATATATGCACAAAAGCTGGGTTTCATCTAGCATCTACTTTATTGTGCCTTTAAAAGGTGAGTAAATGGATGGCAGAATAGGATTTGGCAACAGTAACAAAAAGATAAAACATATTAAGAGACACATGGGGATGGAAGATGTGGAGGGCCATGATTTCCTACCTCATAACGGAATACGGCACGTAAAAAAAAGAAGATATTTAGACTTCTGTATTTATTTCATGTTGACATTACCAATTTTTTAGTTCACATGAAGAAAATAATTTATTAATGGTGAAAATGTGAAAAAAAAAAATGTACTACAGGAATTATATATATATATATATATATATATATATATATATATATATATATATATATATATGTGCGTGTGTGTGTGTGTGAAGAAATATAGTTTTAAGGTGTGCTATATTTATGAGATATAGTGCCCAATATCAGAGATAGAGTGTATGTACATATAAATATAAAAGTGAACATTGAAGTCAACCCTCAGAGGCGACAGGCTGTTTCATGCTGAACCCAATCTGGATTGCCTCCAGCAATAAACAGCCTGTCGCCTCTGAGTGTTGACTTCAATATTCATTTTATACATACACACACACACATACACACACACACACACATATATATATATATATATATATATATATATATATATATATATATATATATAATTATTTATTTATAAATATGACTCAAACCGCGACATAAGGAGTCCCATGTTTCAAAACAAGAGCCGAAAACTTCAATATAATTAATTAAATTAAATTGAGTTAAAATAAGCTCTGTTCCATCTTCAAGGGAATTTTTTTGGAATTTCTCTTTTTAAAAATAATAACTAAAATACTAAGGGACTTTGGATTATTTACCTAAAGTTCTTTCCTTTTTTTTCTATATATTTTCACACACACACACACACACAAAATATATATATATATATATATATATATATATATATATATATATATATATATACACCATCTCAGAATCTTTCAATATTTCTGAGATGAGGATCTCTACGTGCCATGTTTAATGGATGTCAATTATCAGTTATCTCCCGTTAATTTCTCTTTTTCTCCACTGCTTTAACCGGGTATTGAACTCCCTGGATATAACCAATGCCTTTATCCACTAGACTAGTCAATCCCAGTGTTCAGTTCGACATTCCAACCACCTGAAGGCCGGAGCGTACAACGGTCGAAACGTTGTAATAAATATGTCGACAAAGATGAGGACAATAGTCCGAATGATGTAAATAATGTACCATCTCAGAAGTTATTAAGCATATCATATAAACTTAATATAAATTGATTTATTATAAAATTCGTATAAATTTGGTTTGAAAAAATGTCAAATTTTAAATAGGCAATTTAGATTTTAAAACAAAACTTGATTTAATACTTTAGGTAGTATCAATAGGTTCCATTGAATTTATTGAAGGTATTTGATGTATTCTAGAAAAGCTGCAGTTTGAAGTTATTAGGCAAAACTAAATAATCACAGTTTCTTTCAATAAAAAGGTAATAAAATCATCAAGAAATAATCAACACCTATAATAGAACCAATAACAAACACATATAAGTTTTTGAATCCATTACATTTTAATGTAGTGATCCTTCTCAATAACATCCAGTAATCTATTATCCATTGATTTTGTCATTTTTTTACGTCAGCAGATTCGATTTCCGTCATAGTAGTTTTAATTGCCCCCCTTAGGTCTGCTTTGTTTTTATATTGTTTGTTAGCTTCGTATAATTTCATCTTCAATGTTGACCATAGATTTTCGATCGGATTCATATCAGGACTTGATGGTGGCCATTCCATTATATTCTCTCCTGTAAATGTTTTCCGCTCAAATAATTCACAAGTAAGCTTTGGTACATGAGAAAGAGCATTGTCGTGCAGGAATACACACATCACTTCGATACTGCAAAACTGGGACTTGTACCATGCAAAAAAAAAAAAAAGACTTGTTCATAAAGTCGCAATAGCACTGTTCATTTTAACTGTTTAATCGACTTTGAATGGTCCAATAATGGTTTTGTTGAAAATTCCAGTTCATATAATGCTACGGCCTCCATGTTGCCTTCTATTAACCTCAGAGACGTCTGAACTGGATAAAATCCATGTTTTGACCAATCAGCCAGGTCCATCAAATCTCACTTGAGATTAGCCAATGAAAATTTGTTAAGAAAAATCAATTTTCATGTTTTTCATGTTTTGCTTGGCAGAATTTTGAGGCTTTAGAATATTTACCTCAGTGTCCATAGTTTGCTTAGGATACTTTTTTTTTACAGATCCCCATTCCCAAAGTATTCTACACCCTTTGTCCTTCGGGACTTCCTCATTCCAGCCTTTTAGAAAATCCGAGCGCTGCTCAAATGTCGTTGTTTCGCCATAACCCGCTTTAGTTTACCTTCATCAAGGAGAAGCAAGTTCTTAAAGTTTTTTCCCTTACATTGGGCTCATATTTTTTCAACAGCCTTCTTTAACGTGCAATGATTTCTTTTGATATTTCCAATGTGAACATTCCCTCACTCAATAACTTTGTTATTTTCTGTTTTTCAGCAGATCTTCCCATTACCCATGTTTCAACATATATTATGGACAAAACATTTTTAAAAAATTAGATTTCAGAGGTCCTAAGCCAATATATGTTCAATATGGATATTAATTTCAGTCAGTCCATTTTGATAAATTCAAAATATATCAAAACCAACCATTAAAAATAGCAGAAAATTTAGTTAAATATTTTCTAAGGATTGTAATGGACGGGTTTAAATTTGACAACTATTTGTTCAGAATTTTTTGAGTTATTGCTGTTTATTTGATTTGCATTATACAGACTGTAATTTCGAAATAATCAACCGTAAATTTATATACGGAATCATAAATGGTATATCATTTCCTCAAGAAATTATGGCTGATACAATGTCGGACATTTGTAATCAATGTGCATAAAATGAAAATAAAGGTGATAAAAAAGATGAATTCGTTCCTTCAAGTTAAACATCTGAACGGTCCTGCATTTTTAACGTTTTTGATGTAAAATTGTAATCAGTTTTCACAGCCTATATATATATATATATATATATATATATTATATATATATATATATATGTATTTCTTAATATACATATATATATTTCTTAATATATATATATATATATATATATATATATATATATATATATATATTTCTTAATATATATATATATTTCTTAATATATAAATATATATTTCTTAATATATATATATATATATATTTCTTAATATATATATATATATATATATATATATATATATATATATATTTCTTAATATATATATATATATATTTTTAATATATATATATATATATATTTCTTAATATATATATATATATATATATATATATATATATATATATATATATATATATTAAGAAATATACTCTTAAGATAGATGGGATAAAGTGATCAATAACATGGATAGAGGTGTATGTAAATATAAAAGTGAACCTTGAAGTCAGCACTTAGTGGCGACAGGCTGTTTCATGCTAGACGATGCCTGAAGATTGCGTCTAGCATGAAACAGCCTGTCGCCTCTAAGTCTTGACATCAATGTTCATTTATATATATATATATATATATATATATATATATATATATATATATAACCAGATAAACTTATCGCAAAAAAAATAACAGACCTTCAAAATCAAAATTACAAAAGAACCATCATTTTCAAATGACTTTTAGTGAACTGTTTTCCTGATCAACCTAAACTAAATAATTACATTGGTCACACTACTACATGCATATCTAGACGTCTTACGCTAAACCTGTCAAACCAGAGCTCCTTCAGGAACCATTTAGACACACACACACAACCTCACCAGACTCCATCCAAAACATACTGATAGAAAATACAAGCATAACAACCTCATCCATATGTGGCTGACTCCAGTATCCACTTCTCTGTCTGTCTGTCTGTATGTCTGTTTCTCTCTCTCTCTCTCTCTCTCTCTCTCTCTCTCTCTCTCTCTCTCTGTATCTTATAATGTACTAATCAGAAAAATTTTAGGTGAAATAATCAGAACTTTATAACTGAGTAGGGAACTCAGAGTTGTGTACGCCAGATTATGACAACAAACACTCACACACTCACATTATATATATATATATATATTTCTACCTGATCAACGGAGGATACCAGGTGAACGTCGCTCTGGGATTACTCCAGCCCACCAAACCAAATGCCAAATTCCGTGACTCTACAATTGCATCAGTTACTGCATGTATGATATAGAGATTATCGGACAGCAACCCTCTATTAAACAAGTTTGTGAGTCTTTCACACATCCATGACAGCGAATGTAGACCAACATATATATAGCCCCGGCGTAGCAGATCCTATACAGGTAAAGAAAGATCGATGAACCCGACTACAGCCGAGTGATGATAATGAGGGTTACGTCTAGACTGGATGAGTATAAGACACGATATATTTCCATAAGTGAAATATGAGTTATGAAGCTCAAAATTTCGTGTTAACTTTTAGCCGGCACGCCCACACGTTTTATGGGGTCGAAACGGCGTCACTTCGAAGTTTTCCCATTTTGTCCTTTGATCAATTACAGACTCAAATGATCCGTATAGGTTTAAGATATGATCGTCCTTCTTCAAATCCTGAAACCTGGGGCTACAGAATCACAGACTGAATTCAATAACAGAAACAGCATCATTTAAGGAAGTTCACCAGCAAC
Source organism: Acanthosepion pharaonis (assembly GCA_903632075.3). Lineage (NCBI taxonomy): Eukaryota > Metazoa > Mollusca > Cephalopoda > Sepiida > Sepiidae > Acanthosepion > Acanthosepion pharaonis. Next base: position 463,961 of record CAHIKZ030001691.1, read on the forward strand.
AACACCTAAAATAATAAAGTCGAAGTGAAAAATGGCATAATCAAAATGTTGACTTTCTACACTGCTTCGAACAGAAGGTTATTTGAAAGCTATTATCATTTAAGTCTGGTGAAATAATCCACCAGAATTATAGATAAGATTTATATGATTAAAACGAAGTGTTTTTCCCCTATCGAAAAATATTGTTTGATGAAATTGATGACGACAGGTGATACCTTGTATATATTTAAAGAATTTGAAATACAGCAGTGGGGTACGCTATTGAATGCCTTACGGTAATCTATCCAGGCAGTGATGAGAAATTTTATTGAATGAAGCAGTTTTCCAAGATCCTCCTAGTAATAACTAGCAGTAGAGCCCGGGGTTGCTAGCAGTAGAGCCCGGGTAAGAGATAGATATCACGTATCGACCATCATAAAGACTGAAAAATAAAATTGACAAAGATTATTGTCTAAGGTTGACGGACACGCATGTCTTAATTATTATTTTTTTTTACGAATTGGTCAAAACCAAACTCAAACAAAAACATTGTTTTCAATCGTTATGAGTCTACCGATTGAATAGAATTTTATTATAAACAATTGTCTTGTAAATAGAATTTTTAAAGCATTTTGAATGTAAAAATAAAAAAAAGTGTGCAAGACAATAACACTACCTACCAAACAAATGTGAAGTTTTGTTGAAATCGGTTGAAAAATGTAGGAAATCCGATCCCATATGTAAACCAACACACAAACACACAAACAACCTTGGTTTTATAATAAGTATAACTCGATAGTAGTTGTCCCCCTTTCATTCTCGTGATGCCTCTTAATCGTGTTTTCAAATTGATTTCGTGCAAAAACAATTGTGTTTTTCCAATTTTGGGTGCTGTTAGAACCACCACAAGGTAATTTTACGTAGTCCTGTGAAGTTTTGTTGAAATCGGTTGAAAAATGTAGAACATCCGATCCAATATATAAACGTACAGACCCCCCCACACACACACAATCTGCGTTTTATAATAAGTAAGATTAATTAGTCTTTACAACCATAGGAGGAACGTTTGAACATTTTTTGGTTCAAGAGATATGTTATTGTTTTTTCCTAAGAAGGAATGTCTGTTTTGTCAGAATAAATGTCAACAGTTTGAAAGTAGTCCTTCTGTCTCAGGTAGAAGGAAGATAATTCCTTTGGTTACCTATCTTGGGATTTTAGTAGCATCATTGGCCATTTCTTGAAGTTCATGTTGTTTGCTGCATTTAGATAATAGATGCGAAATTAGGAATTTTATCTATTCTCCGAAATTGCCAGTTGTGTTTTTTTCAGTGAGCATTCAACATCTTCTGAGACTCCCGCCCATGTTTGTTCTGGTTTATTTTTCATCCATTCTACCTCATGCGTAATCTAATCTGCTTCTTTGTCATGTACTTTATGGTAAGCCCATATTTTTTTTTCAGAACCTCTTCCACTGTTGGGTGATCGGTTCTCACTTCAATTTTTTATTCGCTTATTTCTCTGTAAAATTTCTTCGCATCAGTTTCAAAGATCTTGTTCTAGAATTTAGTTCTTTTTTCATAACGTCTGATTCTTTGAGATTCGGCTGTATTGTTGGATTTATTTATTCTTTATTTTATAGGACTTCATTTTCATTCTTAATTTTCTATTTTTCCTTTTGATTCTTCTACATTTTTCAGTCCTTATATTTGTTTCTCTTGCCAGTTCATTGAGTGCGGATAATTTACTCCTGTTGTTCACTTTTTTCTCTGGTTGGTTTTCTTTTCTAAGATGAATCTTAATATATGTGAGACAGCCTTTTTTTACTTTTACATTTAAATTTATAATTACTGCCATTGCTGTTGGATATATTCTTCGTTAAGTATTATATGTCGGTCTACATCCTTTAGAATTAATTTCAGTGCTGCATTGAAGAGATTAATAATTTTGAGCCTATGTTTTGCTGGATGTAATTTTTGAAATTATTCTCGATACTCCATTTCAATATTTTATGTCTGACTTATATATTTCATTCCGAACAGACTGGCTATCTAACTTTAAGTCATATTCCCTTTCACAACTCTCTTCCTTGTTTTACAAAATATTTTAGTCCTTTGTGCAAAAAAAAAGCAGGTTAATGTTCAATTGCAGTACTAACATTCAGTACAATTTAAAGGACTTTTCAAATCACCTTACACTAATCTTAATATGATAGAACTATTCCTACTTAGTAATTCGTATATTGTAATGACTTCATAATCTCAGGCTCAATAATTTTTCTATGAGCTTTTATTCTGTTTTAATCTGCTTCAAACGGTTTATCTACTATTACGCCGGCCCTAGAACAATGCAATAACTTATTTTCCCATCCTCAAGGTCTACAGACATGACTTACAATAGCATAATGTTAAACGCACTTAACGTCTTAATAAAATCAAGGTGTATAATCGTTTTATGTACACGACCCAAAACTTTGGCCCACCAGTGTACTACTTAAGCTTCTCAATTCCTTTAACCTTGACATTATGGCCACTAGAAGCAGGCCCATCGATTGGGAGAATTTCTTTTTTCTTTTTTTTTTTTTTCAACAACATTGATGTCTGGTTTGGTACCCGCAAGGATTGGCTGGACAGAATGCTAATCTCGATCATCAAAATAATGCCGGATTTTATTTCAAATATAAGCCTCTCTCTACCAACAAAGAAAATTTTTAAAATAAATGTCCATTTTTTTATTAACCAGTGAATTTTTTCATATAATAATAATTTTTACAAACAATAGTTCGCTCTACGTACGCGTTTTTCTATCAACGGTTTTTAAGTTTGTCTATTTTAAAATTCTTACAATACGTCCCTTTTTAAAAATATATTATATCAAAAATATAATACTGATTTTTTTCTCTAAATCAGTCAGCCAGTCAGTTATGTGCCATGAGTGATACACGCGTAGGCGATCATGAATCCTTCGATACATGACTGACGAGGCAGATTTATTTTCCCACAGTAGGTTGCCATTTCTTTCTGTGGTAGACCACTTGCCATCCACGGCTATAGAACCCGGTCTATCCTGCTATTTACCTATAGCTTTGGGGAGAAGAAGAGGATTCATACCTTTCTTAAGGGTATTAGCACGTAAGTGAATATCAGTCAGTTATGTGCCATGCGTGATACACGCTTAGGCAATCATGTATCTTTCGATACATTACTGACGACGTAGATTTTTTCCCGTAGTAGGTTGCCATTTCTTTCTGCGGTAGACAAGTGGCCATCCAAGGTACAGAAACCGGTCAATCCTGATATTTACCAATATCTTCTGAGAGACTTTATCATGGCAAATGTTGATAAAATCTTTAAAAGACCTAACTGCGTCTTTCTTTTGTCTTCATTATCTTTCTTGATATATGCTAATTCAAACTGACACCGTTAAAAACTAAATATCCATTGTAAGTCAACAAAAAAAGCGACTTATCTTTTATTAATGTTTACCTAATACAAAGCCCAGGAGCCACTCAAGGTAGAGGGTTACTTAACGATATTGCTGTAGTGATTTTCCAAGCGTAGCTTGGATGTGGCACAAGGCCGAAAATAAGGGGCACCCAGTGAGGATTGAACTCACTACTCAGTCAAAATTGTTCTAGCAAGACAAGCTTGCTAACCATTACACCACCCCAAGGTGACCAGAAAGATTTTCTAAGAAGGCCTAGATGTGGCACAAGGCCGAAAGTATGGGGCTCCCAGTGAGGATCGAACTCACTTTTTCAGTCGTAACTGATTTAGCGAGACAAGCTTGCTATCCATTACATCACGCCGAGGTGCCCAGAGATTTTCCAAGCGTAGCTTAGATGTGGCACATGGCCGAAAATATGGCGCACCCAATGAGGATCGAACTCACTACCCAGTCGTAATTGTTCTTGCTTGCTAACCATTACCCCACCTCGAGGTTCCCATAACGTGATTGCTGTATGACAGCAAGCGAAGTCAAGAAGTGCATTTTATGAGTTCATGCAGGAAATATATCGATTAACCCTAGTCATGCAAAGGTTAACATTGTAGTAATCTGAAAAAAAAAATCCTCTACGGGAGTTGGTTCCATAACGTTGTGGCTCCTGGGAAGAAATTCTCAGGGAATTACTCGGGAACGAGGATGATTCCTCCCAGTGTAGTGACTTGGTGGGTGATAGCTGTGAAGGTCTGAACTGGTGGAACTGCCACACCTAGTACATCAGAACATTTGCCAAGGAAATAGTGATAGAGTTGCGGGGAGACTTGCAAAGTCGCGTCTGTTGTAAATGTTTTATTTTAATCTCTGTCAAGATTTGTAAGTAATACTTTATATTTGGTCTGATCTGGCTCTTCCAAAGATATACCTCAGCAGAAGTAGTCTGGTACTTAGCAGAGCGGTACAATCAATCGATCATTTTTTGCATATTTAACGATGGATCATATATGTGAGTTCTACCTGAGGAAAATGCAAACGTACCACTCGGAGTAAAGACATATCATCTACCCAGAAATCACAACTTACATCACAACCATAAATTAAAGTATGCCATTATTATTATCTGGAGCCCGAATAGCTACCTCATAAAGAGAAATACACTAAAAAATTTTTTAAAATCACCCGGTCTTGTTGTTTCATCTATAATGCCAACCACCCTGAGTAAGACGATAACAATATCTATGTCCTGGTTAAAAATTTTATCAACTACATTCACGTCCTGGGTAAAATAACAGCAATGCCTCTGATCAGAAGGCTTTGAAGAGCATGGAACAACCACTTAAAAGTTGTTATTTCCATGTCCACCCCGTCCCTGGGTTTTTGGCACCTGTTAAAATCCCAGCTATGGGCAAATAGTTTTAAAAAACACATTGGGGTTGAAATAACGTCAAACAAAATGGAGGTAAACCTTAGATCTTGCAGTCGCTACTCCATAATGAAGTCAAGATTTTATCAATAGATTGATAGTATTTACTAAGTCAGTGTAAGAAACAGTTTTCACTTAGTCTTCCAGACTGGTTGCCAACCACGACGCGTCCCGAGTATGACGATAAACAACATCTGGTAGTAAGACGTCAGATCTGGAGGTTTTCAAAAGCGTAGAACCACATCTTAATTGCAATTGCTGGTGTTCCTATGTCCACCCTGACCTGGGTGGAAGCACCTGTTAGGGTCCCAGCTATGGGCAAATAGTTAACCACCAAAATGGGGTCAAAACACTATGAAAGTGTAAAAATAGGTTTTAATACTAGCAATATATTTTTGAAGAAAATAAATATTACCAGAAATATATTTTTTTGGGGGGGGAAATAGGTTTTAATACCAGCAATTCATTTTTTTAAAAATATTACCAGCAATAAAAATCTAGTCGGCATTGAATAATCGATTGAGGTTGATATACTGTAAAACAAAACACAACATCAAACACCAAAATGAAATCTATACAAAATCAATAAAACCAAAAAGAAAGACACATGATATTACCTACAAACTCCATATCTAGGGAAATATGAGAGAAATTTAACTCATCTCAATATAAGAATTAACACAATTCAAAATCAATTCCAAAATTAATGAAAGTAAAAGAGAAAATGGCTTTAAACCAGAAGCATGACCCTACAAATTATTATCTAAATAATGTCTCCTGCTTGAAAAACATTGAGTATACAACCCAATATCTAAAGAAAAGATTCTTCTTCTATGTGCCCATGAAGACGTGGGGGATCATGGCTCTCCACATCATCCTGTGATTTGTAGCTCTTAGTAAGCTTTGTCTTTTTACCGTCCCTCCCATTCCCTATTCTGATATTCAGTTACACAAGCTTATTCGTTAGTTTACTCGCTGTTTATCTCTGTCTCTCTTGCATTTAATAAACCCTGTGAGTAGCGAATTCTCCTATTACACTTTCCTCATTGTATGTCCTAGAAATATCAGATTTATCTCTCTAATTCTATATATACTCATCCTTTATACTCCTTTAAATATCGTCAATACTCATCCGTTGAATCGATGTTATTTTCAGTATTCTTCTCAAAGACGACATTTTTGTTGCCTTATGTCATCCGTGAAAAGATTGTCCACCATTTACTGCCATATCGGAAGACTATCTGTCTATATTTCTGAGATGAGGTATTATGTACATTATTTACATTATTCAGACTACTGTCATCCTCTTTGTCGCCATATTTATTACAACGTTTCGGCCCTTCAGTATCTGTCTATATTCCTGAGATGACGTATTATGTACATTATTTACATTATTCGGACGATTGTCCTCATCTTTGTCGCCATATTTATTACAACGTTTCGGCCCTTCAGTACCTGTATATATTTCTGAGATGAGGTATTATGTACATTATTTACATTATTCAGACTACTGTCATCCTCTTTGTCGCCATATTTATTACAACGTTTCGGCCCTTCAGTATCTGTCTATATTCCTGAGATGAGGTATTATGTACATTATTTACATTATTCAGACTACTGTCATCCTCTTTGTCGCCATATTTATTACAACGTTTCGGCCCTTCAGTATCTGTCTATATTCTGAGATGAGGTATTATGTACATTATTTACATTATTCAGACTACTGTCATCCTCTTTGTCGCCATATTTATTACAACGTTTCGGCCCTTCAGTATCTGTCTATATTCCTGAGATGAGGTATTATGTACATTATTTACATTATTCAGACTACTGTCATCCTCTTTGTCGCCATATTTATTACAACGTTTCGGCCCTTCAGTATCTGTCTATATTTCTGAGATGACGTATTATGTACAATTATTTGCATTACTCGGACGATTGTCCTCATCTTTGTCGCCATATTTATTACAACGTTTCGGCCCTTCAGTATATGTCTGTATTTCTGAGATGAGGTATTATGGACATTATTAGCATTATATTTATTACAACGTTTCGGCCGTTGTACGCACCGACCTTTTTAGGTGGTTGGAATGTCGAACTTAACCCTTCTAGTTCCACGTGCCATGTTTAATGAATGTCAGTTATCAGTTACCTCCTGTTAATTCCCCCCTAAATGTTCTCCACTGCCTTAACCGGGTATTGAACTCCCACTCTTTGGATCCTGTCACTGAATGTAACCAACGCCTTTATCCACTGTGCCATGTGTCCTCAAGGCGTTGGTTAGATCCAGTGACAAGTAAAAATTGTTTCTGATGAAGATTATATCATCGATGAAACATTAAAATATTAGGTGCTTTTCCCATTGTCTTACAAATTTGATATTCGTCTGACGTATACTCATTAATATCATATATATATATATATATATATATATATATATATATATATATAAAAAGGATTAAGTCAAACAATTATTTAATATTATTTTGTTAACACGTTAATGTTCTAGATATAATTTATTTAAATAATTTTAGGTATATATAGGTAATCAATGCTGTTTAATTAAAAACATGGGCTTTACTTAAATAAATTGAATATATATATATATATATATATATATATATATATATATATATATATATATATATATATATATATATATATATATATTCTAACCTAGAGAAGCTTACTGAATGAGGAATAACCAAAATGGAGGTTGAAATGGACTCTTAGTATTTATAGCATCACCGAAATACAATACTCACCAGCGGCGTGTGGTAGGTAAACCACTGCTTGAGATGGAGTACTAAGCAGATTACACCCACTTACAATAGTTTCCAACTTAATTATGATTATTGGGACATATTCATTAGTGTTCATAGGTACATTATATATATATATATATATATATATATATATATATATATATATATATATATATATATATATATTTATACATTCTATTTATAGATACAAATATTTAAGTAAATGGTCTGTTTATAATAAACAGTATTGACAAAATTTACCGGACTGAATATCCGAGAAAGTTTCATAGAAAATATGTGTCCTCCAACAGGAATCAAACCTGTATCCTATACCGAACCGTCATATAGCCTGACGTGCTTTTGCCGATTTAGCCACAGAGGAGAATGTTAGAAAGGTCGATTTTACTGTTTTTAAACTACAATTCTCCATGATCTTCTCTCGTACATTCATATCTGCTCGATGCGTATCTAAATGCAGAAAATTTCTCGGACATTCAAGTCGGTAAATGTTGTTTAATACTGTTTATTATTAATAGAGCATTTACTTAAATATTTGTATCTATATAAGAACGTATAAACATAAAAAAATGTCTTAAAATAATTGTCGGACTTTGTTCATTTCAATATATATTATATTTCATACAATAGCAATTAAGATTGCATTAGGTTGATCATTTTCAACATTGTAGTAAAATAAAAAAAAATATTTTGAAAAATCCTTGTAAATTTTATTTCAATTTACAAGGTGAAACTTATCATTTAGCTAATGTAATCTTAATTCCTATTGTATAAAATATGTTGCTCTGTTTAATTAAAACTTTGATCTCTATCTGTGAATTAATGTTTAATATTTTCTATTTTATTTTTTATTAATACAATTCACTTGAATTATATACAAATGGATTATTACATATATATATATATATATATATATATATATATATATATATATATATATATGAAGAAATATAGTTTTAAGGTGATCTATATTTATGGAATAAAGTGCTCAATATCAGATCGTATGTAAATATAAAAGTGAACATTGGATTCAACACTCAGATGTCACAGAGTGATTCATGCCAGACGAAATCATCGGGCCTGGTGATTGCATCTAGCATGAAACATAGATAGATAGATAGATAGATAGATAGATAGATAAGGCAGAGATAAATACGACAGAAGTTGTATGTTTATAACGCAAGTGAAACGAAGATAAAATGTGTTAGTAATTTACGGTAAGCTACCATTCTATTTTTTCCCTTGAATGAAAAACTTTTGGAAATTCTTTTCTAAATTGGCGCGATTTCTTTGTCATTTAGCCAAGAGGTCATAGCTCTTTTGATTTGTTTATTTTAGGTTCTATCATTGCTTTATTTTTAACCCCCTGTAGAAGTGATTGATTTGCTAATCTTTGGTGCATGATGTCTGCGTTCGCGCCCATTGCGCAATAATCAAATCGGCAGGCGGTAATTGTTCTTGCCACGTCGGCATTAGCGTATTTCATGAGAAAATGGCGGTCGCATAGTGATTAGAGGAGAAACAAGGAAACATGAACGTCGCTGAATGTGATAATTGAAGGGAAAAAACAATAACGGAATAAGCTTAAAATCTGCTTAAATAAAACCTAAAAAAATAATCGCTAGAAAGAATTAAAATCGAAACCAAATAAAAAAATAAAGAGAGCATTTTAAATGGGGAAAATGATGGAATATAAAAAATGTAAACGGAAAATAAATAAGAGAAGACGATAGGAACGTGAAAGAAAATAAAAGAAATGAAGTTAGAATAAAAAGCGAATGTAGAAAGAAAGAAAGAATGAATATGGAAAGAAAGAAAGAAAGAAAGAAAGAAAGAATACGGAAAAACAAAATGAAAGAAAGAATACGGAAAAACAAAATGAAACAAAGAATACGGGAAGACAAAATAAAAGAAAGAAAGAAAGAAAGAAAGAAAGAAAGAAAGAAAGAGAGAAAGAAAGAATGAATACGGGAAAAAAGAAAGAAAGAAAGAGTGAATATGGAAAGAAAGAAAGAAAGAAAAAAGAAAGAATGAAAGAGTGAATATCGAAAGAAAAGAAAGAAAGAAAGAAAAAAAGAAAGAAAGAAAGAAAGAATACGGAAAAAAAAAATGAAAGAAAGAATACGGAAAACAAAAATGAAACAAAAGAATACAGGGAAGACAAAATAAAAAAAGAAAGAAAGAAAGAAAGAAAGAAAGAAAGAAAGAAAGAAAAGAGAAAGAAAGAATGAATACGGGAAAAAAGAAAGAAAGAAAGAGTGAATATGGAAAGAAAGAAAGAAAGAAAGAAAGAAAAAAGAAAGAATGAATACGGGAAAAAAGAAAGAAAGAAAGAGTGAATATGGAAAGAAAGAAAGAAAGAAAGAAAAAAAGAAAGAAAGAAAGAAAGAATACGGAAAAACAAAATGAAAGAAAGAATACGGAAAAACAAAATGAAACAAAGAATACGGGAAGACAAAATAAAAGAAAGAAAGAAAGAAAGAAAGAAAGAAAGAAAGAAAGAAAGAAAGAAAGAAAGAATGAATACGGGAAAAAAGAAAGAAAGAAAGAGTGAATATGGAAAAAAAAGAAAGAAAGAAAAGAAAAAATAAAGAATGAATACGGGAAAAAAGAAAGAAAGAAAGAGTGAATATGGAAAGAAAGAAAGAAAGAAAAAAAGAAAGAAAGAAAGAAAGAATACGGAAAAACAAAATGAAAGAAAGAATACGGAAAAACAAAATGAAACAAAGAATACGGGAAGACAAAATAAAAGAAAGAAAGAATGAAAGAAAGAAAGAAAGAAAGAATGAAAGATTGAATGAATGAATACGGGAAGAAAGAAAGAAAGACAGAAAGAAAGAAAAAAAGAAGGAATAAAAAAATGAATGAATACGGGAAGAAAGAAAGAATACGGAAAAACAAAATGAAAGAAAGAATACGGGAAGACAAAATGAAAGAAAGAAAGAAAGAAAGAAAGAAAGAAAGAAAGAAAGAAAAAAGAAAGAAAGAAATTATGAATGAATGAATACGGGAAGAAAGAAGGAAATAAATAAAGAAAGAATACGGAAAAACAAAATGAAAGAAAGAAAGAAAGAAAGAAAGAAAGAAAGAAAGAAAGGATACAGCAAAACAAATGAAAGAAAGAAAGAAAAAAAGAAAGAAATAATACGGGAAGACAACATGAAGGCAAGTGCTAAAGAAAGAATATATGAAGACAAATAAATGATAAATAATGAATGAAGAAGAGAACGAGAAATGAGAAATGAAAAGAAAGAAAAATAAGAATGAAAAGTATAAAGGAAAGTGAAAGTATAAATGAAGGGAAAACATGAAGTGATAAATAAAAAAGAGAAAACGAAAGAAAAAATGAATGAAAGGAACGACAAAAAGAAAGGAAGGAAAAAGGAAAAAGAAAGAAAGAATAAGAAAGAAAACGTTAAAACAAAATGAAAAGAAAGATAGAACGCTTTAACAATATTCTAAATGTAACCTCAGAAACGGAAAAAACAAATGAAGTAAAATAAAACGGACATAAAATGTTATCAAGAAATGTGACAAGAAGAAAAAACAGTTAAAAAAAAGGTAAGAAAAAAGAGAATAAAAACATCCGATTAAATGAACAGTCCGAATGAATGAAATCATTAGAGGGCGAGAAAAATTCATGAAAAAAAAAACATTCGTAGAAATTAAGAGAAGAATAAAAAGCAGGGTGAATTAAGGAAAATGAAAGGGGGATAAAATTGTTACGAGGAAGAGAGCGAGATAGAGAAAGCAAGATAGACTGGCAAAAGAAAACGTAAAGAATAAAGATGACAGAAAGAAAGATATATACAAAGAAAGAAAGAAAAAAAGAAAAGAAAGAATATAAAGTGTTTAAAATACATTATAATACTGAGAAAGGCAAAAAATGAACATTAAGAATTAAGGAAAAAAGAATGAAAGGAAATATAGAGAATAATGAAAACAAGGATGAATGATAAAACACTTACAATACAGGAACGATTTTGAAAAAGAAAAAAAAAAATGAAAACAAGAATAAAAAAGAGAAAATAATGAAAACAAGAAAGAAAAATAATGAAAACAAAAATGAAGAATTCTCAGAATGAGAATGAATGAAAACATAATTGAAAAAAGAAAAAGAATGAAAAAGAAAGAAAACAATTATGAATAATGAAAAAAATGGAAGCAAGAATGAAAAAAGCAAGATAGCAATGAAAAAGTATGAAAATAAAAATAAAGTATGTCAAGAAGGAAAAAAAATGAGAAAAAGTATGAAAAAAAGAAAAAATGGACACAAGAAAGAAAAATAACGAACAATATAATGAAGAATTTCAGGAATGAAAAAATGACAAAAACAATGAAAAAAGAATAAAAAAATACAATGAAAAACAAACAAAACAAGAACGGAAAGAAGGAAAAAGAATTAAAACAAGCATGGAAAAAATAATTAAATCAAGAATGAAAAATGAATTTCAAAAATGTAAAACAATGAAAACAAACATGAAAAACGATTGAAAACAATAATGAAAATACGACAGAAGAATTTCAAGAATGAAAAAGCATGAAAACAAGAATGAAAACAAAAATAAAAATGAAAAATTTCAAGAATGAAAACAATCATGAAAAAAAGGTTGAAAACAATAATGAAAATGAATAAAAATAAAAATGAAGAATTTCAAGAATGCAGAAGCATAGAAACAAGAATGAAAAAAGTGAAAAGAATGAAAACAAAAATGAAAAATGAAGAATGAAACAATGAAAAAGAATGAAAGAAAAGATAAAATGCTGACAATACAAAAGTGTTATAAAAAAGGATGAAAAAATTAAAAAAAAAAACAAAGAAATAAACAATACCAAAAAAGAAAAAAAAAACTCGGACATCATATTCACTTGCTACAAAGGAAAAGGATTAAAAAACGCAAAGAAAGGAAATCTTAAAATGAATTACGTTTATTTATTTATTTTTTACGGATTATCAACCCTTTGTAAGCTATTTAAATACAAAACATTTAGAATTCTAAGAATAATTATTTTCTTTATCGAGTTAATATTGCATTAACAATTTTGGAGAATAACTAAGATTTTTTCCAACTGCATTTAACCCACAGATGGGGTGAGTAGAAAGATTAATACCTTTCGTAAGTGCGTGCCATGAAGACGCCTCGAATTCGAAATCATCTGTCCTATTTCTCACTGGAAGACACTTTCCATTAAACCACCCGTAGATTCACCCGCGATATTGATAAGAAGGATAGAGAAAATGAACAAATGAAAGAAGCGGAGAAATCAAGCAAGAGAAAGAAAAAAAAAACAACGGCTACGGATAGAATAGCATTCAACATGGCGAGGCATGAAGCGCGCGAAAAGAAAAGAAAATACTAAATAACAGAATAAATATAGATAACTGATAAGTTTATTTGCATTTATATAATTGAATTTCCATTTCGTAATCCATTACGGTGATCAATGAATTTGAACGTCATTATGCAATTTTACCCCGCAAAATCGGAATGCCTAATAAAAGAAAACAAAACAAGATGGCGTCATATGCCAGATTGGACGCGAGATTAACGTTGATGATTGAACCCGAGTTGTCAGCAAGTGCAGACAGTGGCTGGTCGTTCACTAAAGGGTCAAAATTTATGTAACGGGTTGTCAACATCATCCACACTCAACAACACTAGTGTGACTCCTGTTTGGTCGACAATGTCGAATAATATAATAGATGGACAGAGTTAACGATAATTAATCACATTTACTTAAAGAGAATTCGATTAGCTCGCATTAACAAGTCTGGATTCACTGGCGCCAAAGATGGCCGCTATACTGATATTTTTTCCATATATGCTATAAAGCTGGCAAATTTGGAAGAGATTGTTCTTTTCGCTTTTCTCAACGGTTCTGTTGATATTTCAGAAAAGGGCTTTTATCAAAATTA
>CAHIKZ030001691.1:482500-512500 GCA_903632075.3 Acanthosepion pharaonis
TATATATATATATATGTATATAATAGTGCGTATTTATTAAAGCATATATAAAATCCTTGTAAAGAAATAAAATGTAATAAAAGAAATTGTGGAGAGGCATGATTGCCTATGTTTCTAAAAATGTCGAGGACATTTATTTTCGCCTCATGTACCAAGAGAAAAATAATTTTCCTTTCTGTCTCTCTTTCTCTCTTACACGCACACACATGTGTGTGTAGGTGTGTGTTTGTGTGTGTGTGTGTAACTGTGCGAACTTATTGAGACATATATAAAGTTCAGTAAAAAAAAAAAGCCACCGTTTGCTTTGTGTGTTAGAATTTACCAACCATCTTCTTCAAGCATAGAGTAGTCTCCAAAAAGAAATATTTTCAAGTCGAATAAACTGTCATCAATTGTCCATAGAGAGTAAATACCCCACCCCCTGCAAAATACCAGTTGCGGAGCTAACAGCAGACAACCCAGTTCTTGCCATGCAATCTGTTCAACCAAAATGCTCATCTTTCTCTCTACTCTTTTTTTCTCAACATCGCGAAGACGTTGATTTTTTTCTCTAATAGAACCACAGACAAATTCGATCCACTTTGCCGGTTTTTCAAGTGTGTAACCGTTCAAGGAATTTATCATTTATACATCAAGTTACGAATGACCGAAGCTAAAGCATAAGTGGCTGTTCGTCTGATACGGCTCAGTTTGAAACATATATATTATACAACTGATTACAAAAGCTGTGTTTGCAAAAGCTGAATTCTCTGTTTGTTTTTTTGTTATTTCTGATCAGGTGCCGTACCGGGAGTAGATTGAATAATTTGAACTAAATTCTGAATATTCTATATAAAACTCGAAATATATATTGTAATTTTTGTTTGTAATGTCCTTAAATTATCATTTCCTGTAACTCGCAGTACAATTATTTTAACACACACGTTTGATCAGAAGATAGGAAACTCGTGTAACAACTTTGATAGACACAGAAATTCTGGTTTGAGCGGAGGCTTCATTTTACGACATAGAATATTCTGTTGGGATATTTTAATGCCAAAATATGTCATAAAATTTGAGTTTAAATGCATTTAGTTGACTCAGTGTTTATATATGTTTATGTATATATTGTTCGTAATATTTGAGTCTATAAGAGATCTCTGATTCTGGCAGGATATGTGGTTCATATTTGCGTCTAACAGCAAGTGTTTCGTTTGTAAATATGCGTCTTTTCTATCAATTCTACCGGTATTTACATGGTTCTGATGTAGGTATATATTCATCGTTTCTACATTAGTCCAGAATCATGCACTTCTTTAGGAAATAGATATATAATAAATCTCACATATTTGAAACTGTAAAATTGCTTCTATCAATGATAGATAAATATTAGTCTTTTAAATTAAATATATATATATATATATATATATATATATATATATATATATATATATAAATATAAATATTGAAAATATATAGATATATATATTCAATATATATATATATATATATTATAATATATTATATATTATAATTATTATATTATATATATATATATATATATAAATATTGAATATATATATATATATTATATATATAATATATTATATATTATAGTTATTATATTATATATATATTATATATATATATATATAAATATTGAATACATATATATATCTTATATATTATAATATATTATATATTATAATTATTATATTATATGTATATTATATTATATATATATAAATATTGAATATATATATTATATATATATATATATATATATATATATATATTTACATAAGCTCTATTTGTGATATTGGGCACTTTCTCCCATCAATATAGCACACTTTAAAAATATATTTCTTCACACACACACATATGTATGTATATATATATATTCTCCTGAAAATTTATTTCAGTTGAGCTCTCTGGGAGGAAGTGTGAGTTTGTACACAATGACTATTACGGCTAATAATGCAAGACGCTTCGGTAAATGGAATCGCTCTTTCCCAGTCTCTGTGTGTTTAACTAAAAATAAATTAGGTTAAATTCACCTTCATCCTTGCCTTTCGGCAACCTTTAGCGGAATCCCGAATAATGTCAATTCAGTTGGCAACCGGACGTCTAGCCACACTGAAGAGCTGTGATACAACGAAACAGTCTGTCTGTGGATGACGCTCTCTCTCTCTCTCTCTCTCTCTCTATATATATATATATATATATATATATATATATATATATATATATATATATATATATATATAAAGACATGGTTTGTGATACAAAATTTTATGACCACCCTGAAAAGACAAACTTGATTTTTATTAACACCCATGATGATAAGAGATAAAAAGTAAAACTGAATAACGGGCAGGTTAACCAGTTTCGATCGTCGCTCACCAGAGCGAAATCGAGGTGAATAAATTAAATAGAATTATCAGGCCATTTATATTTTATCGTTGAAGCCCTGTCTAATTTCCATCTAAGCAATATTTTTTCTCCTCCCCGATACATATTTTCCATATCTTTTTAGTGATAACTATATTTCTCTGAATCTACTAGTCCTCTATATCACAGCAGATGCATACACGGACAAAATAAATTTCCTCACCTCGCTCCACATAAAGCATTTTTATTAACTAAATAAACACAAGCTTAATCTGAGGTTTTAGTTCCTTACAGACCTCAAGTGGAACATATATATATATATATATATATATATATATATATATATATATATATATATATATATATATATATATATATATTATAATTTCTTTCATATAGACAAAAACAGTTTACTCACTAGTGAGATGCAACTTTGTTTCGGTATCTAGCCACCCCGCAACGAGTGTTGCATGTGGAACAAGGCCGAGTTTATCGTGGGTTTCCCGAGCCCGTAGGCTCGGCCAAAAAATGCCCGTATAACCCGTATAACTCAGAAGCAGAGAGTTCGACCGTCAAGCCGAGAAGCTCTTTGTTTCAGTGCATTTAGTTTCACTTCGACTGGACAGAAGCCAAAATGGTTATGAATAATTCTGTTTAAAAGCAGGCTGCTCCTAGAACGTCACTTTCTTTTTTTCTATTTGTTTGAAAAAAGAAAGGAAAACATTTTAAGAGGGTTAAAGATAGGAAACGGTGACAGATTGAGAAAATAGTCCTTCTTGATAGCAGTTTGGTGAAGGATTTTTAAGTGTTAAGGTGATGGCTGGACCTGAACAATGTGTAGCATCTTTGTAGTGAGTAAATTTGTTTATGTCTATATAAAAAAATTATAAGAAATAATTATTGCTCTACTATCGTATCGAGCCCTCTTTTGAATTAATGCTGCGAACGTTAGAATTTATATATTACTTCTGTTTCCATTATATATATATATATATATATATATATTGCTAAAAATAATATGATAATAATATAGTAAAAATGGTCGACTCGTTCTGTCACTCCATGAATTATTTCTGCCAGTCAGATTTTGTGGTTGCCAAATCTTTTTTCTATGGTCTGCTTTTTCGAAATGCAAATTTGCTCGCGCCTCGCCATAAAACGAACATTTAGAAATAGTTATAAAAACAGAGACAGTCTTGAAGGGAGATAAGCATGAATGTAAAGTAACAAAATTATCATTGATAACTCTCTCCTCCAACTTGTGGACCCTAGTTACTATATACTTAACACTTGATATAATGCAAAAACACCACAATTATAAAATCGGGCAATAATTATGTATAACTATTTATACAGGGACTCATGAATGTAATTATAAGTAATCCGTAATAATATTTTAAACTTTGAAATCATATTTATGAATTTGATTATATTTCAGTCATTGCGCCTCATCTGCTATCCTCTTCCGTCGTTTGAGAAAATTGGATTAGACTAGACATGGTGTATTTTGCTATATCTATGCCGAAACTGACTAATCTTTAATTACCAACCTTGATAGATTTCAAAATCGTTTACACTCTTCACTGAGGATGTCTTATTTTTCACTCTGAAACCTCTTTCTTGTAGATGTAATGTAGCAAGTGTTTTTTTGTGAATCTATCGCTATTTCCACGGCAATTTTATAAATGATCAGCATTCTTGAGTTCCATCAGTCCAGACTATTACATTTAGGAAACACAACTGAGTCGAATTAACCTCGTGTCTTTCGTATTCAACGGTAGAGAGAAATTCCACTCCAGTTTGTTTTCCAGAAAACTGCTACTTTGCGATACAGACTACTGTCTGGGTGCTTCCCTGAATACGTCAAACCTGACCTTTCTGAACCAAGGGCTAATCCATATCTATATACTTCACAGTCTTTACAGCCTACAACCTCTAATTTCACTCATACCAAAAACCTCGTACGAGGTAGAATCTACCTTGAGCAGTTCTCGAGCCTTTAATTGGGTGAATTGAAACAATTTTTGAAATGATTTATCCAACATTTTTTCTTATTCCTCTAAACGTTATTTTTATTTGGTACATTTTTTGAGTTCCTATCATTGTTTTTTTTTTTTTGTTTTGTTTTGTTTTTTAGTTTTTTTTAACATCAACCGGCCAAGATCAATCAGTCCTAATTCTTCACGTATTAAAGTCCCACAACTGAGCACCATTCTTGGGTTCCTTTGCTCCAGACAATTGGAGATGCCACTGAGTCGAATTGAACTCGTTTCTCTCACATTCAAAGTTAAGCAAAAATTGCACCCACGCAGATATTCCCCCAGATTGCTCTTTGCAGTACAGACAACCGCGAGTGTGCTTGCCTGAATACAAAAAAAAACTTGACTTCTTCTAGCCAAGGGCTAATAAATATCTATCTTTATCTTCATAATCGTTACTGTCTACAACTTTCTATTTCACTCATATAAAAAAAAAATTGCTTTTGCTATTCTTCAGCGCTTCTTGAGTATTTTTCATTGGGTGATTTCAAGTAATTTTTAAATGATTTACCCGATATTATTTCCTATAAACGTTGTCTTTATTGAGTAAATTTTCTTGATTGTCAACTGTTGTTTTATTTTCCAATTTACTTAAACAGTGAAATAAATCTCAACCGGCCTAGGTCGACAAATTGTTATTCTTCTGCTCCTACTACTTCGGGTAAGAAACTAAAGATCGCAGATAGGGATTCATAGAAGGGACAACAAGTAAAATGGGATTTCTTTAAAGAGGTAATTCAAATCTGACTCTGATAGGCTGGTGTCCATGTCCAAAATGGTACAGGTTCAAGTTAGGTCAAAATTTAATCTCCCTGAGAGGCAAAAAAAAAAGGAATGCAGATCAGATTCTTAATGGAGTCACTATTTTTCTTTAGTAATACTTCTCAATTTAGTCGGTTGTTTTAATTTCACAGTTTAATAAAAACAAGAAGGGAACCCCAAAACTCCAACCCACTAAAACTAATGTTTATCTTCATCGTCATCATCATCACCACCACCACCACCACCATCATCATCATCATCATCATTATCATCATCATCATTACCACCATCATCATCATCGTCATCATCATCACCACTACCACCATCATCATCATCATCATCATTACGACCATCATCATCATCATCATCATCATCATCATTACCACCACCATCAAATCATCATCATCATCACCGCCACCATCATCATCATCATTACCACCGCCATCATCATCATCATCACCATCATCCCCTTGACTTTTGTAATAGCAGTGATTGGGGGCCGAAGGTAGAAGCCGCACTGAATCTCCTCCATAACGGTCTATCAAAGACAGCCCTCAGCAATTCTGGTATATTCATACCTGTCCTTTCTTTGACATTGTCCAACCAGTCTTTATTTTGGCGTCCTCTCCTACGTCTACATTCAACGGTGCCTTGCACGATGGTCTTGCACAGGATGTCTTGCCTTGTAACGTATCCAAACCACGCCATTTTTCTCCGTTTGACAATGGCAAGAGGTTCCTAGCGGCGCACAAAACTTTCAACACTTTTCGCACAAACCATTTGGTCTTATGTTCCCAATAGAAGATGTCAAGAAGTTTTCTAACGCATTTGTTCTCAAAGGATTGGATTCTTCTCTCTGTTTCCATATAAAAGAATACAGGATACCAGTGATTTGTATAATCTGCACTTCGTTTGAAAGCTGATTTTGCTCCTCTATAGACTTGCCAACTTGGCCATCGCTGCTATGGTTGCGGAAATCCGTGTGCCGATTTACGAGTTGCAAGTAACAAGTTTATTCAATATTGCTCTCACGTATGTAGAACTGTGCACTTCCTCCGGTAAATTCCCGTTCATAAGAAGTCAGTGTTATTGTTTTTTGTTATTGACCATTACTTTGGATTTCTAACGTTTATAGTAATAAGTAAACGGAAGTCAATTTCCCAACGCCGTAACCCTGTTCCACTGTTCCTTTTGTATACATACTTTCATAATTGTTCTAATAAACCTTCCTCTATGCTAGTTTGACTTTATGAATTTATGAGCAGTACTAGATTGGCGGATAGGTCTTATAATGTTAAAGTTTAAATGGCTATATGTAACAGTAACTTGCTTCCATTCTTCATCAGGATTCTCCTGACTAGTTCCTTCCAACTATCTCTGCCAGACAGCACTGACGGAAGGTACTCTAGATAGCATCCAGAGCCATCTACAATTGGTCAATATAGGTACATTATTTACATTATTTGGACTATTGTCCTCATCTTTGTCATTTTTTGCGCTAAGATACGTTTCGTGGGCAGAAATGATTGATTGAGAAAAGGTGTGTTTTTATAAACAGTAATTTGGACATTACTAACTAACCAATTAATTTCTAAAGCCAATTTATTCACCAATATATTTACATGTTTATAGAGATTTGTGATAATTCTCACTAACGCTTGCATGATTTTCTCATCCCTTATATCGACTAAATCCTAATTTAAAGTAAATCATAAAATCATTAGTAATGTGGTTACTTATAATTGTAGTATCCTGTTATTGGCCTACTTATTAATATTCCAATACAGAAGATACCTTTCTGCTTTCCACTATAATTCTTAGTAATATCATCAGTAAAGCCATTCTATATTACAGGTGCTTAATAAAAATATTAGGAATGAAGTTACATCCTAATTAATTTAGCTCTATTGCGCAACAAACAAATTCTTGAACGTTAATTGTTTATTGTTCGATGAATGCAAAAAACGATTTTCAGCTGTTTACAGCTAATTTTCTAAATGATGCCTCGTTTACTATTGTAGACAGTCAATGTATGTTTTATGAGGTCTTCCAATCCATCTCTTGTTGCGCAATGAGTTCCATAGGAGGGTGTCACCCACACGTTCTGACTTAAGTATCCATTAGCCGAAGCCTTCTATCTCAACTGAGATCGGAGGAAGGTTTCCATATAGGCATTTCTTTGTTGCTAGTTTCTTCCAGCGGATTTTCAGTGCAAATCGAATTATCCTTGTGTATGTTCTGTCAAGTGATGCTCCTAGGTGTTGCGTCAATGTTCATGTTATGGGTCCGTAGAGCAAGACAGACTCTACTGTGGCCTTAAAGAAGGCTCTGTTATGTTTGTCAGAGAGGGAAGACATCGAGGTGGTGCTGAGATCATCAAGGTTTCCCCAGGCTTTGCCTTTGTTGATTTTGATGCTTCCCAGCCAACTTTAACTCTTCAAAAATTTAAATGCAATTTCAATTGTTACCTTCTGTCTTCTTAATCATTATTCTCTTATTGTTCTCTTTCATAAATAGTATTTTTCCCATATTCTCCCACACTCAACAACCCCTTGCGACTTTATTGCCTAGCTCGTGGTGAAATTATCAAATCTTTAAATTAAATTAGTAAAATTTACGATTATATCATCGTTTTAAAAAACAATAATTGTGTTTAATTTCTGCTTTCCGAGGGCGATTTATAAATAGGCAAGCTTTGGCCATTTCTGTATTTTAGTAGCATTGTTTGACACTTGTATTGTTCGAAACGGAATATAAAGAGTCCGTTGATTATGAAGAGAACTGTCTTGTTCTGCTGAAGTCCAATATTCACATTTTATCGCTTTCAAAGCGAACTGAAACACCAGCGATGCTGGAAAACACGCAACGACCTCAGCCACATTACAGATCCTCGCTTAGATACCATTCGTTGTGAAACTGTTTTTTTTTTCTTGATTCGTCCAACAAATATCCGACTGCCAGACAAAAAAAAATTAGGTTAGAAACCAAGTTAAGTGTTTTCTCTTTCCACTCGTTTCTCAATAATCTCATTGTTTTTACGGACAAAAATATCGACTCTCCTTCTTGCAAAAAGAATGGTTCACGGTACGTTGATCAGGAACTGCTACATCAACAGAAATACGGAAGTCATGGACTGAAAGAAAAAAAGACGCAAAACTACCCATTTTGTGCATAGATAATTTTTTTTTAGAGAAATGCAGAGAGGGATGTAATTTTATTTTCTATTAAAATCTGTGGATGTTTCTGCTTTGTCTATTGCAGATATTAAAAAGTTTCTGAAATATTGTAAGCTTACCGCCACATTTATACATGCACGCACACGCATACACACACACGCACATATATATATATATATATATATATATATATAAGTGTGCATTTATTATGGTGTGTATAAAGTACACTATAAACCAAAGGTCTGCTTTATCAGCTGTAATTTACTAAAAATCTTCTTTAACTATGGAGCGGTATCCACAAAGAAATAATTTCAAATGTCAATTGTCCATAGAGACCAAATACATCCCACCTGTGAAATATCATTTTGAGCATAGATTATTTTTTTAGAGAAATGCAGAGGACGGGTGTAATTTTATTTTCTATTAACATCTGTGGATGTTTCTGCTTTGTCTATTTCAGATATTAAAACTTTCCGAAATATTTTAAGCATACTTCCACACACACACACACACACATATATATATATATATATATATATATATATATATGTACACACACATAACAAAACACACATATATATATATATATATATATATATATATATATATATATATATATATATATGTACGCACAGATAACAAACACACACACATATATATATATATATATATATATATATATATATATATATATATATATATAAATTGTGCATTTATTAAGGCCTGTATAAAGTGCATTAAAAACTCAAACATCTGCTTTATCAGTTAGTATTTATTAATAATCTTCTTCAACCATGGAGTGGTAACTACAAAAAATGATTTTAAGTCTAATAAACTGTCATCAAATGTGCATAGAGCCCAAATAACACCCCACCCCTGCGAAATGGCACTTGTGAAGCTAACAGCAGACAATTCTGTCCCCGCTATGCAATCTGCTCCATTAAAATGCCTACGTTCTCTCTTTCGCTCTCCTGTTTTTCTCAACATAGTGACAATGTTGTTTATATATATATATATATATATATATATATATATATATATATATATATATATATATATAAAAATATACATATTATCCCTGATCGGTAACACGAATTCGAGCTTGATTCGTAACGCAATCGTTACGTGTAACCTTCCGTTATATTACACTGAGCACTGTTTTATTTAAATCGACACTCTTACTTCCGGCTTCCGGTTCCTCGCTTTTTACCTCCACTACGATCTTCAACAAATTTAATGCAATGCAATTATCATTTTCTGTTTCTGTGAATCTTGTTCTCTTGCTGACATCTCTGGTTCTTTCACTCGCAGTAACCTCTTGTGTCCTAGAAGCTTTTAATGCCTCGCTTGAATAGAGATAATTATATATAGTAGCTATATATAGGTCATGCGTCGTTAGCGTGATGCTCTTCGACAGCGAGTCTTGGAGTCTCAGCTTTATACAGGAGCAAATCCTCAGCGCTTTTTAACATTGTTATCTGAGACACATTCAGGGCAGCAGATTGTACGGCCAGCTGACTAATGATGTAATTCTCACCCGTGCCTAGCTCCCAAGACTATACACCCTTCTCTGAAATCGCCATCACCGCTGGCTTGTACATCTAGAGTGTGTAGAATACAGAAACGTCGTAACCCTGTTCAACTGTGCCTTTTTTATATATACTTTTCATAATTGTTCTAATAAACCTTCCTCTATGCTAGTTTGGCTTTATGAGTTTATGAGCAGTACTAGATTGGCTGATAGGTCTTATAATTTTAAAGTTCAAATATGCTATATGTAACCGTAACTTCCTTCCATTCATCATCAGAATTCTCCTGACTAGTTCCTTCCAACTATCTCTGTCAGTCAGCACTGACGACAGGACCTCTAGATGGCATTCAGAGCCATCTACAATTGTTCAATGTAGGTACATTATTTACATTATTCCGACTATTGTCCTTATCTTTATCGCTATATTTATAACAACGTTTCGGATTTTCAGTATCTGTCTATATTTCTGAGATGAGGTATTATGTAGAATAATTACATTATTCGGACTATTGTTCTCATCTTAATCGCTATATTTATTACAACGGTTTGGACACATGGCGCAGTGGATAATGGCGTTAGTTAGATCCAGTGACAGGACCCAAACAGTGTGAGTTCGATACGTGGCTAAGGCAGTGGACTAACTTGGAGAGGGGAATTAACAGGAGGTAACTGATAACGGACATCCATTAAACATGGCATGTAGAATTAAAGCATCACGAGGAGAGCGCGTCTTCACTGGCATTCGTTTGCAATCGAAACTGTCGCTCCCGTGTGAGACTGCGCAGTTATAACAGATGCTGCGCTGTCATCATCAGCTGGGTTATAACACTTTACGTACAGATCCAGGGTCACTCAAAACCGGTGCTCTGTTTACCAAATATCAGCTGTTGTTACAGGCACAGGTTGTTCTGTATATCTCCGAGGTACATATCTATAAGAAAATCATTCGCCTTTTGCCATCCCACAGATTCATCTGCCTTTTGCCAACCCGCTGGTTTGGTTGAGAATTTTTCTTCTTCTATACTAGTTTCCAACCAAAGCTACAAGACCCAGTTGCACGCCCTATTTAGCCATGATTGTGGGTGAGTGGGTGCGAAAAATGAATCCATATTTTTCCAATGGAATTTGCGCGTAAGTAAAAGTACGGGACTAGACTGAAACCCAAATTCGGCACAGATTTCTCATTCTGGGACTCTATTCATTAAATTACCGGCACATCCAATAGTGGCCAGTATTCACAAAGGGTTCTTATCTATGTACTGACCAGGCTCAGCAATGATAAACTTAGATGATCGAACGCAAATCTGTGTTTCGTAGTGATATATATATATATATATATATATATATATATATATATATATATATATATATATATAAACGATTGACCTGACGATTGCGTCATATATATATATATATATATATATATATATATATATATATATTGGCCTGACGATTGCGTCTAGTATGAAACAGACTGTCGCCTCTAAGTGTTGACTTCAATGTTCACTTTTATATTTACACGCACTATCTCTGATATTGAACACTTTATCCCACAAATATAGCACACATTAAAATATACTTCTTCATATATATATATATATATATATATATATATATGAAGAAATATAGTTTTATGGTATTCTATATGTATGAGATAAAGTGCACAATATCAGAGATAAAGTGTATGTAAATATAAAGGTGAACATTGAAGTCAACACTCAGAGGCGACAGACAGACAACGCTCAGAGGCGACAGAGTTGACATGCTAAACGTGGCCTGGTGATTGCGTTTACTATGAAACTGTCTGTCGCCTCTGAGTTTTGACTTCGAACGGAAGCTTTTATTTCGCTCACTGGGGTAGTTATCAGTTATATCCTGTTAATTTCCCTCTGAAAGTTCTCCACTGCCTTAAGGGTATTGAACTCACACTCTTTGGGTCCTGTCACTGGATCTAACTAACGCCTTTATCCACTGTGCCATGTGTCCTTGAGGCATCTGTGAACAGTCTGCCCCAGTTAGCGAAATAAAGGGTTCGGTTCAACATTCCAACCACATGAAGAAGGCCGGAGCGTACAGCGACCGAAACGTTGTAATAAATATGACGACAAAGATGAGGACAATAGTCCGAATAATGTGAATAATATATATAATTCCTCATTTCTGAAATACAGATACTGATGGATTTGAAACGTTGTAATAAATATGGCGACGAAGATGAGGACAATAGTCCGAATAAAGTAAATAATGTATATTTCATGAAAGGTTGTCATTTTTAGCGCTAAGGTAACTTTCGTGGACAGAAATGATTGATCAAGAAAAGGTGTGTGTTTATAAACAGTAATTTAGACATCACTAACCAACCTATTAATTTCTAAAGCCAATTTATTCACCAATATATTTACATGTTTATAGAGATTTGTGATATTTCTCACTAACGCTTCCATGATTTTCTCATCCCTTATATCGATTAAATCCTAATTTAAAGTAAATCAGAAAATCATTAGTAATGTGGTTACTTATAATTGCAATATCCTGTTATTGGCCTACTTATTAATATTCCAATACAGAAGGTACCTTTCTTTCTTCTTTCCACTATAATTCTTAGTAATATCATCAGTAAAGCCATTCTATATTACAGGTGCTTAATAAAAATATTAGCAATGAAGTTACATCCTAATTGATTTAGCTCTATTGCGCAACAGACAAATTCTTGAACGATAATGGTTTATTGTTCGATGAAAGCAAAAAACGATTTTCAGCTGTTTACAGCAAATTTTCTAAATGATGCCACGTTTATTATCATAAACAATAATCAACAAACACAGCCGATTGCTTTTCTAAAGATGATATATTATAAGAATATATATATATATATATATTATTAGTTGTCAATATATATATATATATATATATATATATATATATATATAGTTTATGCAAATTTAGGTAATCCGTATGGGTAGACCTGAGGGAGGATGATATCCAGAGAGCTCAATGTAAAATTCAGAGCAGATATGTTTGAATAAAAACAGACCACGTTAAGACTCCATGTAATAAGCTATTTCAAGGGGGTTATGGTGAAATAGCTTATTACATAGAGTCTTAACTATATATATATATATGTGTGTGTGTGTGTGTGTGTGTGTGTGTGTGTGTGTGTGTGTGTGTGTGTGTTTAGGAGGCACGGTGGAGTAGTATCGGAGAGCCGAGTTCGAATTCCAGTCTGATCCAATACATTCACTTACGTGCTAATACCATTGGGTAACGTATGAATCCTACAGCTATGGGTAAATAACAGGAGAGACCAGGTTCTATAGCTTTGGATGGCAACTGGTCTTGGAGAAGGACAACACTGAATTCAAAACCTGCGGAGGGCCAGTTGGGAACCATGTTGCACCTATTGCACTAGATCTCTGAATTCGGCACCTTCAGAAAGTGTGGATGGTTGTGCATGAATCCACTATAATCAAATCTCATGTGCTGGTGTCGGGCTGTCAGATTCTTATGTACTGATCTGCTTGACCATCATACGTCGAATTCGACTCGAGTTTCGAGAGAGATAGAGAGATATATATATATATATATATATATATATATATATATATATATATATATATATATATATATATATATATATATATACGCATAGAGGTAGTTATATCAAATAAGTAGATTTTAGCAACGGTATAAAAAGTGAGTTCTGTCGGGATACATCGTACGATACGTGCAGTTGTAATAGAACGAAAGAAGGAAGCGGGTACAAGACAGAGTACGGTGATTAATACCCGGTGTAGACGGGAGAAACGCCCAATCTGAAATTGCGTCCCACAACAGAGTCGCCAATTTCTTTTGACCACACACGATCATAATTTTAATCCTTCTCTAACTAAAAGAGAAACAATTTACTGTGACGAGGTCCAGGATCTTCTAACGATTCGCCATTCTTGACACATCTTCTATGATCACAATGCGAGAAAATTAAAAACAAAATTGATTGAATGAAAAAGAAAAAGAATCTAAATTTATTTACCCAAAAACAAATTTAAAAGAAATATTTTCAAATTTAAAATTTCCCAGAGTCTCTCATTTATGCACCTGCGTAGTCGTATCATTGTAAGATATACATTAAACAAAGAAACGAGTTACACAGAAAAAATTTCTACTTTGTCTGACTTCTTCCTATTACAATTATTCTTGATTTTAATTAAAAAAATTATAAATTGATTGGTCACCGTAAGAAAACCGAATACAATTTTGACAAAGAGAAGGCTACTTTGATTAAAATAGAAAACAATCCACTGAGTCGAAAATGTCTGGATAGTGCCTTGATCACTAGTTCAACTAGATGGAAAGTACTTAATAATAAAAGTGATTTTCATTGTTACATAGAAATAAATTCCCAAGAGGAAAGAATCCAGGACGGAGTAAGAATATAATATAAAATGCTCAAATAGTGATATTCCATGGTTATAATTTATTACATTGGAATCGTCATCAGACCTACAAATTCAAAAAGAAATCGGAAAATATAACTCCCTGTCTCGTTTTTTATATCCGGAGTTGTAATTTCTGATTTCTTTTGGAATTTCTAGCTCTGATGAATTGGATCGTGATTACGATTCCAATGTAATAAATTATAATCATGGAATATTAGTGTTTGAGCCTTCTACACACACACATATATATATATATATATATATATATATATATATATATATATATATATATATATATATATATATATATATATATATATATATATATATATATATATATATATATATATATATATATATATATATATATATATATATATATATATATATATAGTCGACTCTGCCGTCGATTTCGATGAATGAAAGACAAGCAGATCAGTTTCCAGGAAAACGACAGCCCGCCAACGACACATGAGATTTGATTATAGTGGTGAAGGCCTCGTGCAGGACCATCCACACTTTTTGAAGGGACAAATACAGAGACCTGGTGCAGCGAATGCCACAAGCTTCCCAAACGACCCTCCGCAGGTTTTAAATTCAGAATTGTCCTTCTCCTAGACCAGTTGCCATCCAAGGCTATAGAACCCAATCTGTCCTGCTATTTACCCATAGCTGGGTGGAGAAGAATAGGATTCATACCTTTCTCAAGGGTATTAGCACGTAAGTCAAAGTAAAGGATTCGAGTGGAATTCGAACTCGGCTCTTCGATTCCTCAATCCAAGCCGCTATCTATTACTCCACCGTGCCTCCCTCTCCCTCTCTCTCTCTCTCTCTTTCTCTCTCTCTCTCTCTCTGTATATATATATATATATATATATATATATATATATATATATATATATATATATATATATATATATAATTTTAAAAAAGTGTGTGAGACTGGTTTCATTCCTGGAGTTTGTCTTTAGAATTTCGGAATGCTTCAGAGAAGACAATTTTAAGCACAAGGGTGATTTCGAGTTTCGCAAAATAAGAACGGATTTTTTTTTTTTTTTTACAAAAAAGCAGATTGAAATGAAGATCGTCTCTAAAAGCAGAGAATTCAGTGAAGTTTTACAAGAAATAGCAGAATGGAAGAAAGGTTAAAGTTTAAAATAAAAAACAGAAGAAAATGGGAGAGAAATAACAAGTATTGGCTTCTGTCTACGCGTCCATGTTTTTTTTTTTTTTTTTTTTTATCCTTTGCGTGAGTGATTGTCTATGGCACGATCTTTGATTGATGTATTGTCTGCGTCCATCCGATTTCCCGCCATCATACACAACTTTTTTTTTCAAACCATTGCTGGCATCGCCGCCATTATTTTTACCGTTTCTTTCTGTTTTGCTTGTGCCAGTTACGAACAGAGATATAGAATACATAAAGCAGAAATATATTTCTCGATTCCGTCATCAGAAATGTCATGAAGGCCAAAATGGCGGAAAATTAAATAACAATGTACGCACACAACATGTATACGCGCGAATATGTTCGTACTTTCTTTTGTTATGAGGTAAATACACAAAATGTATTCATCTAACAGTTCCCCGATATATATGTGTATCTGTGTAGAGATATAAATATGTAAATATATATTTACGTGTGCTTGCATGTCTCAAGTATTAAAAAAATACGTAAGTATATGTATTTATGCATACTTATATATGATAAAGAACAAATAGGAAACATTTATAAATCTAACATGTTTTACTTATATTAAAGCTTAATCAGCCTTTTTTCATGAAAAAATTTAAATTTACAAACACACATATATATATATATATATATATATATATATATATATATATATAATAAAAATCAGGATGTCAATCAAAATACGCGACCATGGTTTTAACTGAATTCCTGATTTTTAAAGTTAAAAGCTCTACATATTATTTTTATTTTTACTTATATTTTTCTCATGTAATGAGCACATTTAAAACTACTGTTTCTGGTCTGATTTAAATCTGAACATTAACATATATATATATATATATATATATATATATATATATATATATATATATATGAATAATAATGAGAATAGGAATGTAATTGCTGACGCGTTTTGTCCAATGTGGACTTTATCAAAGCAAAATACGAATTTGTCATTTTATTCATAAATATTGTCTTCTCTACTGGTTAAATCGGAGAAATTTTCATATATATATATATATATATATATATATATATACAAGGTGTATAATATATATATATATATACAAGGTGTCGCAGCAAAATCCGACACTTTGACAAAAAGAAAACGAAATAGGCAATACAAACAAAAGTTCTATATGCAGATGAACGACAGTTTGACAACTAACTAACGTTTTTCTCTCTACCCTTTTTCAGGATGAAATATGAGCGCAGAGCAGAGGTCGTATCTTCTTTTCGCGTCGGGAAGAAGCCTGCGGAAGTGATGGCCTGGTTTGGGTTCAAGAGGAATATGTCATGGATATTTGGAGGAAGTGGAAGGCGTGTGAGATCAAGGATGAGTTTACTGCCAAACGAATGGCCCACAACGTTCCTTATTCGGCCGTTAGGACTGACGAGTTCATCGCCGCCGTCAAGGAGACAGTCGATAATGATAGAAGCCAGCGCTACGCCAATATCGCCGCTGACATGGGCTGTCACAAGTCGACAACCTGCCGCACGGTCATGAAGAACATTGGTTACTGCTCCTACAGCAAGTCTCACCACATGCTCATCACGAATGCCTCCAAGGAGTCGTGGAAGGTCAAGGCAACGGCTTTGCTGAGAGAGCTTAATCACGGATCCGCCGGGATGCTGAGGTTCTTCTCTGAGGAAAAAAATTCATCCAGGACTAGACGAGCAACAGGCAGGACGACAGGTGGATCTGCGCAGTTATCGAACAGTTTCCCGTCGTGAAGCGTACAAAGTTTCCCTCCTCCTTCATGGTCCTTGGCGTCATCTCCAGCGAGTGGGACGACATGCCTCCTTTCTTCTTTTTAAAATGGCCTGAGAGTCACCGCTGAGAACTACTGGGAGGTACTGAGGAGCGTGGTGAAGCACTGGATGGACGAGATCACCGCCGCATAGCTGCTGAACAATGTTCCTCACCACTGGTCGCCGGACTTGTGGCCACCTTTCTCAACCGACTGCAACGTCCGTGACTATTTCTTCTGGGGCATAAACGAGGCCAATACCAACAAGCAAGCCCACAACACGGTCTACTCTCTAAAGGCTGCTATCGTGGAGGCCATCGCCGCTATAAACAAGGACATGGTCGCTAAAGCGTGTGACTCATTTCGCGCCCGCCTTGAGATGGTCGTCGCCGCCTGCGGCAGTTACATTGAAAAATAATGTAGTATGTAACTCTAACTGTTGCTAAATAAACTGTCGGGTCTCTGCATATACAACTTTTGTTTTTATTGCTTATTTGGTTTTCTTTTTGTCAAGTGTCAGATTTTGCTGCAACACCTTGTATATAAACGCAAAGATCTTCCGTAAATGCATAAGAGTCTATGGCTGACCGGAGTTTGTTTACATTCGTAAAAACAATACGGTAGAATTATCAGTTTCTCTCTGCCGAGTGTTGATGGCTTGAGGCATTCGGACGTCTAGTCGCACTGAAGATCTGTGATACAATGAAACGGTACTGTCTGTGAATAGTGTATATATATATATATATATATATATATATATATATATATATATAGCATAATGAGAAGCCACGTGTACTTTCTTAATATGCATATATAGAAAAAGTTTCAAATTAAAAATGTTTTTTTATGAAAGTATTTATTTATTTATATATATATTTGATATTTCAGATTGACCTCAATCTTTCTTCAGAAATAACTGTTTGTGTTTTTTTTTAAATTTACAACTTTATATATATATATATATATATATATATATATATATATATATATATATATTATTTTCTTAGGGGTACATAATTCTATTATGGAAATAAAAATTGCAAGACGAGCTTTAGCATTCATAATTAAAAAAAAATAACCAGCCGACCGGTTTCGCCCTCAACTCAACAAAGCTGAAATCGATGGAAGGCTAAATATTACAATGTAAAATATAAAACATGAGAAGCATGTGATGAAATAAAGGCAGAAAAATTAGATGGAAATAATGTCAAGCCCTAACCGACATTCCCCCTGTTTACAGAGGGAGGGCTGTCTGAACCTGTCATAGATCTTTTCCAGTGCCTTCAATTGTAATAAAGAATGAACATGACTAAGGATGGAGAAAGAGTCAATGCTGAAATTGGTGTCACAAATTGGATTATTTATAAGGTGTTCATCAATGGCAGAACCGTATTTGTTCCTCATCTTGTCATCAGATTGGAACGTACCATTCCTAAATTTTCCAGGTACGTGTTGATTTAATCTTGCGTCTAACCATAAGGTAGTTATACCTCTGTCCAAATTGGAATTTCACATTATTAATATGTGGGGAGCGAGAACGTCCTTTTGACCAGAGTCCAGAGTAGACATGGAGCAGAAAACAACACGCACATTGGCAGAAATATAGCAATTTTTAACTGCTGAGCTAATCTGTTTACCACTTATTGAACCCAACCAAGGCAAACGCAAATAAACAAGGCATTGAGAAGCCGTACTCAATCTAGGTTTAGAACAATTTAAGACTTTCTTATTCATTATTAACTAGAGCTTTGGTAATTGTTTTTAGCTCTTTATCTAATTTAGATTCTGAGCAGATGATTAAAGCTCTATGCGTAAGGGTACTAATTAAATTTCTTTGCATTTGTTAGGGCAGAATACATCTCATCGAATGTATACTCTGGTAAAGGTTGCTTTACGATACATTGAAGTAATGTAATAGTATGTTGTTTTAGTTAACAAAACACCCACAAAAGGTATAGTGAAATTAGTCTCATTTTCCATAGTGTACCTTAATGACGGATGACCAATAAGTAATAAAAAGAAAATTTTTGCCTCCATTATATTTTCAAAGCGGCAAAATGTGTCATCAACATAGTGATGATAAATTACTGGTTAGATAGTTACAGAAAATAAACGATTTTCATGGAAACCAACAAAAATATTTGCCAAAGTAGGCCCCAGGAGTGAACCCATAGAAAACCTGTTGATCTGCCTATACATTGTGTTATTGAATCTCAATTCAACAGACGTCACAGCAAATTTTACTAACTCAACAAAAATGTTTTCCGGAATGTCAGGTGGAGATATCCGGCTACGATATAAGAAAAATATACAGATATCTATTATATCTGAAAAAGGGAAACCTGAAAACAGGTTGTTAATATCGAACGAACGCCTAAAGTTATTAGTCGAATTACAGTTTTGCATACCTCTTGCAAAACAGAAAGAATCTTTTATGCAATACCTAATGTAATATTCTGATACGGGTTGTAATAGTGTGTCAATTCATTTGGGAACAATCTGTTGAACTGACCCCAACATAGACAGAATTGGTTTTAGCCTGGCACCTCCCTTATTCAAATTATACATATATATATATATATATATATATATATATATATATAGATAGATAGATAGATAGATAGATAGATATATATAGATAGATAGATAGATAGATAGATAGATAGATAGATAGATAATTTTGGTCTTGAAAATATATTGCAATTGAGCACTGTTGAGTGATAAGCTAATTCTATAAACAACTGGATACATACATATATATATATATATATATATATATATATATATATATGCATTTTTCTTGTTCTGGGGTGTAACCACCTGTGTCTATTTATTCTGCAAATGATGATGAGGATGATATATATATATATTGCAGTTACTAAATCCGTTGGTATATATTTCGAGAGCATCCTAGTAATACAAAATGTTAAAACTGGTCCCAAAAGAGCACAATGTATTTATTATAACAGAGCATATAAATTATATTACACAACAAAATCCAAAATTACCACATATGGGGTCGTATAGATCTATTTCAACGGACAATAACGCGGTTAGTCTTATTCAACCCCCGGTGTATAGACTGAGTTGGTGTTGGAATTAGAAATTTAAAAGATCAAAGTTAAATTTCTGATTGCGTCACGAACACAGTCTATACATAGGGTTTGAATAAGACTGACGTGGTTATCGTCGGCTGAAATAGATCTACCCCCCACCCTATATGTGGGGATTTGGGATTTTGTTAATAATAATAATATATATATATATATATATATATATATATATATATATATAATAGATTCATAGAAATCTTTCTTTACTAGCATTTCTCGAACGAACAAGCGGAGTATTTACTGTTGAATAAATAAAAATAGGGTGTCTGTTTCTAATAAGTGTATTCAATTAAATACATTTTCCTAAATCTATTTAGGTCGATGGATGGAAATAAATAAATATACTGTTTAATAAATAAATAAAAAAAAGGAATCTTCTCAAGTATGGATATCCATTAAAACTAACGTTTAAACAAATAATTTAAAATATATACCAGCTAAACAATTTTATCTCGAACTCTGTCACGAATGCGTAATAAATTTTACAGTTCTCACTTTCTTCCGTTGTTTACAGTATTGTTTAGAAACAAAGTGTATGAATTTTTGTCGATCACCATATCACAGTTTCCACCAGTGACCAGAGATTGTGCAGCAGTTTTTCGACAAGGAAAACATTCTTTAGATTCGACAAAAAAACATATTCCCCAAATCTCGCTGTTTCTGCCTTTGTAATCTTCAACAATGAAAATCCCACTTAAAAGGAACAAGCTTTCAAGACGTCAAGGAAATCAAAGACAATGTGACCACGCAACTCCTCGCTATCCACCAAAAAAGAAATTCCGGTAATGGTTCCATCAGTGGAAACGACGCTTGATACAATATTTGGGTTCAGAAGGAGGAGTCCTTCAAAGGAGATTAAATGTGTGATAGCATTCTTTCTCTAGCAACTATTACATCAGAACGCATATATATATATATATATATATATATATATATGTGTGTGTGTGTGTGTGTGTGTGTGTGTGTGTGTGTGTGTGTGTGTGTGTGTGTGTGTATAATGAAATAAACAGTTATACAACATTTACTGGCCTGAAAATTCCTCAGACATTCAGGCCGTTAAATGTTGCTTTTAATACCGTTTATTATAAAAATAATGTATAAACATAAAATAACTTTATATATATATATATATATATATATATATATATATATATATATATATATATATATATATTATTATATTTTGATTCCAAAAAATTGCTTAAAGATGGAACAGAGCTTATTTTAACTCAATTTAATTTAAATAATTATATTGAAGTTTTAGGCTCTTGTTTTGAAACATGAGACTTCTTATGTAGCGTTTTGGAATCATATTTTAAATAAATAATTATATTTATGCTCTACTTTTGTATCGAGCACTATTTATTAAAAATAATAACTAAAAATACTAAGGGACTTTTGGATTATTTACCTAACCAGCTCCTTCCTATTTTCTATATATTATTATCATATATATATATATATATATATATATATATATATATATATATATATATATATATATATATTTGGTTGGATTGATGTGAGTTTGTGACCCTGGGTTTCACGCTTTTGCGATCTTCAGACAAACTGATTAATTTTTTTTTTTAAATTTTAGATTAATGTAGATTGCGTGTATTGGTGTTATGATGGAAATGTCACGACGACGACCTCTCCATTTCCATCATAACAAACTTCAACGTATCTGATTTATTTTTTTATCTGATCAGGAGTGGCGTTAATATCACGAAAGCTTTGGTCGGTTTTGATAAGAATTGTGAACTTTGTTTTCTCATTGATTGTTATTAATTATTACTTTAAATAACCCATTGAAAACACTTACAATACTCTGTTCAAACTTAACTTACGTTAAATTACATAATTTGAATTCTATCATGGGACTTTTATTATTATTATTATTATTATTATTATTTTGGTTGTTGTTGTTGTTGTTGTTCTCAATCACGACTTAACAGAACCATCAGGTTTCTCCTGACGCATCTCAAAGAGTCGTGTGCGACAGTGAAATTCTCCACAAGCTACCTATAATTGTTTCGAAGCTGCGCTCAGTTCCATCCGATTAGAGACCCGGGGCAGGATAGCATCACATCTCCCCTTCCGGGTAATGATCAAGTATGATGGATTGCCTCTCAAAACAAGAATCTTGCTCCTTCCCCTACGGGTCCGGAAGAGTAGTAAGTTCCATCAGATCTGAAGTATGCGAATAACGTCACCATCTTCAAGAAATGAGATAAAACTCTTGAGGTAATTCCTGTTGAATCTCTCCACCGTCTATCAAAGGGACGATCCTCGCCAAAAACATTCTCATTCCCTTCCTGATCTTGTCAGGGGACATACTCCCTGAAAGTCAATCATAGCCGACAACAGAAGAACTATCAATAGGTTTTTTCTGTGAAACATCCAGAAAAATGCAGAGAGCAGCCTAAGCCCCTGGGTATGATTTTCTACGACCTTAAAAAAGCTGTTGACAGTGTTCTAAGACTAGACGTTTGACAGGTCCTCAGACGCAATTGATATTTCTAGAATTTCATGGCGCTCATCCAAGTTCTCATTGAGGGAATGATGGGTCGTGTCCAACATCAAACAGCACTTTCGGACACCTTCTCCATCACAGGTGGCTTGAAGCAAGGGTGTGTATTTTCTCCTACCATCTTCTCCATCTATTTGACGATAGTGCTTCTGGAGATTCCAAATGACAATCCTGGAATAAACTTCGATACGGCATCGATGGCGGTCTCTTCAACGTATGTCGCCTCTAGTCCAGCAGTTGAACAACAAACGCCAGAGTCATAGAACTCCAATATGCCGGTGACAACTGCACATTCGCCCATGAACTCGAAGCCCTCCGGAACTCCGCGGATAATTTCTCCAGACTGCACATTCGCTACGGACCACTCCAACCACAACGAGGACATCAAACACTACCTGAAGTCAAAATCAGCATCACCGGATTGGATCTGGGGAAAGTTGAACCATTTTCATACCTTGGTCGCGGAGTACCAACAAATGCAGTCGTTCAAAAAGACGTCGAAAACAGAATGAAGCTCTCCCACGCAGCATACGAGAATCACTCCCGGGCTTCAAAAAACCATGTAATCTCGACTCTCTTGTACGCCTGTGTGACCTGGGTATCGTACCGAAGACACATTCGTACATTTTAAAGAATCCAGCAAATGAATCGCCAAATCCTGTGGAACACGTAGTAGGACCGGATCAGGAACACCGAAGATTTCCGCGCTAAGATGGGGATCCTAGAAAGCACACTTCGATGGGCTAGACACCTTGCCCGAATGCGTGACATCCGCAAATTCTTTTCTCGGCTTTCGTATCAGTCTACGTGGAGCCCCACGTCGTCAGTTCAAGGGTCAGCTCAAAAACTCCTTTGCTGACAACAGAAATCAATCCGATCAATAATGAGACAGAATCTTCAGAATTAAGCAGTTTAAGAAGAACAGTCCTCGCATAATAACATCCTTGGATAACATCAGAAGACAATTAGAAAAGACGGAAAGAGTACAAAGTAAGACCAGGACTCTCCGTCACCTGAAGCTTCCTACATTACCATACATAGGCTGTAGACGTCTGTTCAAATCAACATAGGACTTTGTACACAGAGGCAACTGTCTAAGAATACCCAATACTCGACAACGAGTTCTGCCAACGACGACGATTATTATTATTATTATTATTATTATTATTATTATTATTATTATTGTAGTAGTAGTAGTAGTATAAATCTTATTGGAAATGGCATGGCTTTCAGAATATTTGATTAATTCCTCTTTATAACAATTCAAATAACGGAAAATTTTATGATGAACACGATCGACATCAAATTTCGCAAGTTTTACTTGCATGCAATTCACGCGGCTGCGTTCCATTTGGGGGGGGCATTGATTATGAGCACTGCCTTTTTCTCAAGACAAGCAACGTCTGTACAAAGACTTACAAATTTCTGTAGATTTTTTTTAATATATTTTTATACATGTACACAATTTTGGGACCTAACTTTAGAATAGACACAGACTGTCGAAATATTGGGAAATATTGGAAGAGTTACCTCAATGATTTTGTTTATTATTATTATTATTATTATTATTATTATATGTATACATATATAACATCGCAATCCCTCGATTGGTGAGGGCAATGTGTACATCGTTAAGCATAAAACAATCAATTTTCAAACACTATGGTTAAAATGAAAATGTTTTAACGCACTAATCGAGTATTATGTATGCACTCGCATTAATCGAGGGATGAAGTTAATTGGTAATGCGTATGGATAATTCCAGGGATGATATAAATCTCGAGAGCTCAATGTAGTAAACAGAGCAAGTAATAATTAAATTAACAAATCGGAGACTTCAGAAAGCCATGGTAATATTTTAGATTTTGCGACACCTATAAAATTAGATTTCGCTTCCAATGAGCAGATTCAAAAAATCTTCCAGTAATCAACCGAAAAACGAAATGAATATATATATATATATATATATATATATATATATATATATATATTAGTGGTAAATATACATATACATAGGCAAAATATATAAATATATATATATATACATACATGCATACACATACATACATATTTTTTGAATCAAAGAGTTCCAAAAGGATAGAACCCAAGTAGAACTCAATGTGCCGGACAGAATAAGGATATAATAAAAAGGCTTAAACACTAATATTCCATTGGAATCGTAAATACGATCCAATTCATCACACCTACAAATTTGTATGTCTGAGGAATTGGATCGTATTTACAATTCCAATGGAATAAATTATGACCATGGAATATTAGTGTTTAAGCCTTTTTATTATTATTATTATCATTATTATTACCATTATTATTATTATTATTATTATTATTATTATTATATATATATATATATATATATATATATATAGGCAGCATTTTTATTGATGCATGATTCATCAAATTATACAGAAAGTTTTGTTTATTTATGTAAATTATTTTCATATCGTCTGATAACCTTAATAACATTATCATTAAAAGTAGAAAGAATATCACAACATTGATACATATTTTCTTAATCCTGTCTAAGCTTTCAGCTTACATCAGCCATTATCAAATATGACAATGACATTACAATATATTAACCAATACACGGACAAAACAATAATGATAGTCTGTTTATGTTTACATTGAAGATTTCCAAGCAACGACAAATACGTGCATACGAGACGATGGAAACGAAAATCGCACCGCAGGTCATGACGTCACATATGACCAGGCGAGAGTAAAAACGAGAAGTATTAAGTATGGGAGGCCGTTGGTATAAACCAATGGTTTCTGTTATAAATTATAAGAATTTAAGAATATTTGTAAAGATTTCATAGGTTATTTTGTTCAGGTTAGGTTTCAAATGTTTTATGTATATAGGTTCAAGAATTTTTAGTTTTTGTTTATTGTTTTCATGTTTAAGTATAGTTGTGTTTAAATGCCTAAAGATATTAGTGTTATCATTCAAATATAGTAACAAGCGTCGTGAAAACGAGTTTCTAGTGTGACAAACATAAATATCATTTAATCCTTTGGAGATACAATCTCCCAAAGGGCAATTGAATTTGTAAACTATGTGTTTTTGCAAATCTCTAATCGGGGGATTAGAAACATTGCGACTAATTATGTTGGATATACTAGATTTAATATAGTGTATGATTAACTTATTTATTTATCTTTTTTTTGCTAGGATCTGTTTAGATATATTAGTATTTACTATGTTTTAGTATATACATATATATATATATGTGTGTGTGTGTGTGTGTGTGTGTGTGTGTGTACCCTAATTACTTTAAACAACATGTATTTCTAATTAGGTTAAACCATACATTTTGCTGGATACAGATGTTTGGCAAGACGCCCTATCCTTATAAACTCTCTGACTGTACACCTGCTTTATCAGATACTCGAATGCACAAGCCGGTAGATGTAATTCGAGAAATTAAAAAGAAACATTATGTCTGATCAAACACGGGTATACAATAAAAATTACCGTTTAAAGCAATAAAAAAAATATGTCGGATTAAAAATAACATCCATTAATTCCTAAGAAAAATCTGTATGTATGTAGATCTGTCTGTATAATAATAATAATAATAATAATAATAATAATCAAAGCCAACCGCCCAGACATTGTTATTACAGACCACAAACAAAAAGGTGTCAAAATACAAAGACTTTGAAATAGAAATCTCAAAAATGTGGCATAAAGGGAACATCAACAATACCTGTTGTAGTTGGAGCCCTAGGACTGGTTGGAAAATATTCAAGTAGACTAATTGAAGGGATTCCTGGAAGTCCATGCCTCAAAGAAATACAAAAAATTGTACGCACGAGTACAGCCCACACTTTACGAAGGGCTGTATTTATGTATCTTTTTTTCTTTTTTTTTCTTTTTTTTTAATGGAAAGTGTCGTGATGCGATTTCTCATCTTAGGTCCATGGGCGGGACCCGGAAAGAAATGCGTAAACGCCAGAAATGAATGGAAATAATAATAATAATAATAATAATAATAATAATAATAAGGAAGTGAACAAATTCAAAATGGAATTTCAAGCGAATAGAAGAATTGCATGTAATCCATAATATCCATTCTGCAGCCGCAAATAACCTATAAATGAAAACAAAAGACAACGCAATGAACTAAATACAGAATCGATGGCAAGATAAATCTAAACATGATTAATACACTGAGGAAGGCCAAAGAATCAGGTATAGACAAATCCCATACCCGCCAGGGATTACGTAGTGCTGGATTAAAAGCTGAATCCAAAGATTTAATCCTTCTGCAAAGGATCAATGCTTGCTAATTAGAAATTATAAAGCAAATATTCTGAACATTTGTGCTTACCCGAAATACAGATTCTGTGTTGAAATATCCGGAAAACAATTGACCATCTTGTATCAGCTTTGCACAGTGTCAGCAACCATTGAATATAAAAATCGAAATAACAGCGTGGGCATATATCTGCAGTGGGAAATTTGCTATTTTTAAGAGAAGGACGTGAACACCACCCAGGCTCGATTTTATGATATAGGACATGTAATAATTTTATGGGACACTAGCAGTAGAGCCCGGCGTTGCCCGGGGATGTAACAGTAAGAGATATAGATCAAGTATCGACAATCATAAATACTGAAAAATAAAATTGACAAAGATTATTGTTTAAGGTTGACGGACACGCATGTCTTAATTAGTTTTATTTTTTTTTTTTTACGAATTGGTCAAACCCAAATTCAAACAAAAACATTGTTTTCAATCTTTATGATTCTACCGATTGAATAGAATTTTATTATAAACAATTGTCTTTTAAATGGAATTTTTAAAGCATTCTGAATGTAAAAATAAAGAAAAATATGTGCAAGACAATAAGAAACACTACGTGCCAAAAAAAGTGAAGTTTTGTTGAAATCAGTTGAAAAATGTAAGAAATCCGATCCCATATATAAAAGAACACACACAAACAAACAACCTGGGTTTTATAATAAATATAACTCGATATGAGTCGTCCCCCTTTCATTCTGGCGACAGAATTGTGTTTTATCGTGTTTTCAAATTGAATTCGTGCAAAAACAATTGTGTTTTTCCAATTCTTGACGCTGCCAGAACCACCGCAAGGTAATTTTACGTAGTCCTGTGAAGTTTTGTCGAAATCGGTTGAAAAATATAGGAAATCCGATCCAGTATATAAACGTACAGACACACACACACACACACGTACATAATCTGTGTTTTATAATAAGTAAGATAACAAAAACACACAGAAAAAAAGTCAAAACTGTTCGCCCAAAAACCGCAATAACAGAATTTGAATTTTATTGATATGGTAGTTACTTTAAGATATCTTTGAAGATCTTCAAAAATCTAGCAAAATACAAAGAAGTGGCAACCTCGCAAATGTGACTCAATAATTCCAGTCACACTTGTAGCCCTCGGTCTGATTGGAAAAAAGTTCCGATAGACTCATTAGATAAATCCCTGATATCACATGCCTTAAAGAAATACGAAAGAATGTAATAACAAATACAGCTGACATATTAAGAAGGGATTTTCTCGATGTAAATTACGTGTGAACTTGGGTTATATTATTTTAACAAATATTCTCAGAAGATGTCATGATGCCATATCTGATCGTATGTCTCTGCAAGTGACTCGAAAGGAAATGAATACAGAAGACAAAGGAAATAATAATAATAATAATAATAATAATAATAATAATAATAATAATAATAATAAAGTCTTTCCGCAGACTTGGTAGGTAGTGTGTCCATAGCAGAAATAATAATAATAATAATAATAATAATAATAATAATAACAATAAAGAACAATCAACGCTCATCGCCATGACATCGTGATTAGAGAACGCAAAAGCAAAATGTGCCTCCTTATCGACATGGCAGTCCCTGCAGACTTGTAATGTATCTTTGAAGATCTTTCAGAAAACTATCAGATTACAGAGACCTTGAAATCGAAATCTCAGAAATCTGGCGCATGAGAACATCAACAATTCCACCTGTAGTTGGAGCCCTCGGAATGATTGGAAAAGAATCCAAAAAACTCATTAAAGGAACCCCCGTTAAACCCATGCCTTAAACAAATACAAAATATTATACTCGCCACTGCAGCCCACAACTTACGAAGGGCTTTATCTATATGAAATATGTGTGATTCTTTTTTTCAAAACTGCTAAGTGGAAAATGTCATGATGCTACTTCTGAGCTTAGGTCTCTGGTCGGAAACCCGGAAAGAAATTAGTATACACCAGAGTTCAAAGGAAATAATAATAATAATAATAATAATAATAATAATAATAATAATAAATCTGCAACTTCTACAGGAGGACACTGAAAGAAAATGGTATGAACACCACCCAGACCCGGTTACGGAGATACGGCCTCTTACAATTCTATGGGACTACACAATACACACTGACAGAACAATCAAAGCCAACCGCCCAGATATTGTTATTAAAGACCACAAACAAAAACGGTGCCTCCTTATTGATATGGCAGTCCCTGCTGACTGCAGTGTATCTTTGAAGATCTTTAAAAAGCTCTCAAAATGCAAGAACCTTGAAATAGAAATCTCGAAAAGGTGGCATATGGGAACATCAACAATCCCTGTTGTAGTTGGAGCCCTAGGATTGGTTGGAAAAGATTCCAGTAAACTAATTGAAGGGATTCCTGGAAGTCCATGCCTCAAAGAGATACAAAAAATTGTTCTGACAAGTACAGCCCACACTTTACGAAGGGCTTTATCTATGTAATATTTCTTCTTTTTTTTTTTGGTCAGTGGAAAATTTTATGATGCTATTTTTAAACTTAGGTCCCTGGGCGGGACCCGGAAAAAATGTGTAAACGCCAGAAATCTAAGATAATAATAATAAAAATAAAAACTGAGTAATTACGGAAAATTGCGAGTATATTTTCCAGCAATAGGATATCCACGAAAGTGGCCCAAGGTTATAATATTCAATAAATTAAGCACAAGTGACTAATCTTGTTATCCGGCCCAGGAGTTTCGCATTGAAAGGATCATCAGACGATGCAGTTTGGCAAACTAATTTATGTATTTATGTGTGAAAAAGCGAAG
>CAHIKZ030001691.1:517500-535000 GCA_903632075.3 Acanthosepion pharaonis
ATTTATCATATATATATATATATATATATATATATATATATATATATATATATATATATATATATATATATATAAAAACAAAACAGACTTTAATGTTCCATGTAATAAGTTATTTCACCATAACTTATTACATGGAACCTTAAAGTGGTCTGTTTTAATTCAAATATATCGGCTCAGAATTTTACATTGAGCTCTCCGGATATCATCCTCCTTGGGTCTACCCATGCGGATTACCTATTTTGCATAAACTAAATATATATATATATATATATATATATATATATATATTGTGGCGGGGGGGTGATGTTACTATCTATTTATCTCAGTGTGTCTTTATACTCAGGTGTGAAATTAAATTACTCCATGAGCCCGAACAGTGAGCCCATGTCATCAAAATGTAATTGATTAAAATATGGTATAAACATATACATTGTGAGATAGCTAGCTAGCTAGCTAGATAGATAGATAGATAATGAACATATTGGATAGATAGATAGATAGATAGATAGATAGATAGAGAGAGAGAGAGAGAGAGAGAGAGAGAGAGAGAGATAAAGATACTTATATAGAGAGATATGATCACATTGAGATAGATAGATAGATAGATAGATATAGACAGACTGAAGCATATAATAGATTTTTGTGTCGTTAGAAATATTTTATTATGTATTTATGTTTAAAAGTTACATCTATAGCCAGCCCGAGAAAACTGTATATAACGTAAACATACTTATATAACTAATAGATATATACATACATACATATATACACACACATACATATATATATATATATATATATATAAAATATATATATATATATATATATATATATATATATATATATATATATATATATATGAGAAACAAATGTTTTTTGTCCGTAAATCTTTATTTCGGCAGATGCCTCTTGTAGCAGAGA
The DNA here is from genome assembly GCA_903632075.3 of Acanthosepion pharaonis. Taxonomy (NCBI): domain Eukaryota; kingdom Metazoa; phylum Mollusca; class Cephalopoda; order Sepiida; family Sepiidae; genus Acanthosepion; species Acanthosepion pharaonis. The sequence goes on from CAHIKZ030001691.1 coordinate 518,422, forward strand.
ATTTTTTTAGCATTTTCTTTCCTCCCTTCATCATTTTTTTACATTACTTTCTTGTACTTCGCTATTATTCATTCGAACAACGTTGCGTTCTTTCGCACGCAACGATGTTTCCAAAACTTGGCCACCGGTCAAATAATCGGTCACCAATCAAATTTCTCTCTTTTCTAGTCTTCCTTTCTTTCTAAATATCGATAACTCTTGTTTCTGGACGGCCCGGGACCAAAGCCTAAGTAGTTTTTTTTCTCTCTAGTCTTGTGTGTTTTATCTTTTCGTCCTGTTTTGTCTCGTCTTGACTTCCGGCGCGTCTGGCAGCTGACAACTTTTGACAGGATGCTACAAATGGACGTCAATGAATACCTTGTTGGTTCTATTTATTTTCTTAAATTTCCCGGCTTTTTGTCTGTTGTTTTAAACAAGTAACACCTCGTAAATTTCAGACAGGTTTTTCTTTCAACTATTCCTTGGAAGGTTCTTTCTTCTTTATGACATCGTTAATGCGTCGACATTTAGAAACTCTACACAAGTATAAAATCTGCCATCCAAAAATAATTTTTAGAAATATCAAAAAAAAAAATCTTCACAATGTCCAACAATTTTAAACATGGTAAATTTCTGAATTTCTGGCATTAAAAAAAAAATTATCATCATTTACACTGGATCTTACGTACACGTTTTGTTAAAGAAATCATTTCACTCCAAGTAAATCCACTAAGACGCAAGATGTTAATGACTGGGAAAGATTAAGAGTAAAAGAAACCCGTTATTAAGGGGAGAGAACAATGATTGAACAAGGATTAAGAAAAGTGTAAATAACGATTGGTATGATGTTAAGAAAAGTGTAAATAACGATTGGAAGATGTTGCATCCCGACTAACAGTAAGGAACCAGGAATTTTGGATGCACGTAGGTTGTTTTGGTTAACATTTGCATAATATCGGGATGATTGCAATAACATATTAGGCATGGATAGGTATACATCTGTTTTTGTTATTATCACAATTTTTAGAACGATTGGTATTTCATCTTTAAATATCAAAGTAGTTTTGAAAGCAAGATTTCAGAATAGATTTCCATGAACAAGAATAATATTACTCAGTTTTCAACGTCTGATGTAACCATCAGATATGCATTAATAATTTAGTAAATGCCCACTAGCATGGAAGAGTTAGAGAGAATTGTTTGTCTCAACTTCGTTTTTTCCTTTGTTTCCTGTTTAAGATGCGAGTTAACAGTTGATTTCTTACATGGTCTCAATGATTTAACTCTTGAATTTTTGAGATCGCTCTTATCCGCGGCTACAATTCTTCATTTTCTGGGTGCCGGTTTGGTAGTTATCTGGATGTTGCATCCCGACTAACAGTAAGGAACCAGGAATTTTGGATGCACTTAGGTTGTTTTGGTTAACAGTTGCATAATATCGGGATGATTGCAATAACATATTAGGCATGGATAGGTATACATCTGTTTTTGTTATTATCACAATTTTTCGAACGTTGTATATTCCTGTTGAAATTTGTGGAGGCGACATTCTGGGTTTTACACTATCTAGATTGTAAAGGGACTACTTCTAACGCCCTATTCTGTTCGTTATACAAATATATAAAACACCTGTTTATATAAATAAAATATAAAATGAAATGTCACAACCTCTATATCTACATTTTGCCGTGGTGACAAGACAGGTCTCGTTTCCTCTCCGATGGACAGTTTTCCCCCAGGTAAACCTTTAACTTTATGTGCCGTTCGAGAAGACCTCATCCGAATCAAACAACAGCATATCATATATATATATATATATATATATATATATATATATATATATATATATATGATTTTCCAAGCGTAGCTTAAATGTGGCACCCAGTGTGCATCGTATTCACTAATCAGTCGTAATTGTTCTAGCGAGACAAGCTTGTTAACCATTACACCACATCGAGGTGCCCTATCATATATATATATATATATATATATATATATATATATATATATATATATATATATATATATATATATATATATATATATATATATATATATATATATATATATGACATCGAAGCGTATATTATGAAATAGACTAAGTCCAATAATTTTTAATATATATATTTCTCGGATATTCAGGCCGGTAAATGTTGTTAATACTGTTAATTATAAACAGAGCATTTATTTATATATATATATATATATATATATATATATATATATATATATATATATACACAATTGGGTACCGTCTGTGAGAAAAAGAACACCATGATGCAAGTCACTGCGCCAGGAATTTGGAAACGTCATGTTGTACGGCTTCGAATGAGCACCGGAATTTCCAATGGTTGTCAATCTGAGGACAGTGCAGATTCGAGAAAAAGTTCTATGAGTCTAATGGTGATTACGAATGTGATTAGAGTGATCAATAGGGATGGTGACGTTATACCTCCATTCATTTTTCCACAGGGCCCAAACTCAACACAGAGGCCTACATCAAGTGCTATGAGTGTCAAGAGGGTGGATGCTGGAAAACACTAAGCCTAGCAACAGGACTCTATCCCGTGCCAAAAAAGCAGGGGAACCCAGTAGTGGCTGTCAAAAAATTTCTGCGACAACTTCATCCCTTACATCTAGCCACGTTACTCCCAAACTTCAACTCGCTTGTTTATTATGTGTGGAGCAACAATACTCCTTGTAACTCCAAGGAAGAACTGTAGTTAATATTATGGCTGCATTCCTCAACTTAAACAAGGAGAACTCTCAGAAGAGATGCAGAAGATTTCGAAGAGGATGTGAATAAAGAGAATAGCGATTTGATTGAGTACAATATTCAGGGAGATTAGAAAAATATTATATCTCTAAGGCATTTAATAAGGATCGAACTCAATATCCACACGTAATGTTCTAACAAAATTAGCTCCTTAACCATTATTCAGCGCCGAGGTTCCTTAAAATATTCAGGCTGCTTAGTACGAGGGCATTTAGTGAGGAAAGGACACCGCTCATTCTAGATGATTGGCCATTCTAATTTCTTAACCATTACATTGGTCAAATGCGCTTTAAATTGTTTACAGCGCTTAGAAGGCCACAAGTTTATGCCACTTAATGAGGATTAAGCTTTGATCAGTAAGTCTGATGCGGTTACAGTTAGTTCTGATTGTGGTGCCAGATTCGGGGATTTATCATTAAAAGAAAGAGTTTTAACGAAGATAGATTAATGTTGAACGTAATAATAAAACGAGAAAGCTTAGGAGAGCCATGATTAATGATGACATTAATGGATGTTGTTTATTGACACCATCCTTTTCGCTGATTTAATTTTCAAGTGAAATATTATATTAAGTATTTATCTAATCTTATTATGAACAGAAATTCGTACAGTTTCACATTTTTCTTGTATTTGACTCATTTTGAAAATTAAAACTATTATTTGATCCAACATATAACGTATATTTGATCTAACGTATAACGTACTTTACAATACACTAATCATACCAAAAGTACAGAGTCGTCATGTAAAATAATACGATACTAATAGGATTGATCAATTAGTTTTTTTACGGTTTATCAACCCTTTGCAGATTATTTAAGGCCAGCGTTGATTTTTAGATTGCAAGAACTTAAAAATAATAATGTTATAACATTACAATCCTTACTAATTAACCAATAGCAATGGGGAGAAAATTCTTAACTTTCCCAAGGCTATTTGCGCGTAAGAAAATATAACGAACCCAACGGGAATTAGAACTCGGCTCTCTGATTCAAAATTTCGAGGCATTGTCAATTACACCACCACCGCATCCAAGCTCTCAGTAACTGGCTTTCCCAAGCATTCACCCATCTAGATACTGACCAGACTCGACGTTGCTTAACTTCGTAACCTTGAAGTTGGTGAGCTAATAACTGATGCAAAGCCCTGATTATCTTAGCATTTTTATTTCTTCAACACCAATACAGTGAAAGTCTAGTTTATATTTCAAATATGCTGAGCAAATCTAGAAAAGAGCTCAATTGAACAAAATCGTTATGATCAAACACTTTGACACGATGCTTTGGGATTCCGTGGTAAGCATAAACTTCGTCTATCCACTCTCACTCACAAGCCTGATGGCATCAGTTCTCAAATAGGCATCTACTCGGACGACGCTATTTATTCCTGTCTCAAATGTCATGCCTCCAAACCAAACTGCTGTCATTTACCCACCATAGAGAAACGTCTCTGCCTGCCCATCAGGATTTGGCATGCTGGTCTTCTACGTAAGATTCAGGGCGACGGGAGTACGGTGCGTTTCCTTGATTTAATTTAATCGTTCCTATCTAATCGGGAAATGAAGATCATCTTAAACTGGGTCCTTTTCCAGTTGCTTTCATTCTCACTCAGGTGTTACCCAAGGCTCTATCCTGGGTCCTAGACTGTTTCTGATTTTCATCAATGATCTCCCTGATGTTATCAGTTCTCAAGTAGGCCTCTGTGCAAACTTCACTATAAGTTACTCCTTCCTCAATAGTAAATCCGGCATTGCTGACAAAGTTAACCTGGGCACTGCTCTCGAAAAGGATCTCCAATCAGTGATCGACAAGGACAGGAAATGGCTTGGAAAATTTAATGCCTCAACCGTAAACAATTATAACATATACTGAAATGGATTAAGAGAATTATTTCATATATTTTTTTCTTTATATATATATATATATATATATATATATATATATATATAGTTTAGTTTGTGTGAGTGTTAGTGTTTGTGATAAATCTCCAACTATTTCAAGCCTCACTATTAATTTAAAATTAAAAGTTGCTCGGCCCATTCACGCGAGAAATATCTACCATTAAACGAGATTATAATGATAGGTATTTATACAACAGTGAATATCACCGACTCCAATCCTAGTACTAGAATATGCAAATTGGTTGGTGATGGCATCAGTAACAGGATTTTTTTCTCAATCAAATGATCCGGTAGTGCAACAGGCGCGGAATACGAAATATTCTAGCCTGTTTCGAATTCCAGTCTATCTCATATACTTATTCCCACAAATAGCCTTAGAACAAGTAGGAATCCATCTTTTTCCCGACACCAAATATAGATTAAATTCCAAATCTGACTAGGCTGTTTAGACTTTGGTAAAAAGGAGTTTCAAGTTAGCAAATCTTTGAATATAGGGTCTGGCATGCTGGTCTTCTACGTAAGATTCAGGGCGACAGGTGTACGGGACGTTTCCTTGATTTAATCCAATCGTTCCTATCTAATCGGGAAATGAAGATCGTCTTAAACGGGTCCCCTTCCAGTTGCTTTCATTCTAACTCAGGTGTTACCCAAGGCTTTATCCTGGGTCCTAGATTGTTTCTGATTTTCATCAATGATCTCCCTGATCTTATCACATCCCAAGTAGGCCTCTGTGCAGATAACACTACCATTTACTTCTGTCTCAATAGTAAATCCGGCATTGCTGATAAAGTTAACCTGGCCGTTGGTCTCGAAAATCTGTGCTTGACTTGGGTAGGAAATGGCTTGTAAAATTTAGTACCTCCACAACGAAAATTTACAGACCATAGAGAAACCTACCTGCCTCATATCAGCATGGCTGATGCTCAATTCCACGAGAGTGTCTTTCTGCGCCTTCATGGCCTCACGTTTTCCACTGACCTGAGGTGGAACAACTACATTGAATCAATAGCTTCATCTATTGCAAGGAAAGTTGGTTCTCTTTGTCGCACCAGAAGCTTTTCCTCGTCTGAGTTAATCTACAAATCTACCATTCGTCCTTGCATTGTATACTGTTGTGATATATGGTGTGGTGACATAGCTGTTCATCTCAAGGTTCTCGACAAAATCCAAAGACGGATATGCAATGTGATAAGCCCTGATCTTGCATCTCGACTCCAGTCATTTTTTTTACAGACGTGATGTGGTTTCCCTCTATTTTTTCTACAAATATTTTTATGTCAACTGCTCCGACAGGCTGCATTCACTGGTGCCCCAACAGCATGAATTTGAGCGTCCTACTAGGTTGGCATCTCGATCCCACTACTTCACTGTCGAAACAGTTAAATGGAGCCGCCTCTTCTACTCCAACATCTTCTTCTTTCGCATTTAACGACAGTAGAACTCCTTTTCTCTTACTTGCTTCACTGATAACTATGATCTTCAAATATTCAGATTTAATCTCTCCTTCTCTATATCCTTTTCTCAAACACCCCTCTTTAATCTTGCTCTCACACTCTGTAACCCCTTTCATGCTAATGGCATTCCGTCTCATTTGGGGTGAAATGCTTTAAAAAATTTCACGGGTCTTCATCTCAGAATAAAGTTTCATGATGTGGAAAAATTATATCGACTAGGTGGTCTAGTAGAAAAGATCTCTTGCTAGACAATTTTTTCATATAATTTCGAATTTTGCAAAAAGCCTTTTTAACATTCTTTGGTTTTACTGTTTACAACTTAATTAAATATGACAGCTCGAACAAAACGTAATTAAATTGCCGCATTGAAATGAGTGATATGAAGATTTGTGAGGAGATAAAACAGTTGAATGTTGGCTGAAAAATTGTTTTTAATGTCTGGAGAAAGCTTCAACTCACCATACGCAATTCCAAAAAGAAATCTTTCAGTTGTGATAGGATAGAAGCTGTCAAGAAGAGTGTGAAAAGAAATCCATGCTTGTGGAAGATAGCAAAAGCGTTGGATATTTGGGAAATGTCGTTCAGGAGGATTATCAAGGTTAAAGCGATACAATCTTCAACGACGATAGCTGCTCTAAAATGCTTCCAAACGAAAACGTTTTGGTAGGGGAAAGAAAAAACATGGAGGAGATGCAACGGGCCGCAGACAAAGTATTCTTTTGGCAGGACGAGAAACTTTTCCCTATTGAAACTGTGGTCGCCTACCAAAACGACATGGTTTACGCCTCTTTCCCAGAAACCATTCTCGAAGTTGTTAGAAGGTATTTCAAGTGACAGAACCCAACTGGTGTCATAGGTTGGTTTGTGATTGCTTCCGGTTTTTTGAAATCACGGTTGATGTTCAGTTAAGAAGAACTGAAAATGAATAGCAAAGTTTACCCACAAACAGAAGTATTACCCTGGTTGTCTCATTGTCTTTACTGAAGAGAGGGATCCCGCATACACAGACAATTTGACGCAAGAATGATACAAGAGACATTTCCACAGATTTTGGACAAGTTCTGATATTAAACCTATAGATTTAGCAATATGGCCCATATTAGAGAGCGATATTTCACATATCTCATAATCAAGATATAATGACAGACAGACTGCTTCGCTGTATCACAGCTCATCAGTGTCCGGTTGGCTCTAGCTAGGATCGAAACCCGACTGGCGAACGGCAGGGATTAAGGTGAATTTAAGCGTATTTATTTTTAGATAAACACACAGTTCCTTCCATATTGTTTGATAAGCTTAATAACATTCTCATTGATATCATTATCATTGGTTTATACCAACGGCTTCCCATACTTAATACTCCTCGTTTTCACTCTCGCGTGGTCATGTGTGACGTCACGAGCTGCAACGCTATTTTCGCTTCCGCATCTCGTATACACAGTTTAGTCGTTGCTTTGAAATTTTTCTCGCAACAAAAACAGACTATCCGTGTATTGGTTGATATATTGAAAAGTAATTGTCATCTTTGATAATGGCTTATGTAAGCCGAAAGCTTAGATTAGATTTAAACATGTATCAATATTGTGATTTCTTTTCGTCTTTCAATGATAATGTTATTAAGCTTATCAGACAATATGAAAGGAACTTACATAATACTTAAAATAAATAGATAAAACTTGTGTATATTATATAATGAAACATGCCTTAATATATATATATATATATATATATATATATATATATATATATATATATATATTTTTTTTTTTTTTTTTAATATGTCTCGTAATATTAAGTTTTATACTTTTTATTTCGATCATTAAATTTTGTACCTACAAAAATATCTATATATATATATATATATATATATATATATATATATATAGATAGATAGATAGATAGATAGATAGATAGATATAAGTACTTTTACAAATTATTGGGTAGATTCCTCACAATAAAATAAGGACAAATGTCCTGATATATATGGCCGCAAATCCTTCGTTTTTGAGTTATTAATTTTAAATTTTACGGCAGACGCATTCAGATTGCAATCCTAAAATAATTTTACACACATTGCCACGGATTCTGGGTTGGATGACTCGGATGTTTTCGGTCTGCAAACGCAGTCTGATATAGCCCTGAAAACTCGAGTCCATTACAATACGGGCAGCCGTGTGTAAAAATCACATCTGCCTGCTCACGATATGTATATACCGCTATTGTTAAATGGAACACATCTCACTTGACTGAATATTCCACACATCAAATGTTGAAGACAAACTAGCCACAAATGCACACGAATGATAAATGTAACCTAGTCTATATGACAACGCAGCACCATCTGCCGTAAATTGTCTTTAAACATAACATAAAGAGGAAGAATTGCGGGCATATGTTTATATGGATCTTTCATGCGAGGAAGCCGCCAAAGATTTATATAGCCTGTATATGTATGTATGTATGTATGTATGTGTATGTATGTATGTATGTATGTATGTATGTATGTATGTATGTATGTATGTATGTATGTGTCAGATATGGGCACGTGGCCGAATGGTTACAACGTTCGCATTCTGAATATAAGATTCGGTTTCGATTTGTTATCTGACTGGAGGGATCGATCCCAGCGTGCGGCACATTTCGAATGTGTCTGAAAACCATACCACGTGTTCACACAAGCGTTGTCAGTGAAATTATGTGAAATTGGGGACCGTCGATAGCGTTGCTAGGACGAAGTCTTGAGCGTGCTGGCCTTGTTCAACAGTAGATAACACGCTCTTTCTGTAACTAAGGTCTGCTCAGTGGGTGTTGAATAAACACAAATGCACATGAGCAAGCATCTGCCATAGGGATTGGCTAGCTGCCCTAGTAGATGGATATCCTCAAATACGAGTAGCCATCTATACATACATATGTCAGATGGAACGCTTTTCTTTTATTTTATATATTTATTTTTACATATACATGGACGACAGTCTGCTCGCGCGTCTAACCTGTCCTTGTTGGAGACGCCTTCATAAGCATATTCATAATTGATCAGCGCCCAAAAAGAACACATCTAGTTTATAATAGAGCCCAGCTGAAATCTTTTCGGCTGGCAGGTCGAAATATCTGCCTCTGAGGAGAGAGGGACCCGGACGAGGCTATGCTGTTTTTGCGGCGTCTACGGGCATTTTTTGGCCAAGCCTACAGGCTCGGAGAACCCACGTTAAACCCAGCCTTGTGCCCATGCAACCCTCGTGCTGGGGTGACTGGATATTCTAGTTTATAATGGAATTATGCTGAACAGAGCTTAGATACATTTTCTGTGAGAGCAACTGAGGTCTGTTTGGTGAACATGTATACTATGCTCAAATCCCAAAATCTCGATTCTTTGTGGCTTTGTATTTGGCACAAACCTCGGATGCATATGCTTCTAAAAAAATTTCCAGTATTAAATTTCAGATTTTAAAATGGGTAAGGATAAAATTTTAACAAAGTTCGAACAGGGCAGGATTGTTGAACTTTAATGACATTGTCTTTTGCAACGCGGTATTGCTAATGATTTTAGCCGTAGCAGAACTGTCATTAAAAATCCGGATGCATATGCATATAAAAAATGAAAAGGTCGCTCCATTAAAATACTGTCACTTTAATCAAAATATATTTGCGAAACATTTACATTTAATTAGAAAATGTAGCTTATCAACAAAAAAGTGAAAATTTTAATTGATTAATTTAAACAAACATTGAAAAAAAAGGATATTTTTGATTGCTCAGAAAGATAAGACCATGCGTGAAAGAAGAAAGTACTGGACAAAATTTTTAGAACTAGTCAGTGTGCTTATAGTTTCAGTCGTGTAGACATCTACGTATCTCATTTCCAGTATTAAATTTCAGATTTTAAAATGGCTAAGGATAAAATTTTAACAAAGTTCGAACAGCGCAGGATTGTTGAACTTCAACGAAGTACAGTAATTTTATTCCGCATTCATTTACCGAGAAGCCAGTACTGCTTTCGGTTTTGAAACGTGTAAAATCTTTTTATTAAAACACCTTTTTAAGTAAAACAGGTTCAGTAGCTGTTATCGCTCTTTCCAGTAGAGACGGGAGTTTCCTTCCTAACATGCTATTTGAAGTGTCACCCAAAGCAAGGCAGTAAAGTCACTAAGACGCTAGGGGTTACAGGATGTAGAGGATTTAGGAACAGAAATATTAGTGAGTAAAACGAGAGAAAAAAACAACCAGGAAAAAGTATGGTGTCGGAAGGGAGTTCCACAAGCAAGAAGTACGAGAAAAGGAACTGCCATCGGAGTACTAACGGCTACATCTAGCTAGCTCAACTGTAAATTAATGAGATCTCGCCGCCTTGCGCTTGAATTAATACCGTCTATGTAGGGCTCTTCAGAACAATTACCTTGAAAGTTTTTTATTAAGAAAAGGCACAGAGAAGAAATCTTACGTCAGTGCACAAGGGACTGAAGCCGAGCCGTCAAATCAGGGCCAATAATAACCTCTTGATTATGTCACTATTTTCTCTTTGAGTTACATGTGCCATCCAGTTTAGTTGTTGCTGGTGGTGGTAGTCTTTAAATGATGTGGTGTCTGTTATATAGTACTGTTCTTTTTTTGTGGTTCTGTAGCGTCAGTCTACAATGTTCAAAGGAGAATGATCTTTGCAAGACACTCAGGCTTTTTCAGCCAAAGCTTTTGCACCATAGATCTTAGAAAGCGGTTGTATCTAATTGACAGGTTAGTTATTTCTGAACGGATTTGGCGCCATGCAAGACATCTATATAAAAGTCTCGATTTGATGTGGTTATTTAAAAATATGACTTTTGATGTTTTGCTTTCGTAGCAATTTCCAGTGTTGGACGATAAAGACTGAACAATAAGTAAAGTCTCCAATCGTATAGAACATGTTTTAAACTAGATAGCGTCATGAATGGAATTAATTATTTTGAAAATTCTGATAGCTTTACAACATTATCGCAGTTTAGTTTTGTATATTTATGAAAATACTCTATTCACTTTTGCATTAGCTGCTGGAGAAGTAATTATCACGCTTGCTTACTGTTTTGGCATAGCTCCGGACGATAACGTGTATGTCCCCATTCATATAAATACAGTAGTAAATACTGTATGTTAGTCTGCATTCGTCTCCAGCTGTGGTGGCCAAACTCACTCTCTCCTGGCAGAGAGGATCCCCAGACGAGGCTATTTCTAAGAGCAGAATCTCGTCTCGGGAAACAGCTACCCGACTCCGTTTTATACGGGTCTACCAAGAATTTTTACCCGTTTTCGGATACCCCACATTAAATTTGCCTTGTGTCACATTTGGAGATACGTCTCCAGCTACGCTGGTCAAACTATCTGCCTCCGAGCAGAGAGGATCCCTGGACGAGGCTATATCGAAAGGCAGAGTCTCGGATAACAGCTACCCGACAGGTCTACGGGGAATTTTTGGCCGAGATACGGGCTCGGATACCCCACATTAAATTTGGCTTTGTGCCACATCTGACCGCGTGCGCCGGTTGGTAGATATTCTGTAGCTGGAGATTCATTGTAGAATTCACTTGACTCACTTCTAGAAGTGGACTACATCTTCTCCGGGCCACTAGCGAATCTTATATGTGTTGTTCTTGTCCTAAGTATTATCGTTCATTTCCAAACTTCGTGCGATTATTCTATTCATTAACCTTCACAAACTTACAACACTTACATCAGTCAAATTCAACAGTAAAATTATGAAACTAATCTAGTATTGCGCTAATTAATTCCCATACGTACCAACTATGTAAGCTGATCAGAAAACTTAGCGTGGAACTATTTATAGAATAGGCAAAGCGAAACCAGGTGACGGCGTCCAGAAAATAACTGAAGCTGAGATGCAAAGTCAGTACCGATATTTCCATTTCCTTCGTGGATTTTCTCAAGAACCTTAAGATATAAAACAGAAACCCCAGACCAAACCAGACCAGACCAGACTTGACAAATACAACTGTGGAACGAGGAAATAGTAGACATATATCGTAATTTCCATGTATAATACGCCTTCATCCATAATACGCACATCTCATATTGTGCGGAAAGTGTGGAAAAATGCTTGTTTGGTAATCAAACTCTTAATTTGTACCTCTCCATATTCATTACATCCAGCTGTTCCTAGTGTTTTTAAAATGTTTCTAAACATAGAATAAAATTATTCTAATTTATTTTTATGATAATTCTTATTTTATTTTACATTTTTAAGTATTGTTAGGTACATATGATCGTATTTGACATCCTTATGGTGTCGCAATGGTCGAATGTTAGTGTCAAATTGTCGTATGTTTGTGTTGAGTAGTCATTTCGCAACTGAAATTGACCTATGAAACGGTAATTTTGAAAGATTCCTTGTACTTGTGTATGATACGCACCCCTAATTTCGCTTATAATTTATTTAAAAAACAAATGCGTATTATACATGGGGAATTACGTCGCGAAGTCATAGCGTTTGTCATCAGCCATGTTGTTGAAATGCCAAAAATGTTCTTAAAGCGGATTAATAGTTTCCTTTTAGAGGCGATAAAATTGACAAAATACTTCTATCCAGTTAACAATTGATGGATGGTCGTTTTTTAAATCAGCTACCAATTTGATTTTATCGCACCTATCAAATTTACTATTAAGACAGGGTGCATTCCCTTTGTGTTTTCTACCCCTTACCCTTTACTCTTGCTCTTACTCTCTATAACCCCTTACTTTTTACTCTTTACTTACTCTTTACTCTTTACTTGCTCTTACTCTCTGTAACCCCTTACTCTTTGCTCTTACTCTCTGTAACCCCTTACTCTTTACTCTTTGCTCTTACTCTCTGCAACCCCTTACTCTTTACTCTTTGCTCTTACTCTCTGCAACCCCTTACTCTTTACTCTTTGCTCTTACTCTCTGTAACCCTTACTCTTTACTCTTTGCTCTTACTCTCTTTAACACTTTACTCTTTACTCTTTGCTCATACTCTCCGTAACCCCTTACTCTTTACTTGCTCTTACTCTCTGTAACCCTTACTCTTTACTCTTGATCTTACTCTCTGTAAACCCTGACACTCCAGCCTTCATTGTGGTGAAATGCTATAATAAACAACTACCAAAAAAAAAAAAAATAGATGTCATTATATATATATATATATATATATATATATATATATATATATATATATATATAATTATACTGATTGTATCAGGAAGGTCATTCATGAAAATAAAAGATGAAGTGGCTTCTAGAATAGAGCCCTGCGTGATACCCACATTAATGTCGAATGACCCAAAGGAATGGCCGTTCAAAATAACATTCTGTACGCTTCTGTAAAATACGATATATAAATATCTGATGCCCAGAATCTCAGGACATTGGCGAACGCACAAATATCCTCGCCGGTGGAAATATAACCAAATAAATGATATAGGAGACAACTGTCGATCGCACTCGCTTTCTTGTAAAATGTCAATTTTGATAAAAGATAATGGAAAAGTGGGACGAATCGGAGGGGCTTGATTGCCTTTGAATACCATGAATTATCGATAGTGTCATCGATAACTGAAACCAAGAATTACTTTCAGTAAAAATAGTTATCCCGTAGCGAACACGCCGACCTAACACAGCTAGAAATTGGAAGCTACTCTCGTAATGATTTTCTCCCTTCTTTTCATCAGCATATACTCGTTAAAATTGATCAGTTAAAGAAAATAAAGCCAGTTAATACAAACTGTTCGGAGATGATGTATTTTCGACAATATTTGAAGTGGCTCAAAATATGGTCAGACACTAATGGAACATAATGGTAAATCCGTTTTGTCAATTACATTAATAAAAATGTTTTTATTTTTATTTAATACCTCTTAGGAACAATTGAGATTACACAAGATATTATTTCAAATTGACTTATTGTTATAGTTTTTATTCATGGCTATACGGGCCCGTTTTGGGAAAGATAAGAGTTTATCAATTACAGCAGATAAATAACTGTATAAGTCGGTGATGTTATTTACTCATTGGTGCAACTATTTTGATGACTATCAACGACACGCAATTTAATAATAATTTAATAGAAAAGAATCTTAATTTAAGCTTATATGTGTTTTGGAAATATCAAAAATTCTACGGGCTAAGTTTTCACGATGCCTTGAAATAGTATATATGCTTTGAGAGAAAGAAATGCGAGTTTGGTTAGCAAGAACTTGTCCAAATTCAAAGTGTATATAAATGGCTCAAAAATGGTCAAAGTTTTATTTCAGTAACGACGTATCAGTACGTCATTAGCAGTGGGAGTTTTAATAAACCGAACAAACTTTTTTTTTTTTTGTCTCGGCATACTTTCATTTTTAAAATTCGCCATCTTGATTTAAAGAACCATTTCAGCATTTTTTTTCTTCCTTTCGCTTTATACTGACTTGACCCGGTTGCGACATGACGGTGAAGAATCTGGAAAGGTTAAGGTATTTTTTTTCCGTTTGGATAAAAAGAGTAGTCGGAAGGTTAAAAGAATATAAGACAGGAGTCAAAAGGTCATCAAGGACTTTTGTCGTCATTCTAAATGAACTACACACACACACACACACATATATATATATATATATATATATATATATATATATATATATATATATATATATATATATATATATAACTAATAGTGGATTTTTCTCTGTGCTCTTTGGGAAAGACATAACAATGGCTGCGCATTCTTGACTCTGCTTTGATGTCTACGTTCGACAGCAAGTCGTACAAAATATTTTATAAAAACAACTTCGCTTAAAACGTTATTTTGTTTAATTTCTAATAGTATATAAACAGGGAATGCAGATTTTATTCTTAAATTAAGTGATGAAAATTGTCTTTTCGACGCAAGTGGCTATTTAGACAGAATGCGACGAAGGTATTATAGCCAGGGGATAGACGTCGAATTCACGGCTAAACGTAAACACGTCGTATTTAACTGAATCGACGTAAATCTAATTCTTCAATTATATTTCTTTGTTATTCTTCTTGCGTTATTTTTTCTTAAGTTCACTGACTACATCTATGATTACTCGTTACCTCTAATGTAATAAAAAGAGTTCAACTGAATTTCCGCTACTGATCTTAAGGAATCATGCCACTCCGCACAACACATTTGTTTTATTACTAGCTTATTATTTAAGCTAGCTCCTGTAGAGGCCTTTTGATTGGGCATTCAGCCTGCTCAGGAGTTTGAGAGTCCCTAAGTCTTTGCATATTCTCAGCATTTGAAGCTCTCCTGGCTGCAGTTTGATTTTTACAGGGTTTTCTTTTCCTCGCTGCAGCCTTGGCTCTTTTGATTGCAATCTGGTCTTCTGTTGGCGGGGATTTCCTTTTGGCGAGCCATACTGCTGTCGTATGCAATAAGCAACAATAAACTGATTACTGTATTTAAGTATTGCATTAATATTTAAAGCTACCGTTTAAAGGTTCTTCAGACGACCAATGATTTTAAAGACAATTTTATATGCGTAGATCCTTACTTTCTGTAAGAAAAAAATATTTTTTATTTTTATTTTAAGAGTGACTATCGCTGGAATTTGCAATTAATTTCAATTAATTCCCAAATTTATTTCCAAGTTATAAAAATTGTTATCGTGGAAAGATTTCGTCGCAAAAATTTGCCGAAAACATACGCAGTAACAAAAACAAGGGAATCCGAAATTTCCGTAACATGTCCTATTTAAAGGGAGAGAGTTGTGTCCCTTTAATTGAAAAAGTGTGACATACTGACATTCACAATTATTATTTAGATTTCTGAATTACCATATAGGGATATAGACGAGTATTTTCTTGTTGATTTGTCAACGCTTTTGTAATCAGAATAGGGCTTCTCCTGGGCTGACAGTCAGCAAATGATAAGAAGCCCAGGCTGCTTTGATGTTTAATACATAAATCGGAATACCTGGAGAAGTAAATTCGTATCATTCCCATAGGCAATAGGACGAAAAAATCGTAATTCGAAAGCGACACGTCGATTCTTCTCTCCACACCAATAATCGTTAAACTTATTAGTTACCTTAATAATTAGTTTTTGGTTACTAGTCTTTAATAATTTTTAATGAAGATACTATTCTACAGATCTTTTGTTGAATTTGTCCACGGTTCAGATGTTTAGGTGACTGCTACTGAGGATGCAGTGATGAAAATAATGCAGCTAATGCCCTAGAACTTGTGAGGGAAACTGGGCAGACCGCATGTTTGCTTATTGGTTATTTTAGCAGGAAGTCAACATGTTGAGCTTAATTACCTTGCACAATTATTGATCTCCTTGGGTACTCAAGAAAAAAATGTCAATAGTACAAGCCACCCCTTGAGCACCGATGTACACGGAATCCATATATATATATATATATATATATATATATATATATATATAGTAATGCATGTTTTATGCAACAAAAACAGATTATCATTATTGTTTTCGTCCGTGTATTGGTTGATATATTGAAA
>CAHIKZ030001691.1:540000-547500 GCA_903632075.3 Acanthosepion pharaonis
TGACACCTTAATTGATTCAGTAATGAAATTTTGTACGATAATATTTAGTGGCACTTAGTGATTTACAAAAGAAAACGACATATGGAGCAAGAATGAGGATTGTAAGATGAGATCTCGGTTAGATTGGTTGACCTTTTAGAACTTGCTCTCGCTTCTTGAAGATGAGTCAGACAAGCAGATTGAAAACTGCTGAGTCCACTAAAACACGTTGATCTGCATTCTACCTGCTCCAAGGATAAGCGCTCAAGAGTGTTATGTGATATATTGAATTGAGTGCTGACAAGTTGCTTCTCAGCATGTCTTTTTATCTTATCCATGGGAGTCCCACAGTCCTTTAGTCATGCTCTAGGTTATCCTGTCAACAGACTTCCTCAAGACATGACCAGTCCAGCGTAACCGAATATAATATATATATATATATATATATATATATATATATATATATATATATATATATATAATATAATTAGGCAGAAATCCTTCCTTTATGCATGTTTCGTTAAAAACGACAGACAAGGTACTACAGTTGAGCTTTTTATTTAATTTTTCTTGTGTTCTGACAAGAGCTTTCTTTTCTGGACAAAGAGTGTAAGAACTGTCCGAATGTTCTGTGTTTCGAGCGCTTTCGGCTATACTTTTAGCCATTATCAAGGATGGTTCAATGATGGATATTCATTATCAAGTAGAGTGTGTGTTCTATGTATGTTCAGTGTGTGGTAGTGATGTTTTAGTTTCCAAATACAGTTAGCACATTGTGGCTTTGTTCATAATTGATATTGTTAAGAGTTGGCTTTTTTCTTTTTTTATTATTAGAGCTTCCATTATTTTTAGTCTTTTTTTTTTTTTTGCAAGTGGATGCAGATAATATATTAGTGTTTTCTACTAGTATGTTCCTAATAGTGTCGGGTAAATCTGAGTGTGTGTTTAAATGTGTTCTGATGGAACTGTGATCAGATAGGTGTAATGTAAGACGTCTGGATAAACATGTGGTTGTGTAGCCGATGTAATTATTTATGAGTCTGGTTTGGTGAGGAAACGCAGTTCTTAAAGGGCATTTGAACTCATAGATAATGTTCGCTCTTTGTAATTTTGACTTCGTTGGTGTGTTGTTATTTTTTGGAGGATAAGGTTGGCTGTCTTAAATTTTTTTTTTTTTTTTATAATAGATAATAAGTTTGATTTTTTTATCCGGGTCAATAGGAGTAGTATATTTCTTTATAATATGTCTTAGAGCAGATTCATCTTGCTTGTAATTAATATGCATTTGGTTTTTTTAAATGTGTATGTGATTTTTAGTTGTGTGTTCGCTATCATTATTACTTGCTTTGGGGAGGAATATTCTAATTTGTTGGTCTATAAGGTAGTTAGGGAAACCGTTGTTAATTAGTGTTTGTTTAACGTTGTTAAGTTCTTTGAGAAAGAGTATTCGAGAGGATGAGTTCTGGTGTGCTCTATTTAGAAAGTTTTTTATTGCTGCTACTTTGTACCTAAGTGGACATTCACTTTTGAAATTAAGGTGGCACGAGTTTTTGCTGGTGGGTTTTTTGTATAATGATGTAATGAAAGTGTTATTGTTATGTTCAACAAGGATATCTAAGAATGATAGTTTGTTTTTTTGGCTAAGTTCATATGTAAAATTAAGGACGGAGTTTTTCTCAAATGTGGTCTTAAGTGTCTCTATTTCTTTAATGTTATCAGCTAAAATGAATATATCATCTACGTAGCGAACATAGATTTTCGGTTTGTGGACCTGTGTAAATATGGTATTTTCTACGTGGGACATATAATAGTTAGAGAAGCATGGACCCAATGGATTTCCCCCATACTAACACCATTAGTTTGGGTATAAATATTGCCATTATGGTCATAGAAGGGGACTTTGGTTGTGCATGCGTGTAGTAATTTTTTTTTAGGATAGGTGGTTTGATGGATGGCGGAGGGATGGAATTATTATTGTATATAGAGTTGAGGATAATATCGATAGTTTTATCAACAGGGACGTTTGTGAATAAGTTTTCCAACGTCCAGTGACGCTATTATACCTTGATTTGTTCCATTTGTAGTTTTTAAAATTTGTAGGAATTCGTGGGTGGAGGTGATGCTGTAATTGGTAGGTAGGTATGGAGTGATGATATCGTTAAGGAATTTTGATAGCTCGTAGATAGGTGTTGGTATCTGGGAAATAATTGGTCGTAGCGGGTATCCTGGTTTATGTGTTTTATGTTTCCATATAGGTATCCTGGTTGGTAATCTCAACTAGCGAAACATGCATATTTATATATATGTTTTAACATATTTTATATATGTTTTAACGAAACATATATATATATATATATATATATATATATATATATATATATATATATATATATCTTATATTCGGTTACGCTGGACTGGCCATGTCTTGAGGAAAAAGAATATAGTAAAATAAAAATTAAAAGGAGAATATTTCAAATCGTAGTTAAATAAAAGTATTAGAAAAAAAAAAAAAATTTAAAAATCTTTAAACCAAAAAAAATGTTACAATTTTTTTTTTTTTTTTTTTTTAAATCCAGACGACATCCATTCATCTGATGTCAGGTTTCATTGTAAAATACATCCCTACCCCTTATCAAATTGTAGCTAATAACTGATACAATGATACTGACATAAGGAAAATCTAGACATCCTTTGTTCAATTTAAGTTGAATATTCTGTAACCATGGAAACGTGATTTTAGCTGTGTCTTTAAAACCCAGTAATTTTTAAAAGTTACTCCAAAATTCGCTTGAAGATGAAATGGAACTAATGCTTTTAATTTAATTGCAAAATTAAATTCGGGGTTTTTAGCTTCTATTTTTGAAACATGGTTGGAACTGTGTAGCAAAAAAAAACATATTTTAAATCAATTAATTTATAATATATATATATATATATATAATTTTTTTATATATTATATCAAAAAGAATTAATTATACTGCACAATCTAATGAATTTACTAAAGTCAGATCTGCATTACATTCAATATCTTAGACATTTTACTCAATTAATTGGATTATGCTTTAGTCTATGTCACTTTAACTGAAAAACACATATACCAACAAAGACATTCGAGTATTAACCACATTACTAATTTCAACCAATATTCTCACTTCACTCATTTAAATCATCGCACGTTCCAAAATAATATAACTGTCCAGTAATAGCAAATTTTAAAAAATATCCTTCGGTCTATACTACATTTATTTCGTCTTGGTATTTACCTGTAAATTGAAATATTACGCCCTGAAGATGACAATTTGAAATTGTCGAAAGTACTCAGCCCACGATCATAAATTCCATCTGACGACCATTCTAATATAAGGATCGTCTTATTCAAGGAATGATAGTAATTTAATGTCTCATTAAGTCTTTTTAGCGAAGTGATTTTCCCATTAATCCCATTTACATTGCTAATTAATTCTTCGTATAGTTACTGCACATATATATATATATATATATATATATATATATATATAACGGGGCGTCAAAAGGATTTTTTTCATTGACACCGATATTGTTATAACTACCTTCACTACGCGATGATTCGAATTATAATGAAAACTTAATCATATGAGGAAAGTGAAATCATCTCCATTTTTGTTCTTGAGAACTAACAACAAAAATAGTATACAATATTTATACGACTGTTTATTTAACAGATTAATTTTATATTTACAACTTTCGGAAACGGTTATAATTATATTAAAACTGATGCAATGTGACATTTATCAATTCTAAATAAATAAATATGACATCAATTTTTTTATTCATAAATGTATAATCATTTAGTAAATTATTGAATTATGCCAACAAACTATAACTAAATCCTTCTTATTTACCATTTGATAAAGTCCTAATCAGTTGGCAATTAGCCGATGTTTCGCCAAACATTCAAATAAACAATCTAAAAAATAAATAATGTAAATAAGTAATCTGATAAATAAATGGTGTTTAGTATTTTTCTTGAGAAATTTCAAGAACAAAAAAATGTAAAACCTTCATTTCATGTGTTTAGATTTTGTTACAATTCTAATCATCACTTTTTAAAAGTATAAACATTGCAGAGGATAGAAGGTAGTTAAAATGATAGCCGTGCCAATGGAAAACCCTGTTTTTATACAGGCGCGACGTTAAAGTAACTTTTATAGCAATAATTATACACACACATGCACACAATCCCCCCCACATATATATATATATATTATTATATACAAGTGGATAAAATACAGGTAGTACTCTATGTACAAGACAGAGCAAGAATATTATATAAAAGGCTCAAATACTAATATTCCAACGTTATAATTTATGACATTGGTATCTTAATCACGATCCAAATCATCAGAATACAAATTACGAATAAGGAAACAGAAAATGTATCTGCGGTTATAATATATATATATATATAGAGAGAGAGAGAGATATATATTGAATTTTAATTAATCTCTTTTTAATCGCGTTCCAACTTTCCCTCCTCATTTATTTTATTGAGTGTGTCTTAGCTTCTTTTCCAAATTGCCAACGTATACCTTTGAAAAAGTGTTGGTCAAAAGGTACCTAAGGTATAGCATGACGTCTCTTTTGTTTATATATATATATATATATATATATATATGTGTGTGTGTGTGTGTGTGTGTGTGTGTGTGTGGTGTGTGTGTGTGTGCTTGCGAGGGCATGTGCGCGTGTTTGTATATGTATTCTCTGTTTTTCTTTTGAATTTCTAAACTGATTAATTAGATCGTGATTACGATTCCAATGTAATTAATTTTAACCATTGAATATTAGTGTTGGTCCTGATATATATATATATATATATATATATATATATATATAGATAGATAGATAGATAGATAGATAGATAGATATAAAATATATGCGGATAAGATACTCATCAATGATGAACGGTTATATTTTTGTGGGCACCATCACCTCTTTAGGTGAAAATCACTAGAATAAGCCAAACGTGGGCGAATGCAATACAAATGGTCAATATTTTACCAGCGTGAAGACAATATTTTTTCTCTTTCTTGTAATAATAATAGCAGCTTTTTTCTTCAACGCCCCTTCAGGCCTCACATTGTTTAACTAATATTAGTTACGTCTTTTTGGCATTTGCTTCTACTATTTTCTTCTAAGCACAACATAAAAAGTTTCGAACATATTTTTGGTATGGAGAACACATATATAATGTCCACCTACACGTCAATAATCTTCAATTGTTCCATATAATTCCTAGCCAAAAATACATGGCCACATCACACACACACATATATATTTTTTTTCGTGTATGTGTGTGTATATATATAGATATATATAGATATATATATATATGTGTGTGTGTGTGCGTGTGTTTGTGGTTGTGTGATAAAAATATAGTTTTAAAATATGCTATATTTACGGGAAAAAGTACAGAATATCATAAATAGAATGTAGGCAAATATAAAATATAAATGTGGACTTTGAGTTGAAGAGCTAGCCACAGTCTGTTTCTTGCATGAAAGTAGGTGATTATCTCATTGATGTTAATATAACCTTTTACAATCAAATTTTGAAATATTCCTGGGCGTAAAACGTGTATATATATATATATATATATATATATATATATATATATATATATATATATATATATATATATATATATATTGAATATCAGGCGGTCGATAGCTATGCTAACACGAAGTCAAAAGTCATCGTGTCCGAGGGTTTGAGTGTGCTGACCTTGTTCATATTGTTGATCACACTAGATAGCACGCTCTCTCCTAGAAAGTGTAACTAAGTTTCGCTCAGTATAGTTGCAGTATAAACCACTCGTATGCTCTGTGAGTTGAACAAATACTGATGTGCTAGCCGCCCTAATAGCGAGTATCCTCGAATACGTGTGGCCAGTTATCATATATATATATATATATATATATATGTGTGTGTGTGTGTGTGTGTGTGTGTGTGTGTGTGTGTGTGTGTGTGTGTTGCGGACCAGGTAGGGGGCAGTGCTGGTTTATTACTAAATGGCCTTGTGCCAGACACCACACTAAACTACCGAGTCCACAAGCAATGTAAAAAAAAAATAAAAAATGCGTGAATGAACAGTGAGAGGAAAGGGGTCAATCAACGAGTGCATAAATTAATAAACATCAAAGAGGTAGCCGGAATAAAATGACAAAGACGTCTGTTCTGTAAAACATATGTAACTTTAATTAGATGGAAACAAGTAGATTACCTCGTGGTACGAAATTAAGGAAAAGTTCCGCGCCGAAATAGAGATGCAAGATGAACAAGACGGGAAAAAGAGTTTTATAAGGTTCTGGAAAAAGGAAACTCGTTAAACACGAGGTGTATTTGCGCACAGATAGAAAGGAGTACTCACTGTGGATTTTTTTTTTTTTTTTTTGGCGTTGTAAATGTGTGTGGTATTTTTGTGTTCAGGTTCATAGTTAGAAAGAATGTTCGGTCGTCTCAGAGTTTTTGGTGAGGCATTGAATTGGCTGCTGGAAATTTTACCGGAATGATGTGGGCATCTAGCCAGGAGAAACGAAGAAAGTTTGAAGCGAGTTTCATGGTCTTGTGGAGTTGTTTACGGCGAGCCCAGGGAGACGAAAAATGTTTGTTCGTAAGTAAGAATATCCCTGTCTGTATTTACTGGTTCACTGACGAGGGGGTAAGTGTAAGTCACCTGTTTAATACGAAGTTTTGCTCACGACTGTGTCGTGTGTCTCGAACGTCTTCTGGTCGAAAACGGAGAAGGTCTGACCTGCGGGCAGCTTCAAGACGAGGAGAAGTCTTGGTAAAGTGTGAAGTCGACATTGTTGAGATAAGATATTCCGGCCCGCATATGGGTTAAGGGCACGGAATAAATGAGTTGCCCGTCTAGTCAGGTCGAAAGTCGGGAGGCAATTGGCTTGCAAACGCTGGCCGTTTGAGACGCCGCGAAACGCGCGGGAAAAAAAATTCAAAATCTATTAGTCTGACTTCATCAGTAGGAGCTAGCGAAGTTCTTCCTCAGGTCACTGCTACGTCTAGCTGTGAGAGGAAGGTAGGGGTGAAAACCGCGCGCACACACGCACGAGTGTGAAAGGAAGGGAGGAAACTCGCGCGCGTGTAAAATATAGATGGAATTAATGTGTTAATTCCATATATGTATGTATCTATTAAAAAGTGCTCAATACAAAGTATAGCAAAATTCATGATATTTTATTATAATAAATTATAATAAAAATATTTTAGATCGCTACACAGAAACTTCCATGTATCAGTACTGAGAGGGTACTCCCTCAGGCGATGTTATATAAATTGATAAGGGTTAATGTGGTTATAGATTTTCTTACTTGTGTTTATGCCTCAGAGTTTGTTGGCAGACATAGGGTCTTCCATCAGCAACCTTTTTGACCCAGGCCAGCACGACCTTATCAAGACACTTAAGGTAAGCCTCCTTGTTGAGACTGAGGACCTTACCAACATAGACGGATTTTTTTTCTTTCTCAT
>CAHIKZ030001691.1:552500-627500 GCA_903632075.3 Acanthosepion pharaonis
AATAACTGCTTGTTACAACCAACAGGAAGTGGCCTCTCGCCAATCCTGGAGCTTTGTCATAATTCCCTTGACGTTAGTTATTCATTATTTTGATACTAAGACGTTTCGAAGAGAGATATGTTCGAATCTAATCACGAATAACAGGAAGATAAAAAGAAACACCGTCAGCAATTTGCTTACAAATATATTTCATTATTTCTTGTTTTCCAAACAAGTTAAATATGTCGTTAGAAAGAAAGAAAAATGTGCTGAATTGTTATGTAAAGTGAGTGCTCCTTTATGGCTGTAAACAATCTCCTCCGAGTTGAAGTAGAGATTTGAAACAACAGAAACAAAGAAAAGAGTTCTGAAGTGTTATTTAATATCAATCATTCTATATAGCACTGAAGGCTGGATTGTCTCCTCACAGAAGAAGAAGTGTCTTGAAGCAACAGAAACAAAGAAAAGTATTCTGAAATGCTATTTGATATCAATCTTAGTATATGGCAGTGAATGCTGGACAGTCTTCCCACGGAAGAACAAAACAGTCGAAGTAACAGAAACAAAGAAATGTGCTCTGAAGTGTTCTTTATTATGAATCTACTACATGGCAGTGAATCCTGGGCAGTCTTCTCACGGATGAAGAAGAGACTTGTAGCAACAGAAACGAAGAAAAGTGCTCTGAAATGTTCTTTAATATCAATCCTGCTATATGGCAGTGAATGCTGTACAGTCTTCACACGGAAGAAGACGAGAGTTGAAGCAACAGAAACAAAGAAACGTGTTCTAAAAAGTTATTTAATATCAATCTTACTGTATGGCAGTGAATGCTGGACATTCTTCTCACTCGTGAAGAGACTTGAAACAACAGAAACAAAAACAAAAAAAAAAGATCGTCGAAATTTTATTTTATATCCTTCCTCCTACATGACACTTAATGCTGGAATATCTGACATGCGAAAAGCACCAAGAAACAAGAAGTGGAACCAACAGAAATGATGCCAAGAATACCATTCTGAGAACATGTGAGCAAAGTTTTAGAGAAAATGGAAACTAAAATCACTTATACTTAACATCACGATGAGATAGTGTAAATACCTAGAGCATTAATTAGGAATGAAAGTTTGGAAAATTTGATACTCCCAGGACAGAGTGAAGGAGAGAGTGTAAGAGGGTCCTTTTTTCAACAATTTAGACCCAAATATAGAAATTAAAAACTTACGAGAAAGCAAGCAAAAAAAAGATTCCTTGGCGTTGTCCAGATTGTTGAATCCCCCAGATAATATACCATCTCCCAGAAACTGTAACTAAGGTCTGCTCATCATAGTTCCTGTATAAAACCCATGTGGGCTCTGAGGATGTTGAATAAGGTGTCTGCATCAGGGATTGGCAAGTCGCTATAGCAGACAAACGTCCGCGGTTTGGATCGACCAGATATTAAATTAAATTAAGTTAGGTAACCGCTTTGGAATAGCAGGTGCTCTAAGCTAGGATGTGCAGATGATATAATGAATAGAAAGCTGTAAATGGCAAATGTATGGATACGCATCTTCTCTCCCATATCTAATGTTTATTTCATCATCATCATCATCATCATCATCATCATCATCATCATCATCATCATCCTTTGACCTCCCTATGGTTGGCCAGAACTCCATTAGCAACACCATTCCACAATGTTTGGTCCTGCAATGCTATGCCCAGATTCCTAATGTACAATCCTGAGACCCGAGGTATGGTATATGGGAAAGTCACATTTCGTGAGAAGACACTTCCAGAAGGAAGCCATCGGCGTAACGATGACACGATTTCCCTGTCCGCTCCGTGGCAATAGTCGGCAAACTGTAATCGTTTTTGTTTGAGTTTAAGAGAGAATGGTCTCAGTTCTCCGTAAATTCAAGAGTTGCATGGGACGTTCAAATGATTTTCTGCATTTTTCTAAGTTGATTTATATATGTTTCATCCAGTTGTCTTTCAAAAACGAGCAGATATTATCCAAGTTTTGAAAAGTAGCAGCAAGACAAAACGGTATTAAAAAAAAAAAAAACGAAAAAAAAACCTCAGCAGAACGACACTATTGGTGTCTGTCCCGTTAATATCGCGCTGCACAGATTACAGCAGAATTTAAAAAGAAAAAATATATGTCCATTTATGTACAAGAAATTTGCATGCAAAACAATAATTTATATAAAGACGAATATGCATAGAACATAACACTCTCCTCTCCTGTAGTAATGTGACGTCCTTTGGTCGCGGCGAAGCTGCGACGTCCTTAAACGCAGTCGTCGCTCGCTCCTCGCTGCCGCCGCTCCAAACGTGACGTCCGCCTGTCACGTCAGTCGTGTTGTCTCGTCCTGTGACGACCAACTGTCTTGGTGTCGGTCGCGGCACTCAAATGTGACGTTCTACCCTTTTTGTGATTCGGATGGGAATCTGGTTAGATTCGATATCAGCCTCGTCGTTCCCAACTCGCTTCCAACGTCTGGTTACCAAAGTAACTGCACTGATCTCCAGTCTGCCTACCCACGTTGTGAATTGATCTTAGGCAGACGAGATCAATCAGTAGTTGGGGCCGTAATGCAAATCGGGTTCAAACGGGGGTGGCACCGCACAAATATGCATAAAAGAAAATAAAATGATAACTCAAAAATTCAAGGTATCAAAAAAAAGGATAACAAACTTTATGTCTAGTTGTTGGATACATAGGACTGCGTCTATTTCCCGAGCCGTTCTATGGATTGTGACACGTTGTTTTCCGTTAGGCGAGTTTTAACGGTTCAAGTTGTTTGCTCTTTAAGTCGCTCTTCAAATTAATTGTTCTTGGATTGAAGAGGAGTCCGGAATTTGCGTGAATCTTGGTCAGCCAATGCGAGGCTTGCTTCAACTGGAGACTGACTCTGGGAAATGACTCGAACTCAACTGATCTCTGCTCGCTGCGACCTCGCTTATATGGACGCCGACCAAAACCGGGGTGGGTTTGTCGGCGCCGGGGGGTCCTCGATAATTCTAAATACATATCCACCTCTTTTATTTCTGGTTAGGAATTTTCCACTTTTTTTCCATTTTTGGGAGCCTTCTCTTACTCCCACCTTCTCACCATACTTCAGAGGGGCGTGAACTGTCCTCCCCACTTCTTCGTAGCAACCTCTCATACCCATCCTCTAGATGGGCGGTGACAGCCTCCTCCGTGCGTCACGTGATCACCACTCGACCAATGATGTCTAGACGGGCGTGTACGATCCCGCGGCTTTGTTTCAGGAAAAAAAATATCTTGCTTAACAAAAAAAAAATTATCTTTTTTTTTTCCTTTTCTTTCTTTTAATCGCAGTTATCATTTTCTTTAGCCGCAAACAGAACAATACGATCGATGGTGGTCATAACTCTTGTTCTCACCTGGGCTTCGTCAGTCATCTCATCGCTAATTATCAGAATGGGTGGCCTTTTTAACACGGCCAGACCGTCGCCTCGACAAGAAACATTTCTAGGTTCCCATTCATTTTTTCGGTACACATTTCTGATAACATAGTTTTATTATCGCAGGCTAAAGATGTTCTGTCGAAAGAAATCGGTCAGTGGCCACCTCGTGTGCGGCTTTTGACACAATTAATTTTTCATATCTATCCAAAGCCCTCTAGTCCACCTGTTTTTCGTCACTTATCAAAATAACATTTTCATTTGGATTTTTCTTTGGCTAGTCGGTCTGTGGTTTGCCAATCAGATGCCTTCCCGCATTAGCGGTTTGTTTATGTATCCCAATAACACTGCCCGTCGTCAGAACACACCC
Source organism: Acanthosepion pharaonis (assembly GCA_903632075.3). Taxonomy (NCBI): domain Eukaryota; kingdom Metazoa; phylum Mollusca; class Cephalopoda; order Sepiida; family Sepiidae; genus Acanthosepion; species Acanthosepion pharaonis. The sequence goes on from CAHIKZ030001691.1 coordinate 556,264, forward strand.
GATTCTTTTATCCACTCAGAATTATTTTTTCATTGTAATGATACTCTTCGCCATTTGTTATTTATCAAAATATCCTTTATCCTTTGTCTCTTAGCCGTGGGTGTTCTGCCTATCATCCACGCTTTGGGTCTTCGCCTCTCTTTTCTTTTATTTCCTTTCTTTTCTTTTTCTGCCTTGGTAAATGGTGCCACAGTAAGATGAATATTTTACTTACATCTCAAAATCTTAATACTTTGTTGTTGCCTTTCTTGAAGTTCCATAGGCAACTAAAATATGGTTCTAGAAAAGGCTTCTGAGAGTTTAATGAATGGAATTATCAATAAAGACGTTCCAAAGAAAATGGAAACAAAAAAGACACTTATATTCAACATTGGAAAGTTATTGGATATAAAATGAGGGAGGAGAGCTTGGAGAATTTGATACTCACTTGACATATCTAAGCAAGTAATAAGTGGGAAATTTCGTTCAAAATAAAGAAAAGTGTGTTAAACAGTTGTCTTATACTAATATTTCTATATGGGAAAAAAGCTGAACAATTTTCTCAATTGAAGAAAAGTGTTATGAATTTTTAATGCAATTCAAAATGGCAGTAAATTCAGAAGAGACTTTATTTAACAGAAAAAGTAAATTCTCAGCAAAACGACACTATCTCTGCCTCTCCACATAATGTCGCACTCCCCAGAATGCAACAGAATTTAAAAAGAAAAAAAAAATGTTTATTTATGTACAAGAAATTTGCATACAAAACATTAATTTACATAAAGACGAATATGCATAGCACATTGACATAACACCCTCCTCTCCTGCAGGAAGAAGAAGAATATTTGACTCACATAAAAACAACTTCATACTTTGTTGGTGCATTTCGTTTTCTTGAAGGCATCCGTAGGCAACTGAAATCTGGTTCTAGAGAAGGCTTCTGAGAATTCAATGAATGGAATTATCAATAAATAAGTCCTAGAGAAAATGGAAACAAAAATACACTTATATTCAACATTGGAAAGTTATTGGATATAAAATGAGGAAGGAGAGCTTGGAGAATTTGATACTCAGTGGACATATGTAAGCAAAAACTAAGTGGAAAATTACAGTAATGCGACTACACATGCGCACGAACAAGTGATGCTGGCAATTTTAAATTTAAAAATAATGTTGTTTTTAAATAATGTATTTTTGGTATATAATCTGGCTGATTTATTTTTTATATTCTTTTTGCTTATATTTCCATCAGTTTTGTTATTAAATATCACCAACTATGAGGAGAGAAGAGCAGCAAATCCTGTTGAAACGTTGTAAGAACAGCAATGCAAAATTACTGTAGATGATCTTGCGATTAAAGAACTTTCTAAATATTTTCGTATCAGTAAATGATTTTCCCTTTTAATTAGCATTTTTTAAATCAAAATTTTGAATTGTGGACGTGATTTGAAAATAGCAGTAAGACGGAGCGGCATTGACCTTAAGAAAGGCTTTATTAAGAAAAAAAAAATAACCTCAGCAGAACGGTACCATTTATGTCTTTCCAGTTTGATTGAAACATATCATCATCATCATCATTATCATCACCAACCTCCGGATCGCCATCATCAGCATCGCCATCATCATCATCATCATCATCATCATCATCATCATCTTTCTTTATTATCATGAGGAGGGCGCTTGTCGTGGGATCGTTGCGCAGTTGAGAAAGTAGCCACTCGTCCGCGAATTTGAAGAGATGGACCCGTGAGTATCGGAGGTCATTAATGCAGAAAGGGAACGTTATAGGCTCGGCTAGAATTCAACATCGGCTCACGGACGCCATCAGTGATAGTCTTTATGTCATCAGACCACTTTAAGCCAATAAGGAAGACAAAATGATCAGTAAAAATGGAACTTAATCAAAATTTAGAACAGTTCTCAAAAATACTTTTAGAAATGGCGCATTTTTTTTTTCTGTTTTCGAAAGCTAATAATTTTAGGTGAAAGAAATATGACAAAACGGAAAAACAGTTTTTTTTTTTTTCTGTAAAGTGTTTCATCTTTTAGACCTCATCGGAATAACATTATATTTCCATTGATGCGACTACGCATGCGCATGAACAAGTGACGCTAGAAATTTTAAATTTAAAAATAATGTTTTTTTTTTAATAATGTATTTTGGTATATAATCTGGCTGATTTATCTTATATTCTTTTTGCTTATATTTCTATCACTTTTGATATTAAATATCACCAACTGTGACAAGAGAAGAGCAGCAAGTCCTGTTGAAACGTTGTAAGAACAGCGATGTAAAATTACTGTAGATGATGTTACATTTAAAGAATTTTCTAAATATTTTCGTCTCAGTAAATCATTTTCTCTTTTAATTAGCATTTTTTTAAATTAAAATTTCGAACTGTGGACGCAACTTAAAACATCATCAAGACGAAACGGTATTGAACTTAAAAATGCTTTATTAATAAAAAAAAAATCTTAGCAGAACGGCGCAGTTTTTCTCTATATAATGTCGCTCTCCCCAAAATAAAGCAGTATCTAAAAAGAAAAAATGTATGTTCATTTATGTTCAAGAAATATGCATGCAAAACATTAATTTACATAAGGACGAATACGCATATCACATTGACATAACACAACCCTCTTCTGTAGGTAGAAGAACATTTGACTCACATAAAAAATCATACTTTGTCGGTGCATTTTGTTTTCTTGAAGACATCCGTAGGAAACTGAAATGTGATTCTACAGAAGGCTGCTGAGAATTGCATGAACGGAATTATCAACAAAGAAGTCCTAATAAAAATGGAAACATAAATGACACTTTTATTCAATATTGGAAAATTCCTGGATAGAAAATGAGGGAGGAGAGCTTGGAGAATTTGATACTCACTTGACATATCGAAGACAAAAGGGACAGATGGAAGTAGCGGGCCACTTTCATGACGAGCTTCTGTGATAGAGTAATGGAATGGTGGATGGGAGAACTGAAAAAAAAAAAAAAATTTACAAAGTACTTCAAGGGACAGAAAGTTGTGGAGAGCCATGATCGTCTATGATCTGATAAAAAGACGTAGAAGAAGAAAATATAGGTTTGACTATTTCTTTCTGTTTAAGTTATGATGACGTCATTTCTGTTGTCTTTCTACACGGCAGCCATGATTTTTGACAGGCCAGTGTTATATGAATTGCACTAGTGGCAGTATTACACGTCCTATCAATAATGTTACTAATATTAGTATTAAACGTTATACATTTCCTTCCCATGTGTTTTAATAATATCTTTGCTGCAGATCCGGCAAAAGAAGTTTATATAATCTTATTATTCGGCAGCAAGATGGCGCCCTTAAAGCGAGAAGGTTGTGGCCGAAGAAAAAATGAACAAGAATAAAAATATCGATGATGAATGATTATGCGTTAGTTTAGATTACTTTTCTTCTTTAGGCATTTATCTTTTTGCTTTTCGTCTTGTTTTTTTTTCCACCATTTTTAGACACATTTGCTGGTTTTATAGTTACTTTTCCTTTCGTTTAGTTTACCCATTGCTTAAATTCAGTGAAAAGATAGAAGCAGAGATAAAATGAAAGCGAATGGTACAGAAGTAGAATCAATAAAGCAGAATCGCTAAGAAGAAATCGATGAAGAGGGAAAAGATACGAAGATAAGAAAAGAAAAAAAGAGCCCCCAAAAAGAAAGGAAGAATGAAACTATAATTATTAACAAATAAGAAAAAAAGGTATAAAAAAGAAATAAATAAAGAACGCAAAAAGAAAAAAGAAAGAAAGTAAAAAATGAAACAAAGAAAAAAAAGAAGCAAAGCGAAAACAAACAAATGAAAAAAAGAAAGAAACAAACAAGGAAGGAGAAAGAAAAAATAAACAATGGAAAAAGAAGGAAACGAAGAAAGAAAGGAGATAAAAAAGAAACAAAAAGAAAGGAATGAGAAACAAAGAAAGGAAAAAAGAAAGAAAGGTAAAAAGAAAGGATAAAAGAAAAGAAAGAATAGGACGAAGAAAGAAAGAATAAAAGGCTGAAAACGGTGATAATGTAAAATGGAGCACAAAGAAAGAAGAAAATAAGAAAGAAAAAGATTTTTTAAATTTAAAAATAAAACGCTGAAATTAAATTCTAGTAAAACTTATTAAGATGAACTAAACGAAAGAACGAAAAAAGAGAAAAAAAGAGGAATGAAAGAAAAGGATTAAATAATGAGAGAAAGAAAAATAAATAAAAGAGAAAAGAAGAAACTAAAGCATGCTCGAAATAAATAAAGAAAGAAAGAAAGAAAAAAGAAAGAAAGAAAGAAAGAAAAAGGATATAAAAAAGTAAAAATAAAGAAAATATGAAAAAAAATAAGGGATGTAAAATAAAGGAACAAGGATGCGATGGTGATATAAAGATGGAGAAATGACCGACGGAAAGAAATAAAAAAGAAAGCATGACGAAAGGAAGAAAGGGAAAAAAACAGATAAAAATATAGAAAAGAAAGAAAGAAAGAAAAAAGGAAGGAAAATAAACAGCAGACGAGAAAACAATAAAAAATGAATGAAATACAGTAAGAAAGAAAGCTAAATACTAAAAAGAAGGAAAAGAAATTAATAACACACGAGAAATAGTATCAAAGAAAGAAATAAAAAGAAAGAAAGGAAAATAAAACAAACAGATGACACAAGTAAAAAGAAAGACTGTAATACAGAAAGAAAGAAAGAAAAAAGGAAAAAGAGACGAAAGAAAGAACGAAAGAATGAATGAAAGAAATATACTAAAATAAAGAAAAAATAATCGCAAGAATCTGGCAAAGAAAGAAAGAAAGCAAAAAAAGAGAGGAAAGAATGATACATATGAATACGGAAGGGAAAAAGTAAAGATGAAACGATATGAAGAAAGATAATGGCAATGAACAAAATATAAAAGTAATGAAAGAAAAAAGACAAAAGAATGAACCAAAGCGAACGAAAGAAAAAAGAATGAAATAAAAACGAAAGAAAGAAAAAGAGTGAAGGGAAAACGAAAGAAAGAATGAAAAATGAATGAGGCGAAAACGAAGGAAAGAAAAATGAATGAGGCGAAAACGAAAGAAAGAAAATGAATGAAGCGAAATAAAGAATGGAGTGAAAAAGAAAGAAAGAAAGAAAGAAGTGAAAACGAAAGAAAAAAGAACGAAAGAATGAAATGAAAGACAAAGAAAGAATGATGCACAAACGAAAGAATGAAAAACAAACGAATGAAAAATATGAATCGGAAATAAATGAAAGAAAAAAGCATGAAACGAAAAATGAAACAAAGAAAAAATGAAGCAACACTGAAAGAAAGAAAGAAAAAGAATGAAGCAAAATGAAAGAAAGAAAAAATAATGAAGCGAAACGTAAGAAAAAATGAATGAAGCAACAATGAAAGAAAGAAAGTAAAAAAAAGAATTAAGCAAAATGAAAGAAAGAAAAATCAATGAATGAAGCGAAAAAGAAAGATAGAAAAAGAATGAAGTGAAAAAGAAAGAAAGAAAAAAGAATGAAGTGAAAAAGAAAGAAAGAAACATGGGTAGAAAATGGAAGAAAGAATGTAAAAAGAATGAAGCAAAAACGAAAGGAAAAAACGAATGCAAAAACAGTGTAAGAAAGAAAGAAAAAGAATGAAGCCAAAACAAAACAAAAAAAGATGAATGAAGAAACAATGAAAGAAAAAAAAGTAAAATATAGAAAATACAAAAACAAATAGATAACATTGAAAACTAAAAACACAAATAAAAAGTAAGAAATGAAAGAAACAAAAAGAAAGCAACAAAGAAATGATACAGAATGATATAGAATGAAAATAAAATAAGAAAAAAATGATATAAAACATGACATGAAAAATTAAAAAAAAAAAACAAGAAATAAAGTATTGAAGGAAAAATATAAAAACTGAATGGATGAAAAAAAAAGAGAGAAAGAGAGACTATGAAAAGCGTGAATATAGAAGATTCTAAACTCAATAAGTCGAATATTGTATGAAGTTTAGAAAATTACAATGACTCCATCCCCAGTGGATTAATTTCTTTCCTTTTGAAGATCGTTTTCCATTGCAGGACATTGAATATTTATATTTACCATTCGACATTCTACGCGTCTTAACGTTGTTCACGGGAGACATTGACAGCCGATGTTTCTTCTCTTCATTTTCAAAAAGTCTTTCAAGCAGACGACATAGGCAAACGTTTAAAGACGTTCCAATAAAACCCGTTTGAATGAAAAATATCAAAATATTTTTTTTCCTTTTTAGAATAGAGCCAATGACCAAAATCGACGTTTTAGTTATAAAACTGTCTCGTAAAATAAAATGAAATATAATAATAAACAAGGGGGATTTTAATACGTAATTTGTCACGTTTACAAAGGGTTTATGATAGTAAATCATCTATTCGAAAATAAGTCTGTTGTTAAGTCCTTTGGGTAAATTTAGGGATATGGATCTGACTGGTCATTCTTGAGCAAGTGTCGACATTCTTAGAGCGAGTGGAAGTGACTTTTTTAAAATTTTATACTGATCTTTCAATTTTACTGTTGGTGATATAATGGATAGCAGTTCGAAACGTAAATTCAGAAAACCAAGTTCGAATCCTACTCGAGTTATTTACGTTCACTTACGCGCAAATACACTAGTAATAGCGTAGGAATCCATTTATTGCTTCCACCCCAGCTAGGACTTAAAAATAATTTTGTCTTCAATCACCACAAACGTCACATCGTAGCGAGACTATATTAGAGCAATGCAGTTAAATATCTCTAAAAGAAAATTCCAGTTCAAGTTGTTTCATTATAGTAATCGTGAAACACTGTCTTCGATGGTCAGGATATGTAGAATGAATAGAAGGGTCAGGGTTTCCCCGTCAAGTCTTATTCAGCAAACTCAGTTCAGGAAAAAGACTATGGAGTTATGCTCTTCGAAGATACAGGGACCAATTGAAAACAACACTGAAGTCCACTGGACTCTGGGACCTAATCCGTTTGAAGAACAAGCCGGAGACCGTACCAACTGGCGGTGTGCTATCACCAACGAAACAAAAATTTCGAAGACACCTGAAGAGAAAAAGAAAAGAAAAGAGACGAGAGAAAAAATCGACAATATCAACCTCGTCTTCCAGCAAATTTACCAAGCGGTCAGTTCTATCGACTCTTCCATACTGGAACTGGTGTTCTTAGTGATCAAAGCTATCGTTATGAAGAAAGCGATCAGCAAGGAAGAAATTAAATTCTTGGATACAAGATAAAGCCGACAAGAGACGACGACGACTAATAGTCATTCAGGCCTTTGAATACTCGCTAGGATAATAAAAATTTTATGTTTGCATAGATTTGTATTTACTCAACCGCCCCCCACACCTCACGAGATCAGTTTGTGACACAAGGTTGGTTTAATGTGGGGAGCCTGAGCGCGTACTTCCGGGCTAGAAACAAAAATTCCCGAGTCCCAGCAACCCTCGGAGGATGATAAATAGAGTGTTACAAACTACTCGAGAGAGAAATTTACACACTGTTTGCATAGATAATGATTTCATGTTTGCATTTTATACTTTTCTTGTCAATGCTGATAACGAAAAGAAAGACAGGTTGTGTAAATAAAATATTTGCTCATTTTCGTAAAATATTTTATTAGATATTTTATAAAGAAATCCCAGGTGTAACAGCAAAATTGTCCAAAACGTGTTCCAACATAATTATTCATCCCACAAAATGCGAATATGTAAAAAAAAAAAACACTAAAAAGATAAAGTTTCTTTTTTTCAGTTGAGGCGTTTTGCCATCTTGACACCATTTGTAGTAAGAATCACAGTAAACCCTTTGAGTTATTCACCTGAGATAGAGAAAAGTTTAAAAACACTTTTGTGTAAACCCCACTATACCTTCCTACATGGACAATTGGGAGAGAAAAATCATTCGGGCCTTTGAACATGCATACTCCTGCTTCCATCTTCAAATTCCAAGTACCATCAAGTAAACGGTGAATAAGTTTAAAAAAGAAGGAACAGCAGAGAGGAAAACTGGATCAAGAGGTCAGAACAGGAAGAGGATCATGATTACAATTTAGAGAGATCAGCTAGAAAAGATCCAACTCATTTCATAAGACTTTGCCATGTGAGAGAGGAGTTTCAGCTAAGCAATGAAAAAACCTTAAATCGTACGTGAGACATTTTGTTACTCCTCGAAAGAAAATTAAAAGGTAAGAGACGGCAAAGTTCATCTTGAATAAGTTGGTAAATGATCCCATAATATATATATATATATATATATATATATATATATATATATATATATATATATATGTGTGTGTGTGCATGATTCATTAAAACAACAGGCTTTTTTATGTAATTTTTCTTGTGTTCGAACACAAGAAAAAAAATAAATAAAAGCTTAACCGTAGTACCTTGTCTGTCGTTTTTAAAGAGACATGCATAAACGAATGATTGCTGCCTATCGCGACATCAGAAAAATAATTAATTTCAGTTTGACTGACGCTATGTGATAAAAATACCGTAATATTTTTTTTCACTGTGCAGTGACACATTCGGATGTGGGTGATGTATCAAAATATCCACTACTTCATTTGTATCTTTTTCTCATCTTACCTTTTCTCTCGGTCATTGTATTGCAATCAGTTTTAATAAAAAAGTTACTTCTTAGTGCGATCGCTACAAAACTATGAATGAAATGGCCTCGGATAATGGCTGTCGGTCTTTCAACAATCTCGGGCCATTGGCAAGCTGAAGAGTCTCGATAAATGGGCTCCTTATGAAGTTATATAGTTCAACGTTTTGTAGTGTGTTTGTATGTGAAGAATTCGAATGGTACATTTCTTTATTGAATAATAACTTATAATGAGAAATGACTCCTTTATGATAATTGTAAATAGCCAGCGCAATGCATTGGCGATGACAAAGAACGTAAGCATTTACTAAAACCGCAATTGCACCACCAGAAGATTATGGCGACTGTCTGGAAATCCATCATTGGCGTTATCCATCACAGATTTCTGGAATCTAACAAGAACTTCACTACCGATGTTTAATTTTACTACCAGGAGCTGGATGAACTGCACATTCTGACCACCACTTGTTAATTGATGAATACGCTTCTAATTTCCAATAATGCTCGGCCACTTGTCGCCATGATGAAATTGCAAATCTCACCGACGTGAGAGTCGAGACTGTGGCATCCAGCATATTTTGTTAATAACTTGCTCACTATGTCGTTAAACCCAAAAAACAACATTCAGTTTCAAAGATGCAGAAATTGCATTCAAGGTTTCTTTGCCGTTCAAACGTTCAGAGTCAAAAATAAACTTTTATCTTGATGGCACAAATGTATAGATGTTCAGTGTTCCTATTTCGACTGATTTAAACAATATTTGTTCAATGCTGCATAAACGAAATTCAAATGATAAATTTCTTGATCAAATTCTGATGAAAAATAGATCCTCTATGACAATCAGAAATGTTCGGCTCACTGGCTTGTTCCTGAGGAATGACCCGAACATTTTCCAAAACCAAAATGGCACCAAAAGAAGATTATGGTAACTATCTGGTGGTTCAGCATTAGCGTTTTCCATTAGAGTTTTCTGGAGAAATTTAGTGCCAGCTGCTGAATAAAATGCGCATAGAGTCAAGTAAAATGTGACTGACACTGGCCAAGCGACAAGGTCCAATTCTGCTTCATGAATGCTCAGCCCAAAGACATTCCATTGCTAAGAAGATATAGATATAGAAATTGCATTCAAAGATTTCTTGTTGTCCAAACCTTTAGAGTTCTATCATAAAGGCATAAAATGTTAACTTGGTGGTAGAAATGAAAAGATGTTCAGGATCCATATTTTGACTGAATTAAACACTAAATACATTCATTTAGGAAGAAAAGTTGAAACATTATTTTCAAAACAACCCAATAGATATAGATCCCTGAGGAGTTACATGAGGGTGAAGTTAATATTTTTTTTCATTTATAAAATATTAAAATATCTCATCCTTTTTAAAAGGAATTTCTATAAATGAGTTCCACATGAACTCATTGAAAGCCAAAGAGTTCAATATTTTGAAATTTGTTCAATGCTGCAAATGCAGAATTCAAATGTTAAATTTTTTGATCAAATTATGATGAGGAATGGTTCCTTTATCAAAATTATAAATGTTTGGCTCAATGGTTTGATTATGACGGAAGACCCAAACACTTTGCAAAACCAAAATGGTACCAAAAGAAGATTATGGTAACTGGTATTCGAGCATTCTGGAATCTAACCAGAACATCGTTGCCAAAATTTACTGCCAGCAACTGAATGAAATGCCAATTCAGTCAAGCAAACTATGACTGGCACTAATCAAGCGAAACAGTCCAATTCTCCTTCATGAAAGCTCGGCCACTTGGTGCTCAGATGATACGACAGAATCTCACCAACTTGTGAAAAGAGATTCCTAACAATTTTTTAAGCCCAAAGACATTCCTTTGTTAGAAGATAACGAAATTGCATTCAAAGATTCTTTATTGTCCAAACCTTTAGATTTCTATCATAAAGTGCAAAATAAACTTTTAACTTGGTGGCAGAATTGAAGAGATGTTCAGGGCTCATATTTTGACTGAATTAAACACTATTTAAATACATTAATTCAGGAATAAAATGTGAAACATTATTTTCAAAACAACCCAACAGAAATAGATCCCTGACGAGTTACATGAGGGTGAAGTTAATTTTTTTTCAAGTATAAAATATCAAAATACCCCATCCTTTTTAAAAGAAATTTTAGAGTTTTATTCACTGCATTTATGTTTGGTAAATAGAAATGTCACAGAAAATGGGTGTCAGCATTTCAACAATGTCAGAACATCTCAAGAAATTTCTCAAGGTAAAGAATCTCTATAAATGGTTTTCACATGAACTCAGTGAAAGCCAGAGTTCAATATTATGAAATTTGTTCAATGCTGCAAATGCCAAATTCAATGATAAATTTCTTGATCAAATTGTGATGAGAAATAGATCCTTTATGACAATCAAATATTTGGCTCAATGTCTTGATCACGAGGAAGGACCCGAACACTTTCCAAAACCAAAATGGCACCAAACGAAGATTATGCTAACTGGTAGTTCACCATTGGCGTTATCCATTACAGAATTCTGGAATCTAACCAGAACATCATTGCCAATATTTACCGCCAGCAACTGAATGAAATGTCAATTCAGTCAAGCAATGTGTAACTGGCACTGGCCAATAGACACGGTCCATTTCTGCTTCCTGAATGCTCGGTGACATGGTGCCCAGATGATACGACACAAGCTAACTGAATTCTAATAATATATCTTCATTTTTTTATTTCCTTTTCCTAATAGGTATTTGAAGTGTTTAACAACCTGATTTTTATTAATGGATTCAGGAAACGTCCTACGATTCCTTTCGTTTAAATTCCAGATCACCCTTACATTTTTCTTTTTGAAAGGCTTATCTCTTTGTCCTATTGCTTGGAACCTTTTTGCATTTTCTGTTCAAGATTAATCTTATCCCAACTATGAATACTATGAATACCATTTCATAGTATCCATGTGAGTGTTAAACTTTCCAAGCTCACTTTCCTAATGATAAGTCCCAGAAATTTCCACCTGCAAAGAACATTACCAAATAGTAAATATATCTGAGTCTAGAGGTAAATAAACGTCCTTTCTTTCTTGATTTTATTGCTCAATATTTCTTGGGTTTATACTTGAGTTTGCAAAAATTCAAAAGAAAAATTGGCACCAATTTTGTGTTCATTTGATTTCTATTAATACATTAAACTATTTGGTGTTTTTAATTTTTTCTTTCTTTTCGTTTGGTTTGTTTTACGGCATATCAAACTCAATGGGTTATTTAATGCCGACAAGATTTTGATTGCTGCTAACATTTTTTTCCAAAAATGTATTGCTGGTAACGTTTTTTTCTTCAAAAATCTATTGCTGCTAATATTTTAGTCTTCAAAAATGTATTGCTACTAATATTTTTTTCTTTAAAAATGTATTGCTACTAATATTTTTTTCTTCAAAAATGTATTGGTACTAAAATTTTATTCTTCAAAAATGTATTGCTGCTAACATTTTTTTCTTCATAAATGTATTGCTACTAATATTTTTTTCTTCAAAAATGTATTTCTACTAATATTTTTTCTTCAAAAATGTATTGCTGCTAATATATTTTTCTTCTTTTTTTTTTGTATCATCGGTAAATTTACCAAATTTCATTTTCACTTTTTTGTTTTTCCCGATTACTTTTGAAATATAATACATCCGTTTATTTAATTCTATTTTGTTAATTCCGTCGTTCCCTGCTTGGCTGGAAGCAAAATTCAATCCATTCAATGTATTACTGAAGTGTGTTTAAAAAATTTAAACAATACACTTTGACTACTTGTAAATGAAGTCACCTTGTGTAACTTGAATTTTTTTCCCAGAAAGCAAGAGAACGATGCTTTTGCTTTGGTTTGGTTTGACATATCAACACCTCAATGGGTTATTTAATACCGACAAGATTTTTAGTGCTGGTAAGATTTTTTTCAAAATGTATTTCTGGAAATATTTTTTTTTCCAAAAATGTATTGCGGGTAATAATTTTTCTTCAAAAATTCATTGCTGTTAATATTTTTTTACAAGAATGTATTTTTTTGTATGAAAAAAAATGAAACTTTCATAGTGTTTTGATTCCTGTTTGGGGGTTAACTATTTTCCCATAGTTGGGACCCTAACAGATGTTCCAACCGTGGAAATACCAGCAATAATATTTCGTTCCACGATCCTCAAAACATCCTGATCCGAAGCCTTGCTGTTGGACGTGGCTTATCGTCTTACCCAGGACACGAATATAGTTTATCGTCATAGCCAAGACGATTTTTTCGATAATTAGCAGTGTGAATAAGCAATCGTAAAATGGTTAAATATAAGATTTCAACCTATGAAAACCTCTTTACTTAGGCTATCAGATAATCGATATCAGATAATCGATATTTGAGCAAGAACGTATAAAAGTCGATATGATTTTTCAAAGTATTATACGTTCTGTTTGAGTAGTTTAAATAGTTTACAGCTTATCACTACTATTTTTAAAGCATTTCACCCAAACCAAAAAAAAAAAAAAAAAAAAATGGCATCAGAACCCAAGGGATCCCTGGACTGAAATACAATGAGAAGATTTACTGATACAACAAATCGAAAGATATTTTTACAGAGAAGTGAGACATAAGAAAATATTCGAAAAGAACATACCGTTGCATTTAACTGGTTCGACAGTAAAAAAAAAAAAGTGGGACCTAATTGCCAGATACACCCGACAGGAAGACCTCTGATCAGGAGGTTTCGAGGAGCATGTAACCAACTCTTAATTGCTGGTGTTCCCAGCTCAACCGTAACCCGGGCCGCAGCACCTGTTAGTCCCCCAGCTCTGGGCAAATAGTTAACCCCCAGACTGGGGTCAAAACGTATAAAAATAATTTTTAATATCAGCAATATATTTTTGTAAAAAAAATGTTACCAGCTATTAATTTTTGAAGAAAAAAATATGAGAATTTACATTATTACCAACAATACGTTTTTGAACAAAATATTACCAGAAATATATTTGAAAAAAATATTACGAGTATTGTCGGCATTAAATATCCAATTGAGGTTGATATGCCATAAAAAATATCAAACCAAACCAATATATACTGAAATAGATAGATAGATAGATAGATAGATAGATAGATAGATAGATAGATAGATAGATAGATAGATGAAAAATATTACCACCAATAAAAATCTTGTCGGCATTAAATAACAAATTGAGGTTGATATGCCACAAAACAAACCAAACCAAACCAATATATACTGAAATAGATAGATAGATGAAAAATATTACCAACAATAAAAATCTTGTTGGCATTAAATAACCCATTGAGGTTGATATACCATAAAACAAACCAAAACCTAGTTGCCAATGTAGCAGTAGGCTTAAATTCATGTAGGCGTGAAATGAGGTATGAAGGCTCATCACAACAATTACCATGAAAATATTTGTTGAAAAAAAACAGAGTGAATTAACGTCAACACATTGAGTATGTATCTGAAATGGAGATGCCAGGCTAGGATGGATTACATTATAGATATTTCGTTGAATTTTATGAAGAATCTCGCGATATCTCGTCGGTAACAGCTGACCAGATATATCAGCAAAATTCAATGCCCGTAATTATGATAGATTTATAAATGTTCAAGATGATTCTGTCGAGAAAAATTTTCTGGAACGCCACATTGAACTAACTTTCCTAACATCAGACGTAACAGTTGATTCAATATAATCACTTCACGGTACATCAGTGAAAGACGTGATTCCAAGAAGGAGTAAAGAGTTACCCTACTGGGGGTTCCTAACAGCCATGCTGATGATAGCCAGGAAACGTTCTCTATGATGATTAAATAAAAGCAGTTTAGTCTTGGAGGTGTGGAAAAATACAAGCCATAATTTCCCTCAGCTAGCCACTATATATCTGTATATTTTATTTCTATTTTTAAAATCTAAAATAAAAAGAGGGGGGTAGGATTTATATCCTAACTCTTTTTGGGGGGGGATTTAAAAAAAGAGTGCGTATCAAACATAGGATATTTTTACATCAGTTAGCTTCAATAACTTGGAATGAAAATGAAATCTGATCTTAGGAAACTGATTAGACCTTTGTAAGGTTTTGAAATTGTAACAATTGACTCCATGTCCGAAAATAATTTGGATAATGAATTACTTGAAAGCGCCATATTTGAATGGTTGGACGAGTTTTGCGCAGAGATATTCCTGGTTTGCTATTTGCATCCACACTGAACAAATAATCAGCAAGTACATTTGGCCTAATGTTATCCGCGGTTTCACAGTGCGCAGTTTCATTTATTCGCAGTCAGAAGAAAAATTGTACAAGCTATAGATTCTATTTAATAATAGTCAGAAAGCGTCAAGGTATTGATGCGGTAAAATGGAGAACTCTTAAAGTGCCTGAAAAAGTAGAAGGAAATAGATACAGTATAAATATCCTCGTTAAAGCCGAAACCTAATTCCCTCACCCTAATTCTTATTCCAGAATATTGTAATAATTGTCCCATTTTACGATTTCTATTGATAGATTACTTGGGTTTCTGCAGCTTATCTAGCATTTCAAGATTATTAAAAGCTAAAAACAATTGGAAGATTATTTTTTTAATTTTAATTTTTAATTTTAATTTTAATTTAAATTTTTAATTTTAATTTTTCAATTTAAGCAAATGCTCTGTTTATGATAAATGTTATTTAATACTGTTTATCATAAACAGAGCATTTGCTTAAATACTTGTATCTATAAAATAACAACGTTAAACATAATAAAATGTCTTTAATTAATAAATTGTCCATTTCTTAACATATGACGTCATTTGTTTACATTCGATACGCCAGAGCAGTTATGAATGTACGAGATTCATGGAAAATTGGAGTTTATAAGCAGTAAATTCGACCTTGTCTACCGAACGCTTCTTTGTAGCCTAGCGGTAAGGTACGTATAGGATGCAGGTTCGAATCCTGTCAAAGAACGAATATTTTCTATGAAAATTTCTCGGACATTCAGGCCGGTAAATGTTATTTAATACTGTTTATCATAAACAGAGCATTTGCTTAAATACTTGTATCTATAAAATAACAACGTTAAACATAATAAAATGTCTTTAATAAATAAATTGTCGGACCTTGTCCATTTCTTAATATATATATATATATATATATATATAAATGAAAATTGAAGTCAACACTCATAGGCGTCAGGCTCTTTCATGCTGGACGCAATCGTCTCTGATATTGAGCACTTTATCCCAGGAATATAGCACACCTTATAACTAGCATTAATTCAAAAGAGTGCAGTTTAAAAACTATTTATTATAATTTATATATATGGACAAAAACAAATTGCTCACTACAAAGATGCATTTGATCTGATTTTGGTTCTCAACAGTTGCGATGCAGCCGCATCGAAACAAGAATGCATCTTTTGTAGTGATCTAGTTGTTTTTTGTTCGTATGTAAAAATTACGACATATATATATATATATATATATATATATATATATATATATATATATATATATATATAGCGAGAGAGAGAGAGATAAAAGAGAGATGTATGCATGCATATCTGTATGTTTGTGTATGTATTACGTTGAATATGACGGCGCAGGAATATAACAATCTCGTTTATAAGTTCCCTGTGGGACTGTAAAAGCCATCAATAAATATAAAACTTACAAGGAAGGCATTGATCACACGACATGTTCTCTAAGCAGGCAAATAAACAACCACTTAATTGATTTTAGCGTGATAAGGAAGCACTTAAACATACACAGCGAACTCCCCATACCTCTAAAAAAAAAAAGGCTTGCAGACGTTTCTATTAAATAAATATCAACAGACACTAAATACTAAATGAAGTAAGGTGTCTTGGCTGTGGTTGGAAACTAAAATAAGAACGCCACTTTGATTTGAAATAACTGACCTAGCAGAGGCTAAACAATACCAAACCCCTGGTTGAGTTCAAACTTTTCAAAAACATACACTATTATTTTGACCAGCTGTTGAATTTTTTTTTTTTTATAGAAAGCTCCCTCTATGCAAGACCCGAGTCCGCTCGAGGTAGACAGTTACGTTATGGATCAGTTTATATGGATAGAGGGGGAAATATAACGGTTATCCCCAAATTGGAACAAGTTAAGATTGTAACGATAAAGGAAACATCCTTTGGGAGCCTGTTCTACAGAGCAGTGGTTCACGTGAGAATCTGTTCAAATAGAACTTAGTTCTCACCGATGAATGTTATGCCTGCCGAAACAAAGCAATGTAGTTCTTCCGAGTATTTTCCATAGACGTAGCAATAGAGCAGTGAGAGGATCGGCGCCTAGTGCCTTTTAGAGAGAGAGGTGGGGTGGAATGTGGAAAATGATTCGACAATATCAATGACCTGGTTTGGTTTGGTTTGTTTTGTTTTACGGCATATCAACACCAATGGGTCATTTAATGCCGACAACCTTTTCCCTCGTAATATTTCGTTTTGTCAAAATCTATTTCTGGTAATATTTTTTTTTACTCAAAAATGTATTGATAGTATTTTTTTTTTAAATGTATTTCGGATAATATTTATACGTATTGCTAGTAATAGTTTTTTTCTTCAAAAATTTTTATTTCTGTTAATAATTTTTTACAAAATATTTCTGGTATTAAGACCTATTTAATAATGCTTTTTACCTCAGTTTCTTGGTTAACTATTTGCCCATAGCTCGGACCCTAACAAGTGTTACCACCCCGCGGCAGAGCGGACCTGGAAACACCAGCAATTAAGAGGTTGTCCCACGCTCCTCACAACCTCCTGATCAGAGGCCTTGCTGTTGGACGTAGTTTATCATCTTACCCTGGACGCGGATGTAGTTTATCATCATACTCAGGACGGACAAGAACCTGGAGACTCTTGTAAACTCTATCGAAACGAGAAAGTGAGGATTGTATTTTAAAAGGCATAGAATACAGAATTTTCATAATATTACCCTACATTTCAAAAGTTTCAAGGGACCTCCAGAATTAGCATGGGATGAACTTGAAAGAAGACTGAAAAATAAATGAAAAATAGCTTTTAGAATCATTGAAAATATCGAATCTATTATCAATCTTATACCTCGAGAAACTTCTGCAACGAATGCCAAAAAATTGTACTGCGGTAATCAAGACTAAAGGAGGATACTTTGACGAGAGCCAAATTTAATCATATTTTTTGTCATAATACAATTTCTAATAAAAAAATCATATCACATTTTTTTTTTAACTATGTATCATTTTCTCTTATTTAAAATGCAAAACAACTACATTTGGGGCCAATTTAAAAAAATAATAATCAGGGTTGGCCGCAAAATTTTCACGGCAATTTATATGTTTATAACAGCATGTCAAATGCATCAACCTGCTCCCCGCGTTGGTCATTGATGCACCTGGTGAGGCATTTCTTTGCAGGGCTTGTCATGCAAAGATTTAACACCGTAAAACATGGTCTTAAATGCGATTTTTAATTATGCCAAGAGTAGAAAAAAATGATAACTCTGGAATGTACACCGAAAATAAATATATAGATACCAACTAGAATCTACCCGTTCGCATTCTACTGAGAAATAAAAACAAAATTTCCCACACCAAAACCAATGTATTCATCATGGGCCCTGCTTCCTATTCAATTTTAGAAAATTTTGAAGTTAAGAGTGCTGGGCTAGTGAAGCTGTACTCTACATCAAATCAAGGTAAATGCTGAATGGTTTTTATTTGCATATCGCTCTTCAAATGTAAGTCTATAGTTTGGTCTCTAAACCTAAAAAGTAAAACGTGGCTTTTATAAGACTATTGGACTCTACTTTGAGCAATAAAAATGTATAATTACTCTCCAAGGTTAAGAGAGTTATCCTGATGAAATCGATCATAAAAATTTTTAGGCTCCCTAACTTTAACCTTTCAAAAAAGAGAAAACGATTTCAGTATCTGTCTATATTTCTGAGATGAGGTATTATGTACATTATTTATATTATTCGGACTATTGTCCTCATCTTTGTCGCCATATGTATTACAACGTTTCGGCCGTTGTACGCTCCAGCCTTCTTGAGGTGGTTGGAATGTCGAACTGAACCCTTTATTTCGCTCACTGGGGTAGACTGTTTTAGTTCCACGTGCCATGTTTAATGGATGTCAGTTGTCTCCTGCTAATTTCCCTCTGAAAGTTCTCCACTGCCTTAACCGGGTATTGAACTCACACTCTTTGGGTCCTGTCATTGGATCTAATTAACGACATTATCCACTGTATCCTTGAGGACATCTGTGTATGAATTTCTGGGTATGATATACCTAATGTCTTCAGCAACCATTTTTTGCCAGTGCCTATATTGCAATTTTTGCTGCTGTGATTGTATTTTTTTTTTTACCAGAGCTCATATTGCAATTTTTGTTGTTATTATCGCTTTTCTCTGGCACTCCTTATTACTGGTTTCCATACTGTATTCATTTCTATGCTTGGTTGGCTCAGGAGATTTTTGTGGCCTAGCATCTATGCTGATTCCTTAAGTTTACGAATTTTCCAATGGTGATCTTTGTCTATGATCTCAACCTGATCCCACAGAGGACGGTGGTCTCCTTTCTCTCACCACAGGTGTCAGTCACGTCAGATTTCACCACTTCCCCTCGTGCTACAGCTTACAGGTGTTCTTGAAGCCTTACCTTAAGGAGGCGGCCTGAACCCCCCCCCACACACACTTTATATTTATTTCCGCAGTTGCACCGGATAGCGTACACACAGATTTTAGTCATGTTCTCCTCTATAAGGCGGGGGCGTCTTACTCGGGAGAGATATCTGCAAAGTGTCGTCAAGCTTTTGATTTGATTTTAAATTTCCCTAAAAGATCATTTTAACCCCAGTTCCAAGCCATCGCCTGATCATAGTATTGAAACATGAAAGCTTTGGTGTAGAGATTTAATATGTTTTATTATAATCTCTTATTATATATATATATATATATATATATATATATATATATATATATATATAAGTGAACATTGAAGTCAACACATAGAAATGACAGGCTGTTTTATGCTAGACGCAA
This sequence comes from Acanthosepion pharaonis, assembly GCA_903632075.3. NCBI lineage: Eukaryota > Metazoa > Mollusca > Cephalopoda > Sepiida > Sepiidae > Acanthosepion > Acanthosepion pharaonis. The sequence continues at coordinate 575,890 of CAHIKZ030001691.1, forward strand.
TCGTCAGGCCACCTGAAGATTGCGTCTCGCATGAAATAGGCTGTCGCTTCTAAGTGTTGACTTCAATGTTCACTTTATATTTACATACGCTTTATCTCTGATATTGAGTACTTTATCCCATAGATATAGCACGCCGATATATTTCTTCATATATTTATAAGTATATTATATATATATATATATATATATATATATATATATATATATATATATATATATGTCACCAGTCAATATACACATAAAACTCTTGAGCGCTTAGATTTGGAGCGGTAGAATGGAGATCAACGTGATTTAGTGAACTCAGCAATTTTCAATCTGCTTCTCTGAATCATCTGCAAGAAGCGAGAGCAGGATCTAAAAAGGTCAGCAAATCTAACAGTGATCGCATCTCACAATCTTCACACTTGCTTCATATGCGGCCTTCTTTTGTAAATCACTAGCGTGTCTTAAATGCCACTTAAGATTATCGCACAAACATTCATAACTGAATCAATAAGCTGTCAGATCCTCATACGTCGAAACCGATGAGAGAGTCCTTAATATATATATATATATATATATATATATATATATATATATATATATATATATATAATAGGATACATTTTGTGTCTGTTCATTTTTTCAACGTTACCCATAATCCTTCTCAGACAAAGAGAGGAAATTCCGTAAGAAATTGTCCGAGGTTCAGCTCAGAATATTCTATAAGGTTTCGACTTTTTAAAAGTCATCATCAGGGTAGGTAGAGACAATTCATAGGTGTAGTGAAAATTTTAAATGGTGTAACAAGGTTATATTTTAAGATAAAAGAAATTGTTGGTATAGGATGAGGAGGGCGGATAATGTGTTGTGACGTAACCAAAGAGTGCTGTGACGTAAGTAAAGTGTGACGTCTGCGTAGTTTGTAGAGAGAGAGAGAGAGATAGAAAAGAGAAAGCGGGGCGAGAGCTTCCCTTTACTTAAGATATCTATCTCTTTGGTATAATTTTGGTTCGACTAGACCCTAGATTCGAGCGACAAACAAGTTACAAAATAGATAGTCACCGGCAGTTGACATTACCAGCTCACGCATTTAGTGAATAAATCCTGTATGACAGTTAATCACATTTTTTTTTATTAACAGTAATTGCAAACCAGAGATATATGTTCATGAATATCGTTTCTCTCACTTGAACACTGTGGAAACCATTCCATTTTTTTTCTCTTTCTTAACATATTCATTTCGTTTCCAGTCTTGTCACGTCTCACCAAGTCTCTCTGCATAGAGTTATCCAGTAAAATCTCGTCTGTCTCCCTTGCAAATGCCTCCCCGTGCTGAATCGCTTGTTTGCGATTTTGTCTGCTTTATAGTATCACCGTTAGTGTCCGAGTGCCTCGAGGGTAATTTTATATACTTTTCTCTAATCGCTGTATTATTCTCTATGGTTCGTCTTCTTTTTGAGTGTTTTTTCTCTTCAGAAAATTATGAGAAATTGTTATATTTCCCCCGGCTTCTGTGTCTGTCAGTTGACTGAATACAAGATTTTCCTGCTTTTTTGTATGTTTCTTTGTTTATTTTTCACAAATATATTGTAAAATTTAAAGACTACGGAAAGCAATCCTTCCTAGAGCAATCATTTCGTTTGTGTAAAAGTTATCCATATCAAAAAGGCCACAAAGATGACTGTTTGTCAATGAAGGAAAAAGATGTGCGGGTGGTGTAATGGATAACGTTTCGGAATTAGAAATCGTAGAGTTGAGTTCGTTATATTTATTAAGCTTGCATCTATCTCCTCTCCCCATTGCTATAATGTATGACTCACTTCTGTAAAAATCATTGTGTTCGGTTTGTTTTTATTCAAATTTTTCTTTTACAGATAAATTGTTAGTTATACCTGAATGTTTACACTTTTCGTACATACATAAATACATACATACATACACACGCACACACACACACACATATATATATATATATATATATATATATATATATATATATATATATATAAGAAGAGAAGAGAGGTGCCGCAAACGTTTTTGGTTGTAATGTGGATTTTTTAGAAAAAAATATTATGCCTTATTTTCCATAATTTTACTACACGTGTTTCTGGTCTCGCAACCGTCTTCAGGTAAAAGGCGGAGATTTCCACATATTATTAAACATAATTAATTTTTTGTCTTTATATTTTTCAATGTTAAATATTCTCGATATAAGACATTCTCTGTTTTTGTGTTAGTAATCCGAGTGTCTTTCTTGAATATATATATATATATATATAAATTGAACAACACTTAGAGTCGACAAGCTGTTTCACCCTAAACGCAATCCTCAGGCCACGAGAGCTGTTTTTACTCGGCTATTTATATATACGGGTCAGTGGTGCATTGTGGGTAGTCTATTTTGGCGGGTTTTTTTTGCCGGAAGACGTTTATTTGTTTATTTATTTGCTTGTTTTTAAATATTTTTATTTTTATTTTTTATTTTCATTTCTTATCTTATATATTTATTTTTATTTTCATCGGTGTTTTATTAACGTAGTAAAAGTTTGTTTGTATCGCTTATTTAATAGTTCTGTTGTGGTTTGGGAAGATAAAGCTATTCATTTAATTTTGGGGTTGATTGCTGTAGTTTAAGTATTATTTTGGCGAGAGCAGTTTTAAATTTGTTTATCACTTCATTTAGTGTGAGTATATATATATATATATATATATATATATATATATATATATATATAATAAAAGTGAACATAGAAGTCAACACTTAGAGGCGACAGTCTGTTTCATGCTAGATGCAATCGTCAGGCCACGTGTGCTGTTATTTTTCTCGACTATTTATACATATACGGGTCAGTGGTGCATTGTGGGTAGTCTATTATAGCGGTTATTTTGCCGGAATTCGTTTATTTATTTATTTGGGTTAAATTATTTTGCTTGTTTTTATTTTTTGTTTCTTAATTTATTTATTTACTTATTTTTTAATCGGTGTTTTTTTATAAACGTAGTAAAAATTTGTTGATATCACTTATTTAATAGTTTTGTTTTGAGAATTTAATTAAAGCTATTTGTTCGGTTTTTGGGGTTGGTTGTTGTAGTTTATTCTAACAATTATTTTGGCAGGAACAGTTTTTAATTTGTGTTTATTTGGGTTGATTATCTTTATTTGTTTTTTCAAACGGTAAATTTATCGGGATTGCTTTGTTTATTTATTTACTTGGATGAATTTAGGTAAAAAACAATGTAATAAACCAAGCCACGATAAAATCACGAGATAATGGAAAAAAGTATACATAGAAGTAACTGAAGGACCCTGGAAACAAAAAATTATACACACAAATCATCTTTCACAAAAATATATTATATATATATATATATATATATATATATATATATATATATATATATATATATATATATATATATATATATCATAGAACAGAAATTCAAAATTACCCCATTAAATAGCTATTTCACTCTACAAGAGCTTCATTGCTGGATTTGAAAAGTGAAGTCTTCACTGCTTTGAGTTGACAAATCCTGCAAGGAATCTCTTGTAGAGTGAAATAGCTATTGAAATGGGGTAATTTTGTATGTCTAGTTTTGTTGATCCGTTTTAATATGTTAAATTATTAGGATTCACTTGGATTGTATACCAAAGGATTATCATCTATAACACAATATATATATATATATATATATATATATTATGTATATCAAAAATATTTTTGGGTCGGGTTCCTAACACTAAAACTATGACAATGGTACATTATATGCATATGTCCGCAAATCCTTCGTCTTTGACTTATTAAGTTTAAAGAATTTTTAACGTAGAATGAACTTTTTTGCCATGTAGACTGGCTTGCATTTGTCATTAGTGCACATTTGTTAGTCAATCTTCAACTTTAAACGTGTGTAGTAGTGAGTTATCTGAGAAAGTTTCCCTTTAAAAATGGCAGGATATTCATATTGTGAGCAGGAAGGTATGATTTTTTCATACGTTTGCGCGAACAGAATTGGACACGAAGCTGCAAGACCGAAGGGAGCCGAGTCATCCATCCTTTACGGTAGACATTGTTAAATGTACAATACTAGATACAATTCAGAAATACTTCTGGGGAGGATTCCTGAGAACAAAACATGATAAAATGCCCAAATGGCCATTGCTGTACCTCAACACAGCTTAAATATACAGCAATTGGGGCCTCGACACAGCAACTCATAACAAATGTTCAAATTGTCCTCCACTTGCTTCTACACACGCATGCGCGGCCCGAATGATTAACTGACGGATCCTTTCAAATACTCCCGCACGGTGTCGAATGGTTTCGCAGGATCCTGTGACACGTTTCTGCATCAGCTCCACAGCTAAGAATCCTAAGCATTGATGTCGGGGGAACAAACAGGCGATGAACCCGGTCCTCCACTATCTATCTATCTTTTGTCGACTTTGTATGGACTTTTGTCATTATTTTGGAGTGAGAGAGTTCCAACGAGAGAAAACTGTGCATATTAAAAAGAAGAGAGAAATCGCAAACATTTTTTTGTTTGTAATGTGGAATTTTAAAAAAAAATATATTATGCTATATTTTTCATCATATATATATATATATATATATATATATATATATATATATATGTAATATCACCACATACGTGAATGTAATGGATTCGACTGGAATTCATACCATGGGAAATATATGAATCCTCTTCTCCCTCCAGCTATGGGTAAAATAGCAAGACAGACTGGGTTCTATAGCCTTAAATGGAAACTGGTTTAGGTGAAGGACAACTCTGAATTCAAAACCTGCAGAGTGTCGTTTAGGGATCTTGTGGCTCCTACTGCACCAGGTTTATATATCCAACCGTTCAAAAAGTGTGGATGGTTCTGGACAAAGCCTTCACCACTATAATCGAATCTTATGTGCTGGTGTTGGGCTGTCGTTTCATAGGAATTGATCTGCCTGTCCCTCATACGTCCAATTCGACGGGATAGTCATGTATATATATATATATATATATATATAATAATAATAATAATAAACATTGCTCAATACAAGCATGAAAAAATATATATAATGCTTTTGGGTATAAAAATTAGATCAGCCGATTCCGCTACCTTGGTTTCATCCTTTCATTATCTTCAGGCAATTCTGGTCAATCGCCTTAACATACCGAAATGTTGAAACCAGCGGAATGGGGGATATCTATATATATATATATATATATATATATATATATATATATATATATATATATATATATATATATACGATATCACCTGATTCTGTAGAGGTTTCTATCAGACTCGATGAATTAATTAAATATCATTATCAAATCCTCCTACTAATTACTATCTATGTTTATCTTCGCTTGAACCGGCTTCTAATGCTCCAGTTGGTAGCGGCTTGGTGAGAGTAGTCGTGGCTCCCGGGGGCACAGTCCTATGGTCACAGAGAACTCAGTTGAGTTCCGCCACGGAATATGTGAGCGAGTGGCGCTTAGTTGAGTCTGATTTGGAACTTCTTCGTTACCGAGGCCCATTTGGAACAGTTGGTATGGTGTTCGCTTGACAACCCAACTGTCAGGGTTCGATACTCGGTAGTGGATGCGCACTGCTGATGAGTCCCAAATATGGGACGAAACGGCCGTCCAGTACTTCCTGCATTCTGTAGAAGTTTCTATCAGACTCGATGAATGAATTAAATATATATATATGTTTTGTTATCACAGAGTTTTGTCCGTTGTGTCATTTGGCCTTCTTCCTGTGTGTGTGTGTGTGTGTGTGTGTGTGTGTGTGTATATATATATATATATATATATATATATATATACACACAAAATTGGTCACAGAGGTCAAAACTGATAGTCTCTTTCATGTATGAACGCAATCTTCAAATCTCAATCATAAAACAGCATGAAACATACTATTGCACTTCTCCCCTTTCTCTCTTAGTATTCTTGTTTCTCTACTGCCTTCAATATTCCAAAAATTTACATGCAACACCAATAAACATTTTCCGTCTTTCCTGTTGTTTTACTGTCCTTTTCTCCACTATAGACTCAGTAACATTTTGTAACTTTGTAGTAATATCATCTTGCGTGGCGTGAAATGATTAAAAAAACGTAATGTCTTCTGTGTAGTTTGTTAAACGTTTTGTCATAATTAGCTATGTTACATATGTTGTCATAATTAGCTATGTTACTAACAAGATTTATATCTTACATACTTATATGTCTACCATTCATTCTTGCATTGGATATTCCTACCAAAGCTGGTTTTCTACTTCTGCTATAAATTCAGTTATTCTTGATAATACCCTAAGAATAATCTGCAATAGTTTCGGTCATATCCTGTCATCTTGGCTTGTCAGTTTCCTCCCGCCATATGGTAGCCTCCCTGTGCTTCGTCTATAAATATTTTCATGGCAACTGTCCTGATAAGCTTTTAACTTTGGTGCGTTTGTGTCGTGTGAAAGGGGCTGACCTTGAGTGGCACTTTGATGCCAGTTAGGCATCAGGATATTGCCCTTCCTGGATTAAACTTGTGCAACACATCCCGAAACTAAGCTACGTTGATGCTTTAGTTTCTTTTTCTTTCAAGCTTAATTCCCCATCCCCTCTCTCGTTAGGTGGTCAGTGATGTCAGTCTGCTGGTGAGCGCGGGGCGCCTTTCGTTTCGCGTGAGTGTTTTTCGTATTTGTTGTTGTGTATGAATGAGTGCGTGTCAGTGTGTGTGCTTGGGAGGAAAGAATGTTTTATATTATTATAGTCCCGCATTCATTTCGGCCATTGAACTGATATTTCTGACACATTTAGTGACTGAGTTGGGGATTATTACTAATATTATTTTCTTTAGTTTCTTGTAAATAGATTTTGTTTTCATATTGTAAATACTCATTAGGGCTAGTTTTTAGAATTGTTGTTTTATTCCCCTCCCGCCACAGACAATGAATTGTAAATATGGGGACTAGTTAGTATTTTCATAGAGACAAAGAAGTATTATGGTGAATGTAGTAAGAAAGGTACGTATGAATGTGTGCTTTTGTTGTAAGGAATATTGTTTGTACGATTGGGTCAGTGTTTGTGGCTAGCTAAGTTAGAGTTAAGACCGTCCTTTCTCAAATGCCCAACCTTGTGCCACATTTCTGTATTAAACAGAATAAATATTGCTTTTCACTTTGGTGCCCTGGTCATATTTAATTTAACCTCGGTACTAGGTTCAGAGTCTGCTACCACTATTTTACAAGTTGGAATAACTCGATGTAAGTTCTATGCAGATATTTTCTCTTGCATTTTACTTCAAATACAACGCAACTCTTTACCTTTTGTCATATTAATTCCTATTTTATTATTGTTCTCTCTCCTTGTTTTTCTTTTTCTCGTATTATTTTACACCCAGAAACCTCTTGTATCTTTGTTGCCTTGTTTTGAGTGAAATCAAAAAAATGAACACAGCAATAATAATGTTCTATTAATATTTTCATGCCATTTGTTCTGAAGAGCTTTTCTACCTAGACTTTATGAATTTAAGTGCAGTACTAGATTGCTAACAATCTTTCAAAGTTTTGCTGCTGAAAAGGTTCGAGGTATCCGCAAGTTCTATGCTAATTTTCTGTTGCAGTTCTGAGTTATGAATCTCCATTCCGTCTTCTGGCTTTCCATTCAACTATAGTAATGAATAGCGGCTCGGATTGAGGAATCGGAGAGCCGAGTTCGAATTCCAGTCAAATCCATTACATTCACTTTCGTGCTAATAAATAGGTATGAAGTCTTTTCTCCCCCACCAACTATGGAAAAATAGCAGAATAGACCGGATTCTATAGCCTTGGATGGCAACTGGTCTAACACAGAAAGAAATGGCAACTTACTGCGGGAAAAAAATTTCCTCTTCAATCATGTATCGCCTAAGCGTGTATCACGCATGCCACATAACCGACTGACTGATACGCCGTTGACCAAACTATATATCCATTTACTGTAGTTGATAGTACGGCTGTATTTAAAATAAACATCGTATTTACACTTGTATCATAAAATGACGAGATCATTTGCATATGGGTTGTTATTGCAGTCTTCTATCTGGAATCAACGTATTAACTGTGCACTCTGTGAAATGTTACACACACGCACATACATTAACTCCTATACACGTACATATATACATATGTTTGTGTCTGTGTGCGAAATTTTAGATGTTAATGTTTAATCTATTTTTGATGTTTTCACGGAAGCTTTTGAATTCTTTACGAGGTATTCTTTTATTTTTCCTGATGATGCCATAGCTGACCTTGGATAGTATGTTGGCATCTATGTTTAATATGTTTGATATCCGCCCATTTTTGGCATTATATATGTGTATCTTGTTCCTGATGTTGCTTGATCCATATAGCTCTTTCATTGTGAATTTTGCAGTTTTCACACTTCTTACACAAGAACTCCTTGATTCTTGGATAAGTAAGTTTTCTCTATTTTAATTTTTTCCCAGTTCTTGATATAGTTTCTTTGTATTTTCTTTGAAGATCTTTTTTATGCCAGAAGAATATGGCGCCTTCGCTTGAATTTGTTGTTTCAGCTTCTCCTTAAAATTAGTTCGTCAATCTTATACTTTATACCAACGCTTTGTTTCAGCTGTCTCCATTTTTTTCTTTCATTTTGCATCCCTTGTCTACTTCCCTTACAAGTGTCAATTGTCCTTGTAGTTAATTCATTTTGGTTTCTATTTTTTCTTTCCAGACTGGAATTTTTCTTTTTCGTTTACGTTGTATTTTTACTTTTTCACCTGTTGTTTGCTGAAGTCGCGTATATAAAATGATTAATTTCTTTCAGGTTCATCGGACTTACCATCCCGTCAGTTATTTTTCTAATTGCTTCGTTAGCGAGGTTGATCGTTTCCTTCACTTGACGGTTTTTTCATACTTTTGGAGTTGTTGGCCTTTCCTCGAAAGATATTTTCTTTACATTCTCCCATTTATATCGGATTTTTTTTTCATCTTTGTTCCTCTCCCATATTCGTCTTTATCTTCTTCTATTTGTTTGTGTACCTCCAAGGGATTATTGCAATGGATTTCTGTTTGTTACTCTTCATGTGTCTCCTCTGGGTTGTTGGCATTTTGCCGCGCGATGTTAACATTTAATATGTTTTTGATGTTTTCTCGGAAGCTTTTGAGTTCTATATAAGGTAATTTTTTCCCCCTGATAATGTCATGCCTGACTTTGGTTAGTTTGTTGGCATCTATGTGTAATATTTTTGAGGGACGTTTTTTTTTCGCTGGATATTATAGCTGGCTTTGGTCGTTTTTGTCGTTGTCGGATTTATCGTAGCGGTGTAAAAGGCTATAATAACTTCAATAAACTCATCCCTAGACCATTTATGTTTTGTTCTTTTTGTGAGATTTTCTTTTATTGAATATAGAGGTCCTCTTTGATGTCTTAGGCGTGGTTTTCCTCTCTTTCTTGTTGGGAAGAATTTGTTTCAGTCACAGTCATTTCAATCCCAGTCTAGATCGTCACTGGGGGATCGCGGTTCGTGTTGACACGCGTTACAACCGATGTGGTTTAATAATATTTTTCATTGTGTTAACATTATAGTTATTTTTTATTTACCCATACGTAGGGGCTGGTTTATGGCCGCCGGAACATATCCATGGAATGGTGGGTCATCACGTTCAGCGGAGGTTATATTTATATCAGTATTACTGAAGTTTATGTTTTATACGAATAAAGTGCCTGATACAAAAATAATGCATAGAAGGAAGAAAGTGTAGAATAAAGAGGGAACTAAAGCAAAAAGAAAGGCTTGGACAAAAGAAAGAAATAAAGAAAATATAGGCATATTTTTATATATTTTATTTATTTCAGAAAGTATAAAATAAAAGAAGGAAGTATAGATTAAGAAAAAGTATGAAAGAAACGAAAATAGTGATGGAGAAAGAAAGAAAGAAAGTAGTAAAGAAAGAACGAAAGGCGTGAAGAATGAATAAATGAAAGGAAAAAGCAAAGAAAGAAAGAAACGAAGAAAAAAAAAACGTGGAAAGAAAGAAACAAGGAAAGAGTAGAAGAAAGAAAGAAATTAAGAAAGTATAAGAAAAAAGAAACGAAGAAAGAAAGTACAAATATATTTTTATATATTCAATTTTATCTATTATGAGAAATATAAAAGAAGTATGAAAGAAAAAAGAAAGAAAGAAACACAAAAACAAACGAACAAAGAAATAGATAAATAATGTTGAGCGATTCTAAGAAAGTTGAGAGATATTAAGAAAGAAGAGAATTGTAGGGAAATAGAAAGAAAGAAAGAAAGAAAGAAAGAAAGAAAGAAAGAAAGAAAGAATCGAACAAAGAGATAGAAAAAGAATGTTGAGAAATAGTAAGAAATAATGAATGAAAGAAAGTTGAGAGATATTAAGAAGTGAGAAAAGAGTGGGGAGATAGAAAGAAAGAAATAAATAAAGAAACGAAACGAAACGAACAAAGAGATAGATAAAGAATGTTGAGAGATATTAATAAAGATTGAAAAAAAGTTGAGAGATATTAAGAAGTGAGAAAAGAGTGGGGAGATAGAAAGAAAGAAAGAAATAAAGAAACGAAACGAAACGAACAAAGAGATAGATAAAGAATGTTGAGAGATATTAATAAAGATTGAAAAAAAGTTGAGAGATATTAAGAAGTGAGAAAAGAGTGGGGAGATAGAAATAAATAAATAAATAAAGAAACGAAACGAAACGAACAAAGAGATAGATAAAGAATGTTGAGAGATATTAAGAAAGATTTTTAAAAAGTTGAGAGATATTAAGAAAGAAGAGAATTGTAGGGAAATAGAAAGAGAGAAAGAAAGAAACAAACAAACAAAACACAAGCAAACAAAAACAAACAAACAAAAACTAACAAATAAACAGATACAGAATGTTGAGAGATATTAAGAAATAAAGAATGAAAGAAAATTGGGAGATATTACGAAGGAAGATGATAGTGGAAAGAAAGAAAGAAAGAAAGAAAGAAAGAAAGAAAGAAAGAAAGAAAGAAAGAAAGAAAAAAGAAAAGAAAGAAAGAAAGAAAGAAAGAAAAGAAAGATATGAAGAAAGGAGAAAATAAAAGAAAAATATATATCAGAAAGAACAAATAATTATTAAAGAAAGAAAGAAAGAAAGAAAGAAAGAAAGAAAGAAAGAAACGAAAAAAGAAATAGATAAAGAATAGTGAGAGGTATTAAGAAATAAGGAATGAAAGAAAGTTGAGAGATATTATGAAGGAAGAAAAGAGTGGGGAGATAGAAAGAAAGAAAGAAAGAAAGAAAGAAAGAAAGAAAGAAAGAAAGAAAGAAAGAAAATATGGTTATGTTATATATTTTATTTTTTTTTATTTTTATGCATGTATTTATTGTAATTATATGTGTTAGCTTTTGGTAAAAATATTTTACTCTTGTTATTCTATGAATAGAGAGATATATACATAGGTACATAGATAGTTAGAGAGAATTAATGAGAGAAGAGAGAGATCAGTCTCAAGGCTGATTCACTTCGGTGATCGAACGAAAATCGGCGCCTCTTTGCGTTCATTGACATTGCTTATATTCTGGACAGCTTTTGAAAACCCCGGGTTATAAGAAAGGAATTAACGACACAGCCAGTGTTTTGCCGTCAGACAAATCGAGTCGTGAGCAACGCGGGCAGTCTCCAATAATCTTGAAAGTCCCTTGTCATTGGATTCAGTCTGTCGGAGACATACTTCTAGGATTTATCCATCCTAAATAATTCCATCCGTTCTAAAAGTAAAAGCTACTAAAGACTTTAACTGTTTACTAAGAAATGACGATGTGTTTTAAATAATTTTGCAAATACATCGTATTTATAAACTCTCAAATGTTCCACGTTAACCCACATATTCGTGATAATGTTTATTATTTCGTGAATATTAAGCTAATCAAATAACGTTCTCTTCTCCATTAGGGAATTTTAGTTAACATGTCTTGTCGGGATATCTTTGGGTTCGAGATGGTGGCATCGGTTGTAATGCTGCTCAAGGAGATATGGGTCATGGATAAAACTTAAGAAAGAAATAAAGTAAAAACACAAAAAGAAAAAAATGTAGAATTTAATTTGGAAAATATAAAAGAAAGAAAGAAAAATAAGACGAAACGAACGAAGAATGCATAAAAAACGAAGACTATATATAAGAAAAAGGAAAAAAGAAAGAAAGAATTTAAGGTAAAACATATAAAAGAAAGAAAGAAAAATGAAACGAAACGAAGACAGCACTAAACAAACGAAGACTGTATATAAGAAAAGGAAAGAAAGAAAGAAAGAAAGAAAGAATGGGAGAAAGAAAGAAAGGGAGAAATGTAGAAGAAAGTAAGTATAAAAGAAACGAAAAACGTACAGAAGAAAAAGAAAGAAAAAAGGAAACGAATAAAGAATACAAGCAAGAGAAAGTATGGAAGAACGAATGAAATAAATATAGAAGAGCGAAAAAAAGAAGAAAATTATAAAACAATGGAAGACTGCGTAGAAGAAAGAAAGAAGCGAAGAAATTAGAGAATATACGTAAAGAGTTTAAAAGAAAAAGAAAGAAAGAAATGAAAAAGACGGAAAGGAAGAAGGAAAGAAAGAAAGTGTAAAAGTTACGAAGAAAATATAGAAGAATGTAAGAAAGAATCAAGAAGAAAGTATAAAGCAAACGAAAATATAAAATAAAGTAAGAAATTAAAGGAAACAAAGAAAGTATAGAGAAAAAAGAAAGAAAGAAACGAAGTAAGTATAAGAAAGAAAGAAAGAAAGAAAAGAGAAATAGCTGAATGAAGAGTAGAAAGTAAAAGAAGAAATAAAAAAGAAAGGAAGAAAGAGAGAAAGAAAGAAAGAAAAAAGAAAGAAAGAAATTATATAAAAAACAAAGAATATGTGGAAGAAAGAAAGAAAGGTTTACAATCGATAAAAAAGTAAGAAAAAAGAATCGAACAAAGAAAGGAAAAAAGAAACAAAGAAATAAAGTATATAAGAAACGAAGAATGAATGGAAGAAAGAAAGGTTTAGAATTAAAAAAAAAGAATGAAAAAAAGAATCGAAGAAAGAAATGTATAAAATCAACGAAGAAAATATAGAAGACTGAAAGAAAGAAACGAAGCAACTATGGAAGAACGTTAGGAGGCAAAAAGAAAAAGAACAGAAACGAAGAAAAAGTGGAAGAAAAACAGAAAGAAACGAACGAAGAAAATGTATAAGTCAAAACTATAGAAGAAAGAAAGAAAGAAAGAAAGAAAGAAAGAAAGAAAGAAAGAAAGAAAGCAATATAAAAAACGCGTAGAAGAGAGGAATAAAAGTAGAAAGAATATATGTAAGAAAGAAAAAGTGAAACAAAGAAACTATAGAAAAAAGAAAAAACACATGAAGAAACTATGGACAAAAAAAAAAAAAAAAACGACGAAAAAGTAAAGGAAAGACAGAAAATGAGTAACGAAGAAAGTATAAAAGGAAGTGAAAATTATAGAAAAGAAATACAGAAGGCAGAAGTATGAAGTATGGGAAGCCGATGGTATAAATCAATGGCTTCTGTTATCAATTATAGGCATTCAAGAATATGTGTGGAGATTTCATAGTTTATTTTGTTCAGGTTAACTTTCAACTTAATACTTAAAACTACTCGTTTTCACTCTCGCGTGATCATGTGTGACTTCACTAGCATCGACGCGATTTTCGCTTCCGTGTCTCGTATACACGAGTTTGTCGTTTCTTTGAAATTTTTCATGCAACAAAAACAGACTACCATTATAGTTTTGTCCGTGTATTGTTTAATATATTGAAATGTAATTGTCATCATTGATAATGGCCTATGTAAGCCGAAAGCTTAGATAGGATTAAAACACATATCAATATGGTGATTTCCTTTCGTCTTTCAATGATAATTTTATTAAGCCTATCAGACAATATGAAAGGAACTTACTTAAAATAAAGACGACTTGTCTACATTATTTAATGAAACAAGAATCAATGAATACATATATATATATATATATATATATATATATATATATATATATATATATATATACACATTTTTTTGTAGTTTCTTTTCAACTTTTGATAAGGAAATGTTCCTTGAAACAATATGGTAACTCTGCTAGGAGACATTTTCTACCAATTTCACCATCGTATGATTTAAAAATATCCAATACAATTAAACATGAAAAATAAAAATGAATATGACAGCATTAAACATTCCAAGAGAATTTGCTCCTTGGTACCATGATAATGCTATATCTCATGAGAGCTTCATTTGTGTGACGGATATATATAAAAATGATATCGTGATTTATATGATAAAACATAGAAATAGTGCAGCCTCATTGATTTCTTTCCAAGATCTTTGACGAGTGATTCCATTAAGTTGATTTTTTTTCTCCCTTTGTGCTTTATTGATCTGGGTGTTTTCAACAGGATCCGATATAAGCCTCAAAAGCACATTTCGCTTTGGAAAATAAAATCAATTGTAGTTCTATCGTGCAATTTCTTTACGAAATATTTTAATATTTGAATCTGATGGCTTCAAAAACAGTCCCCCACAACGAAGTAGCAGACAGTAATTAACGGCGCAATAGAAACACGTTAAATAAAAGCAACGATGATGATGAATATGTAAAGTCTGAACGTTTAGAGGAATTCAACAATAAATATCCCATATAGAAGTTGATGAAATCTATGAAGCATTATCATCTGTTTTATGGCTAAAGTAATGACATATCCATCTGGAACTAATCGTACCAGTTCAAACAGAAGTACGTTTTTAATCATTTAACATCAAGAAAGGCGATAATGCCACTAAGACGCAAGGCGTTACTTGGAGTGGAAGAGATTGAGAAGAATTTACTGAAGTAAAGGGACAATAAAAGAAAGAAGATGGCGATTGACTTGCATTTATATTTTGATGATTGCAGGGGCACAATAGGACGGAAGATAATTCCGGAGCTGTAAAAGGCATGAAAAGAATTATATATATATATATATATATATATATATATATATATATATATGTGTGTGTGTGTGTGTGTGTGTGTGTGTGTGTGTGTGTGTGCGTGTGTGTGTGTGTGTGTGCATATGGATATATATTAACAGTAATGCCTGAAATAAACATTAGTTATTTTAGCTATACTTAAAACTAGGAACATTAAACTTTATAACAATTTTTACACATTATTTTCTATCGCAAATACAAATAAAGTTATAAAGTTTTTAAAGTGCACACGAACATTATGGACTCCCTATATATATATATATATATATATATATATATATATATATATATAGGCCCGGGGGAAACCAAAAGTAGGTGAACAGTAAAAGATAACATTAATTAAATTCTGATAAACAGTAATCATATAAACAATTACATTTTATTATATACAATGATACAATACAAAATCACTGAAAATTTAAAAGAAATGCTTCGGTATCAAGTTACTTATTGATATGTCCCGAAAAGGGATATATTTGATCGAAGTAGCTAAGTGGGTTTGGCTACTGTAACCAAGTAGTACACGGTAGCAGTAATCGACTGGTACTCGTCGTAGTCGCAGGTAATAGGTGTAGACCAACAGGATAGTCAATGGTGTAGTCCAATGGGCGTCGTCATAGACTTAAACTATGTCGTACCTACACGTCCGTCTGTATTTATGACGGACACCAGCCAATCATATTCCAGTGAGGGGGAACATAGGTGTATGCATATTCCATTATTTCACTTATGGTCCTGTGTGTAAACTGGTTTGTGTCGACCAGTTCTTGGAGCATTAAGAATTGAGCCAGGAGCATCAAATTTGTCAAGAATGCGATAAATGGTTTGTCTCTTTGAGGCTTGGGACTAACTGTTTCAACCTATTTTGTTCTGACGGTTTCACTATTTAAATAATTTGCCATTACGGTTCCCTGAACTATGTGAGAAGAATAAAGATTAATTTTAAATTTAGTTATAAAATTTGATATAATATAACGCAAAGACCATAATTATAATATAACCCTAACACAAATCCTATTCCTCCTTTGGTTCGATATATATATATATATATATATATATATATATATATATGTGTGTGTGTGTGTGTGTTGCGTTTGTTTGTGTATTTAGGCAGCAAATTCGTTTTTAGGCATGTCTGATTGAATAAATTACAAACATTACGTCTGCTCATTTTGATCATAATCATTGTATACTCACGAGTATTTTTCCGTATATTACAATAGAATAAAGCAAGAAATGCACTTTAACAGTGTGAATCACTTTTATTTCCGCAGTATTTTCCCTCTCTTTCTGAGATCACCATCAAGGGTACAACTGGTAAGGCAAAAACTGTGTAGCTATCAATTACTGATGTTTACTTTTATTGCGTTTAAATGCTATGCCTAACAGTTATGCTTTAGCGTTCGTTAGAACGTGAAATGTTATCCATTGTCCGTTAGAACGTGAAATGTTATCCATTGTAGAATTTTTTTATGCTAGACTGTGTTAGTCGAGCGTGCATTAAACCGTGAAAACTATTCTTTTTATAGGCATTTTACAACATTATGACAGTATTACTATCTGATCCATTCAGTGTCGGCTTCAATTATTAGGTGAAGATTGCTTCGAGGATCTGTAGTTTTAATTTGTTATAACTGGTTATAGTTAAATGGTACCAGAAAACAGAACAAAATAATGTTACATTTCTCTTTTGCCTTGAGATCAAAGGTTGTCAGTCGATATTAAATCAGGGCTACTTTTTTTTTAACTAATTTAATCTTTTTTGTGGGGGTTTGCTTAGCCCGCATTGAAAAGGGAATTGTGTCGTCTCTGCGAGACTGAGTCGCTTGGTATATATGCTGATGTTTACTTTCTAACAGCGTTCATCTTCAAAAATTACATCCACTATCTGTTGCATCTCGTCACTATATCTTTTACCCACGCCAGGGACGTTAGTCCATGCCTTATTTGATAGCAATCCTTCACTGCTGATTATTTTATTCAGAAACACAAGAGGGATTTTCGTGTGTTCATACAACCTCTTTTTGTTGTTGTTGTTGTTGCTGTTGTTGTTGTTCTTCTTCTTCTTCTTCTTCTTCTATATGACATGCCCCTTCAAAATGTTGGTTAGTTATGACTCCCTACCAATTACTATACTTTGTATCTCTTATCGATTTTGCCTTTTTACTATCGCTTTCGATATACTATACTGTCAAAATCTATTTTAACATATCGTATAACGATAAAACATTTTCTTGACAAGCAACTTTATAAAAATCGGCGGACTGCATACCATTACCTGACTATATTTCTTGGATGAGGTATTATGTACACTATTTAAATTATTCGGACTATTGTCCTCATCTTTGTCGCCATATTTATTACAACGTTTCGGCCGTTGTACGTTCCGGCTTTCTTCAGGTGGTTGGAAGGTCGAACTGAAACCTTTATTTCGCTCACTGGGGTAGACTGTTCCACTTCCACGTGCCATATTTAATGGATGTCAGTTGTCAGTTATCTCCTGTTAATTTGTCTCTCCAAGTTCTCCACTGCCTTAACCTTAACAATGATAACAGCAAAAATTGCAATATGAGCACTGGTAAAAAATAGTTGTTGATGACATTAGGTTTATAATATCTAGAAATTCATACACAGGTCCTTAAGGACACATGGCAAAGTGAATAAAGGCGTTAGTTAGATCCAGTGACAGGACCTAAAGGGTGTTGGGTTAATACCCGGTTACTAGAACAGTCTACCCCAGTGAACGAAAAAAAAGGACGGAAAGTGAGACACTGAAATCCGAAAACGCATTGGTATAGCAATAGATGCTTTCCAAATGCTAAGCAAAGTATTAAGAAACAGAAAGTTTTCTGTAGAAACAAAGAAAAAGAGTCCTGAGATGTTACGTCAACTCAGTCCTCCTGTATGGCAGTGAATGCTGTAGACAATCACCTCAATAGAAGGAAGAGACAGAAAGCCACCGAAACGTGCTTATAAAAAGCTGTCTCTTTCTGAGCAATGTAACAGAAACAACGAAGTTTTAGAGAAAATGGCAACAAAATGGACTATTATAGGTCAGATTCAAGAAGAAAGAGGGCTTAGAAATTTGGATACTCACATGACAGATTGAAGAAAGACTGAGAAAAAACAATGAATAATCTACCTATCGAGCTTGATGACGGAACAGGGTTTAAAGGATATAACATAGGGAAGATAAGACAAAAATTATTAAGAGCTAGAAAAGACAGGGAATTGGGGAGAGCCATGATCGCCTAAAACCTGTCGGAACTGCTATGTAATATCCAATCACTTGTGTAATTTTCTTACAGATGTAAACGACACTTGAATCGTTCTAAGGCGAAATACAGAGAATGCCCCGACTAGAATATGAATAATTTCCAAATTTTAAATCAAAATTGAAATTGTAAGGAAACATATGCATTGAATCAGAATGAGTTTTTTTTTTTCTGGATACGTCATGAGGAAAGAGGGACTAGAGACTTTAACACTCACAGGACATATTGAAGAAAAGTAAAGTAAACAGCATGCAATCTAAAGGAACCCGTTTTTGTAAAATTTTGGTAGAACAAAGAAGAAAAAAATTAAATATTGTATAGAGCAGAAAAGAAGATTTGAAAAACCATAACAGCCACATCCTGTAGGAAAATGGCTCATAATTTAACTCTTTGAGCCATGAGATCCTGAACAATTTTAACCTTTCTGCTTGAAATTCTGAATCAAAATTCCCAAATAATTGCTATGTTTCACCGTAGATATAAAAATAGTTACCAGTGTTTACCCCTCGTTCCATTACTGGTTAAGCATTAAGTCATTTTTCTCTACCACCGGTAAAGCGGTGGTTA
This sequence comes from Acanthosepion pharaonis, assembly GCA_903632075.3. Classification (NCBI taxonomy): domain Eukaryota; kingdom Metazoa; phylum Mollusca; class Cephalopoda; order Sepiida; family Sepiidae; genus Acanthosepion; species Acanthosepion pharaonis. The sequence continues at coordinate 594,711 of CAHIKZ030001691.1, forward strand.
GGGCTTAAGAGTTAAGAATATGCAAAACTCCTGGTGATTAATATATACAATAAAATTATTGGCAAACTAGATGATTATTATTTTACCTGAGCTCAAGGATTTAGCCTTGTGCCAACGTAGGTTTCGAGCACCTGAGAGCGATGATTAGTAATGATATCTTTCAAGTTATTATAATTTAGTTCAAATATCAAATAGGATTCTTTATTTGGGGGTATTATTCAATGATTTACGAGCTTATCTAAGCAATTTATGTGATCATTGGTGGACAATAAAAGAAAATGTCCTGGATACAAATTACGAATTGGAGATGTCAAAAGCAAATAAGTACAGGAGATTAATTACCTGAAATGGGTTTGAAGAGAAGATGGAAAATACGACACCGTATTTCAAACAAGTATTTGAACAACAAAAAATGTCTTTCAGAGGCTAAACAAAATACGAGGAAACAAGAAAATAACGTTAAAAACCAAAACAAAATGAGTACTGGGGTGCAACTTAATATCAATCCGCTTATATGGCAGTGAATAATCTCCTTGCAGGTGGAGAAATTATTTGAGGCAATAGAATTATCGTTCTACAGAAGGATACTGGGAATAACATAGAGCAGCTAGGCAGCGAAATCTTAAAGAAAATGGGAATTATATACCTCTTAGCTTCTCCGTCATTACTGACGTCGACGTTGTCAATATATCTCCGTCCGTCTTTATTGGGCTGCAAAATGAGATAGCAGCCCGATCCGCGAACGACATATTCTCGGGTACAGGCGACAGGGAAACACGCCCGGTGCAGAATTGGGAGGCTGCAGATTACGATGGCCTCACCTCTCCTTCTCAAAGTGCGCCACTCCGCCGACGCAAGGAGACCCTTGCGAGGTTCTCCAATTGTGTTGGGTCAATATTGCAGGAGACAAGAGCGCACTTAAGGTAGACCCGAAATCGTTTCTTTGGTCCGCCACATGGGCGGTTGACGGTCATAATACGAATCATAATACGCGCCAGAATCTTCTAGGAGGGAAATGCCTCTGCTCTTGCCACAGATGGAGCGATCACCCACCTTCTTGTAACTCCTTATGATATTCGCATGTTTCCGCTTGTCCTGCACAGGTCAAAAGAAATGCAGATATGATGCAAAGTGCGGTCTACCATACTTGTACACCTATCTCGGAAAACCGTCATCACCGGGGGGGGGACTTGTTTCTTATGCATTTTATGGTGCTGTTAACATCATCTGATGTCGGAACATAATGATACCTCATTTCAGAAAATATATATATATATATATATATATATATATATATATATATATATATATGTATGTATGTATATATGTATATATATTATTTTAAGACATTTTTTATGTTATACATTCTTTTATAGATAACAAATATTTTTAATTTACCGGCCTGAATGTCCGAGACATTCTAAGAAAATAGTCCTCCGACATTTTAAATGTTGTTTAATACTGTTTATTATAAACAGGGCCTGTATTTGTATCTATAACATTATCATAAAAATGTCTTAAAATTTGTCCTCCGACATTTCATTTGGGACGGTAAATGTTGTTTATATATATATATTATATATATATAATTATGCTGGCATTGACGACGAATATCCCTCCATCTACGTCCGTCTTCTGTGGGCTGCCAAATGAGATAGCAACCCGATCTGCGAACAGGTTCCCGATGCCAGGGAATTAAGACATATATTTCAGAGACAAAAACAGACAGCTGAAATTCATTGAATACATAATGACGTAGGAGAACTTGGAAAGTCTGATACTCACAGGGCGATGGCAAACGAGTTAGTAAGAATCAGCACGTCTCCTACCCAAATTTGGTTGAATGGATGACGAAATGGTGGAATAAGAAGAGTGACAAATAAACAAAAGTTTACTAAGAGTTACAAGGGATTAAAAAAGGTAGAGCCATAATCAACAATTTCCTGAAGATACACGGCGCATAGAAGACTCGAAGCACGGACGTGTTCATTCACCTGCAGAACACAGTCTTTTAAACATCTGAGACAGCAATTCTTGTAAAGAGAAAAAAAAAATTGATCGAATATATGCGTGTACATACTAAGAAAATGATCTCCTCTTCTGCTTCTGCCTCTCTTCCTCACCCGCTCTCTCCCTCATAGCCTCTCCACCTCACCCCGTCTCTTTCCTCCACACTCTCTCTATCTTTCATACACGGAGAACACTGACAAAGGCATCGCTTCTACTGAGTTTACGCATGCAATAAAAGAACATTTATTTTATTTATATAGATATTTTTGCATTTACGTATTTATAGAATTACATGATGTTCAGTTTTCCGCCATTTGTGAATTAATAATTCTTTATTTAGTTTGTTATATATATATTTTTTTAGATTATTTAGATACATTTTTGGGTTTTCCTTGGGGGGGGCTGTTTCTCCCCTGTCTCTCGTTTTCATTTTATAAGAATTGGAAAATTTATCCCACCATCATATACACAACAATCAAGACAACATTATCTAATTAAGTCCCGAAGTGAACAACAAATATATATATATATATATATATATATATATATATATATATATATATATATATATATATATATATATATATATATATATATATATAATGTATTTTAGTGTTTTCTTCATTCTTAGCACACTTCATCCTGTCGTTTTGCAATTGCATTATCTCGGTTCTCTCCCTGATATCATAATTGCTCTCCAATATAATGGAGTCATATCAAATAAGTCAAGCGAAGGAACTGGAAAGGAAAATATAGACAATTGATATACCGAGATTAATCTGAAAATAGCGTCTAATAACAACTGAAAATTACACACCGCACTTACTGACGACGGCACACTCATTCATATGCGTAATTCAATATAAATGCATCGATATATATATATATATATATATATATATATATATATATATATATATATATATTGAGAGAGAGAGAGAGAAAGAAAGAGAGAGAAAGAAAGAGAGAGAAAGAGAAAGAGAGAGATAAATAGATAGATAAAGAAATTAAAGCATCGATATATATATATATATACATATATATATATACACAAACACACACATACACACACACACACACACACACACACATATATATATATATATATATATATATATATATATATATATACTAGCAGCATGGCTCGGTGTTGGCCGTGCTTGATTCAAAAATCATACGACTCATACAGCAATCGCTATCACTTGACTTAAAATATTTTTGCCATTCCTTGCCTTTAAAGGAGTGCCCTTGGCTGTGCTGATGTTGCTACATGCCTTACTTCTTGCCTATCTCACACTGCGAATTTTTCTAACTCTATACTAAACATTATGTATGTATGTATATATGAAAGCATTGATATAAATATGTGTGCACGTGTGTGTGTGTGTGTGTGTGTGTAAGGGGGTATTTTTGTTTACCATTATACGGGGATTAGGAATACGGTGTAACAGAGACAATTATTTTTAATAACGTAGAAATGAATAATGCAGACTTCGCTTGACGTTGAAAATTGGCCATTTAATATTGCTATTTTCCTTTCTGCTTGTCTACTGTTTTCTCCCTTTCTCTTTCTCTCTCCCCCTCTATATATATATATATATATATATATATATATATATATATATATATATATATATATATATATGTCATCTTCTGAGGAAGCTGCTTCATAGTGTCGCGTGAGACATTTTTTTTCTCCAGTGTAATACATATTCACAATTCTATCATATCTCCAGTCTTAGAATGAGCTCTTTACTATAGAACCTACATTTTTTTTTAAATTTAAGTGCAGTACAGTACAGTTGAGTTGTCTAGATATATCCGTAAATTTCTTGCTAACACTTTCTTAAATGGAATGACAGTCGCTATCTACTAGCCATTTGAATATTGTTTTCTCTTCTCTATTATTAGTAATGTTTCTGTTCCTAATTCTATCACACCCAGTTACCCCTTGTGTCTTTGTGTCTTTATTGCCTTGTTTGAGATTACACCGATTATATATATATATATATATATATATATATATATATATATATATATATATATATATATATATATATATAAAAAGAGAGAAACCGCAAAGGTTTTGGTTGTAATATGAATTATTTTTTTTTAAATAGTATGCTTTATTTTCCATAATTTTGCTACACGTGTTTCCAGTCTCCCGAACCTCATCAGACAAACGTTGTAGATTTCCACATATTATTAATTTTTTTTTTTTTTATGTTTTTCGATGTTAAATATTCTCGATGTGAGAATATTCTCTTCTTTGTGTGTTAGTAACCCAAATGTCTTTCTTGAACTGGCTATAAAATAATTAAGATTGGTTCGTACACACATGGGTCATTAAAAGATAAGAATGCCGATGACCATTTCACCATTTCTCGGGGCAATCTTAATTGTTTTATAACAAGAGTAAGAGTTAAGAGTAAAAAAAGGTGTGTTTGAGGAAAGGATAAAGAGAAAACGGGGATCAGGAACAAGTCATTAAAAGATGTCGATTGATATTAGATTTGAATATTGGAAGATTATAGTTATCAGTGAAGCAAGTAAGAGGTAAGGAGTTCCACCGTCGGCAAGTGCGAGAGAAGATGCTGTTAATTAGATGAGTTACATTTAAATGTTTCATGAGTCGAAGGGTGGGACCGAAATGCCAACCTAGTAGCACGCTTAAATTCATGCAGTTGGCGCACTATTGAAAGTAACTCGTCAGTTCAGTTGTCATGAAAATATTTGTAGAAAACAAAGACGGAACCACATCACGTCTGTGAGAAAGTGACTGCAGTAGATATGCCAGGTCTGGACCAATTACATTGCTTATCCGTCTTTGGATATTGTCAGGAACCACGAGATGAACAGAATCTAAAATGTCTGTTCATGTTCTTCTAAAGAATTCGCATGAAAAGTATTTAAAACGTTAATAAAATACTTTAAAAAAGGGTTAAAACGTTACGAATATCTTGAAAATGAAGATATCAGTGACGTTAACACATTTTGAAAATTGATATTTGTAAATAAAAGCTAAGTGACTTAGCTTAAGGGCAATAACTTCCAGGTCAATGATCGATTTGACGCTGTATCGATAATATAAACAAGACCATTCTTCTGAACCAATAACAAGTATTTTTCGATCCTGACAAGTGTCGTAGCCTAAGGAAATATGCAGAAATCTAAAAGTATTTCTTAGAAATACCATCACTATATTTTATGCGAGGACCATTCAATTTAACTAGTGCTAAGTATGACTGACTTGGAATTTACAAAGGAATCCTCATTAGCGTCGATACGGATTCCATAATATATATATATATATATATATATATATATATATATATATATATATATATATGTATGTGTGTGTGTGTGTGTGTGTGTGTGTGTGTGTGTGTGTGTGTGTGTGTGTGTGTGAAAAGTGTGTGTATATAAATATAAATAAATATATATATAATTATTTATATATTATATGCGTGGTACTTTTAGAAAGCGCTCAATATCAGAGATTTGGTTGGATAGATGTGAGTTTGTGACCCTGGGTTTCACGCTTTAGCGATCGTCAGCGTGAAATCCAGGGTCATCTAAATATATATATATATATATATATATATATATATATATATATATATATATGTGTGTGTGTGTGTGTGTGTGTGTGTGTGTGTGTGTGTGTGTGTTAATGCATGTTTCTTTAAATATAATAGACAAGTTTTGTCTAGTTATTTTAAGTAAGTTGCTTTCATATTGTTTGGTAAGATTATTCACATTATAGTTGAATGATGAAAGGAAAACACCATGTTGATACATGTTTAAATCCAATCTAAGCTTTCGACATACACAAGCGATTATCAAAGATGACAATTTCAATCAATCAAACAACACACGGGAGAAACAACAATGATAGTCCACCCTTGCCGCATGAACATTTCAAGTAACGAGAAACAGGTATATATATACGAGACGAGGAAGCGAAAATCGCGTCGCAGCTCGTGACGTCATACATGACCACGCGAAAAAGAAATATCAATATGGTGTTATCCTTTCGTCTTTCAATGATAATGGGATTAAGCTTATCAGACAATATGAAAGGGACTTACTTAAAATAAATAGACAAAACCTGTCTATATTATTTAATTAAATTATTATTTAATATATATATATATATTAAGACATTTTTATGTTCATACATTCCTTTTTATAGATACAAATATTTAAGTAAATTCTCTGTTTATAATAAACAGTATTAACAACGTTTACCGGCTTGAATGTCTGAGAAATTGTCATAAGAAATATGCGACCTCTGACAGGAATCGAACCTGTATCCTATACAGAACCGTCATATAGCGTGCTTTTACCGATTTAGCCATAGTTGGAGCGTTTCATTTAGCAAGGTCGATTTTACTGTTTTTAATCTACAATTTCCCATGATTTTCTCACGCCCTTTCATATCTTCTCGATGCGTATATAAAAGTAAGCAAATGACATCACACATTATGAAATAGACAAAGTCCAACAGTTATTTTAAGACATTAAATATTTGTATCTATAAAAAAGAATGTATAAACATAAAAAATGTCTTAAAATAATTGTCGGACATTGTGCATTACATAATATATATATATATATATATATATGTATGTATGTGTGTGTGTGTGTGTGTGTGTGTGTGTGTGTGTGTGTGTGTGTGTGTGTGTGTGTGTGTAGAAAAATAGAAAAGAACACGTTAGGTAAATAATCCTGAGTTCTTCAGTAGTTTTGTTTTTATTTAAAAAAAAAACAGTTTTATTTTTAAAAAAAACATAGAAAAATAGAGCTTAAATTATAATTATTTTAAAAAAAAATATGATTCCTTCACTACATAAGAGTTTTCATGTTTCAAAAAACAAGAGCCGAAAACCTCAATATAAATATTAAAATTAAATTGAATTAAAGTATCAATCCCTGTTTTCATCCTCAAGCTAAAATTTATATATATATATATATATATATATATATATATATATATATATATATATGTGTGTGTGTGTGTGTGTGTGTGTGTGTGTGTGTGTGTGTGTGATATTTTTGTTATTTTCTGGGGATGGGCCGTTATTATAAGTGGACGTATTTTGTGTATAATTCTAACCCTGTCCGTAGTGGAAAGGAAAGAGTACTGAACTATTATATAATATAGGTCCTCCTATATAACACCGCTAAACAATATCATTGCTTATAAAAAAAACACTCGCTATTTATTGACCGAGCGGCCAGTACTACCGTCGGTTAAATTTTATAAAATATTTCTCTTAAAACAATTTTTTCAGGAATACAAGTTTCCTACGTCCAATAGCTGTGAGGTTTTTCCTTTGTGACTTTTTATTTCAAGCGGTGTGAAACATTTTGGTTATTATTTTATCTTCGTGTTACATGTCATATCCAAGGCTGATAAAAAAAACAGGGTCGGGACTGATGTTATAACAAGAACACTATAAAAACACATAGACAGAACCTTTGGGGCCCTCGGTAGCACGAAGTAACAAGTCATCGTGACCGAGCGATTGAGCGTACTAGACTTGTTCAAACTACAGATCATGCTAGATAACGCGCTCTCTCCCCGAAACAGTAATTAAGATCTGCACATTATAGTTGCAGTTAAGCTCTGTAGGTATTGAATTGAGGATTAGCTAGCCGCCGTAGCAGTAGACTTGCATCCCTAGATACGAGTGGCTGCTTTATTTACATTTATATTTTTACAGCACATATCAATTAGATTGCACTTTAAAAACATTATAACTTTAAAAGCTAAAGTTTTATGTACCTAGTTTTAAGTATAGTACAGCTAAAATAACTGTGATTTCAGGCATTACTGTAAATCAGTTGGCAAATGTTTTCCGTGAACTGCCAAATCGTATTGCCCTTTGTATTGCTAATGATGAAGGACGTGTGGAAACTTAAATAAAATTTCAATAAAACCTTAAAAAATATAGATTTACTTCTTTCTCATCCTTTTTACAAATTATTTCTATCGCAAATACAAATAAAGTTATAAATTTTTGAAGTGCACACAAACTTTATGGACATCCTGTATACATATACAGTTTAACCCGGATATAAGAGAAATGGATATAAGAGAAACCCGGATATAAGAGAGATTTTCTCTGGTCCCAAATTAGAGCCTGTGTTAATGTATATAAAATAGACCAAACCCGGATATAAGAGAAATCCGGATATAAGAGAGATTTTCTCTGGACCCAAATTAGAGCCTGTGTTAATGTATATAAAATAGACCAAACCCGGAAATGAGAGAAACCCGGATATAAGAGAGATTTTCTCTGGTCCCAAATTAGAGCCTGTGTTAATGTATATAAAATAGACCAAACCCGGATATAAGAGAGATTTTCTCTGGTCCCAAATTAGAGCCTGTGTTAATGTATATAAAATAGACCAAACCCGGATATAAGAGAAACCCGGATATAAGAGAGATCTTCTCTGGTCCCAAATTATAGCCTGTGTTAATGTATATAAAATAGACCAAACCCGGATAAAAGAGAAACCCGGATATAAGAGACTTCTTCTCCGGTCCCGACAACTCTCTTATATCCAGGTTACACTGTATATATATATATATATATATATATATATATATATATATATATACGTATTGCACAATACGTACATACATACATATTGAACCATTTTTCCGGTGGAATGTGCGAGAAGTTTCTGATAATCGATCGAAACTTAACAATGGCTACAAGAATGATGAATGTTATTGATTTACCAACGATAACCCGAACGTATGGAGAATCTCATTTCTTATAAATCTGGGTCTACAGCTACACGATTACGCTTCATCAAGTGCGCTGTTAAGGCGTGCACATTGTTCTCATTCTCCTGGCGGCATTAGATATTCATATCTACAATGCGATTGTAATAATAACATGTTGAAATTACTGCGCAGAAGCTTTTATGTTTTAATACTGTGAATGCACGTCTTCAGACGATGGTAAGTAACTAGTGATTAAATCGTTTTTAAGGATATTTAAAACAAAGTGTTGCATCGCTTCCGAAAATTAGGTGGGCTTATAATTGGTTAATCAAGTGATACAATCGTTTTTTTTTTTTAATTCTGACCTTATAAGGTCAGAATTAAAAAAAAAAACGATTGTATCACTTGATTAACCAATTAAATGTCAGATCTACACTAAATAGAAATGTAAGTTCAGTGGGTGGAGTCGGGGGAGTTAATTTTTATGTCATGATAAACCGGAACATCGATAGACCATCATTAATGATAGCGGTAAATATGTCAGCGACAAATGTATCGTGATTGTACACAAATATGTCGTGTTCAAGTTTTTGAAAGGTTAATCAAACGTAAAGTTAATTTTTGTTTTACATTATATATATATATATATATATATATATGAAGAAAAATAGTTTTAATGTGTGCTATATTTATGAGATAAAGTGCTCAATATCTGAGATAGAGCGTATGGAAATGTAAATATAAAAGTGGATATTGAAGTCCACACGCAGAGGCGACAGACTGTTTTTTGCGAGACGCAGTCATCAGGCCACGAATTTTGGATATAAAAATAACCGCCAGAATAGATTACCCACAATGCATCACTGATATATAAATAGTCAAGGAAAAATTCAACGATGGCGGATTTCTGGGTAGAGGAATTATCATTATACATGGTAATTTGCAGATAATAACGAAAGTGAAAATTTAGAGAGCCATGATTGCATAAGCCTTGAAGAAACATGGCATAAAAATGTTATTTCCATTCCCTCTTCTCACTCTCTATTTCTCTCTCTCTCCCCCCTCTCTCAGTGAGCTTTCTCTGTTCCTCTCACTCTAGCTATATATATATATATATATATATATATAGATAGATAGATAGATAGATAGATAGATATAGATATAGATATGTATGTATGTATGTATGTATGTATGTATGTATGTATGTATTTAAGCACAGGCACAAATATATATACACGCATGCAGACACATACACACACACATACACAAACACACACACACACATATATATATATATATATAAGAATGAAATACACATTTACGTTAGTTTTGCAAATTGTTGTCATCGTCTCTTGAATATTTCATTTTTTATGAGAAATGATGCTTAGAATAACATATACAGCAAATGAACCATCTTCAGAGTGGTTATACGGCCATTTAAAAAAAGAAAAGATGCTCTCCCGAAATTAAACCAAATATACGAAGTTTAGAACGGCTCATGATCAAACATAATAGACTTTCGATGTCTGTTAACAACATATATTTGAATAATGATCCGCTGCCTCAATACACACACACACACACACACACGCACACACACACGCACACACACGCACACACACACGCACGCACGCACACGCACACACACACACACACACACACATATATATATATATGAAAGAAAAATACAGAAAAAACAAACAAAAATCTGAATATGCAATTATGTAGTATTAATGTTAATATAAAGTCGACGTCGGACGTTTCGGTCTATTTAAGACCATCTTCATGGATATTTTCATTTAAACATAATTAACATTAGAACTTATAAAAATTTAACACAAAAGACGATGGACATAAGAGCCCAACTAATCCAAACAGATAACTGAAATTTTATACAGATCAGCGTTCCGTTTAAATATGATCACGTAGTCGTCACGTGGGCGATGTTGTTAAAATATATATATATAAAATCTATATATATATAAAATAAAATATATATATATATATATATATATATATATATATATATATATATATATATATATATATATATATATATATTGGAGAATATCATACAAGCTCTATAAAAAACATACAGGCAAGATTTGGGAGATAACTGATAGATAAATTAGAAATCAAAATAATATTTAAATAAATGCTAAAAAAAAAAAAAAAAAAAAGATACTACGTGACGCGTTTCGCACTTCAAAAGGACTTCTTCAGTATAAATATAGTGTTTTTTTTTATTGATGGAATTTTATGTATACGTAAAGAGAACGATGCAAATACAAATAAAGTTTAAAATTTCTAGCTTCTGATGAAAATAGAAGCATTAAAGTGCGTAAGAAGCGGAAGGAGGTCGACTATTTTGTACAATTAGACATATCTTACTCCAGGAATTTAAACTTTAGCTATTTCTTCGATGTATCCGGAGATCTGAGTTCGAATTACAGTCACGCAAGTTGCATTCACTTTTGCGCAATTAACCTTTGTAAATGTATGAATCTATCTCTTTCTTTCAGCTATGAGTTAAATTGTAGGATTTGTATCTGGGAAAATTATTGTAATCCCCACAAAATATTTATGCTATATTCACTTGCAAAAAATTATTCTCACTGTCTAAAATTATATATTCGCCTTTAAATAGCACACAAAAGTTTAGAAAACCCGTAAAACTTACAATCTTTCGATGTCTAATTATACAACCATAAGCTTACACCACGGAAATCGGATCGAATCTGGAAACTCCTTTACTCAACACACACACACACGCACACACGCACACACACACACACACACACACATATATATATATATATATATATATATATATATATATATATATATATATATATATATTAACTGATTTAAAATATGATTCCTTCGCTACACAGGAATTACCATGTTTCAAAACAGAAACTAACAACTTCAAATTCAATTATTTAATTAAATTAAAAGCACTAATTCCGTTTCATTTTCAAGCGAATTTTGGAATAACTTACTTTGAAATTTACTGCGATTTAAAAGCACAAACAATTTGTTTCCAAGGATACAGAGAAAACCACTCATTTAGACAGGTGCCGGAGAGTGTTCATTTTTATTAACAACTATTGTAAATAGTTACCTTCGAAAAGAGTTTATCTCTAGATATGGTAGGGGTACATTTTTCAACGAATTATGACATCCGTTCAACGGATTTTTTAAAAATGATAAAAAGTTTTTCAGCATTTCTATCCGTTAAATTTATACTTGTATACATAAAGATTCTTTCTAAAAGGGGTGTTTGAACTATATATGTGTGTTTATGTGTGTGTGTGTGCGCGCGCATGCGCGTCTGTGAGTGTAGAATTTTAGATATAACTCAAATATATCTGTAAAAAGTTAATATGAATGAAGAGGAAAAGAAAACCTATCTTAGAGGTCGATTTTCGTCCTCTGATTTGCCTTGATAAAATACATCAGCAGACGAAACATTTTAGAGTTACGTTTAAAGTTTACGGGACACGCTTTTAAATGTACAGTCCGAGATACAATTCAAAAATAATTATTACGATTGTTTGTGGCGTCACGGGTCCTGTCTTGGCAACGCGACATCAAAGGATGGATGACTCGACTGCATCGGTCTGATACAGCCGTGCAACCTCGCGTCCATTACCATTCACGCAGCCGTATGTAAAAATCATATTTGCCTGCGCACGATAGGAATATCCTGACATTGTTAAACGGAACACTTCTCAGTTAATTCACTACTACACGAATTAAACATGAAGACAGACAAGAGACAAATCTACTGGAATGACATATGGTGGCTAGAAAGATAGTAAAGTAATAGATGTAATAAATACCGGTCGCCGCTTCTAATGTTCCGGATGGAGAGCCAAAACAGTTGCCTTATGAATGCTAGTATAGTGTCACCACCAGTAAGGATGATCTCTTCTATATTGTGTCTTTTTTACAAATACTTTTATGGTAATTGCTCAGACGAGCTGCTTTCGCTGGTTCCCAGGCTTCATGAATTCAAGCGCCCTACGAGGCTGGCATCCATCTACCTTTCACTGTAGAAACTCCTAAATGTAGCCGTCTCTTCTGCTCCAATAGCTTCATATCTCGCACCTCTCGCCTGTGGAGTTCCCTTCCCTTTTCCTGTTTCCTGAGAGCTATAATCTCCAACTATTCAAATGTAATGTCAATAGACATCTTCAGTTACCTTGATCTATCCACTATCCTTCTCTTCATCCTTTCCTCTATCACTCCTATCTGCTCTCACTCCAAATCCTATCTAACCCCTTGCGTGCTAGTGGCTTCCATCCTTGCTTGGGGTGAAATGCTTAAAAAAAATAACATTTCATAAATAAATGGAGCTTCTACTCAAATAACAGTGTCTACTAAAATAACGTTTAAAGTGATTATATATATATATATATATATATATATATATATATATATATATATATATATCAGATAAGTACGAATTTAATACAAATCCGACGTCCGTAACATTTGATTTAAAATAGGGCTTAATACAATGCAGATATTACGCCGAAAACATGTCTAAATCGCCAAAGAATGGCATTCGTATTTCAATCTATATCAATGCATTTCATCAGTCAATCAGACAGTTGATACGCAATGATCGCGGCTGCAACTCTGTAACGTATCAGACATATTTTTAGCTATAATATCCTAACATAACTATATATATATATATATATATATATATATATATATATATATATAAATAGAAAAGTGAATATAGACATCAACACTTAGAGGCGACAGTCTGTTTCATGCTAGACGCATTGCATGGCCTGACGATTGCGTCTAGTGTTGACTTCTATGTTCACTTTGTATACTTACATACGCCCTATCTCTGATATTGAGCTCTTTATCCCATAAATATAGGTCATCTTAAGACTATATTTTTTTCATAGATAGATAGATAGACAGATAGATATATGAACATTTTCTTGAAGACCAAGTATGTTTTTAGGTTATTTTATTATTCTTATATTACTCTGTATACTTTTCTTCTATTTTCCTGGGGTAATTTGAACATAAAATGCAAAATCTCTCCTGTATGGCCTTGGCTCCATATTAATGTTTTTTTTTTCTCTGTTTGTATTGATTTGCCTGAGTCGAACGTTCTCACAAGGAATTGGACAATATATAAAAAACCGCACCCAGAATACAAACAGATAAACTTTATTGTAGAAAAATGAATTTCAAATTAAAACATATTAGACCAAGATATTTTGTTGGTTTCCACATTTTCTTGCAGGGAGGGCTGTCCACTTGAAACCAAGATGTCGAATGAATATTATCTATGCGAAAAAACACACACACACATACGTTTGGGTTTGTGTGTACGTGTTTATTACAGCAGAATTCTACCTGTTTTTTTATTTGACTTTCTTGCGCCTTCTGTGTGTGTACATCAATATATATATATATATATATATGTGTGTGTGTGTGTGTGTGTGTGTGTGTGTGTGTGTATATGTGTGTGTGTGTGTATATATATATATATATGGGGGTATATATATATGTGTGTGCGTATATATATATATTTTTGTGTGTATGTATATATATATATATATATATATATATATATATATGTGTGTGTGGGGGTATATATGTATGTGTATATGTATATATATATATGCGTGTGTGTGTGGGTATATATATGTGTATGTGTATATGTATATATATGTGTGTGTGTGTGTATATATATATATATATATATATATATATATATATATATATATGTGTGTGTGTGTGTGTGTGTGTGTGTGATAATCTTGATGATGCGTAGTCTACATTCAATGAGATCTGCCCAAACCTGAATTGGGCGAAGGGCCGTGGAGACAATTTAAATACTCCCTTCTCCTCACTCATTTCTCATTGGTCATTGAATGATGGGAGCATCGCGTGTGCTACGTCGATTGCATTTCTTTTTGTTTTAACTTATTTAATAATTCGTTTCAAGATTTAAACTTTCCATCCGCAGACGGTAAGTACCTTGAAAACCTCATGCAGAGCGATTTTAGCAAAATTTATTGATTTTACGATTTCGTCTTCTCAAAATAATCTTGCTGATTCTGAATAGACATTTTAAAATCGAAATCGGAATATAAAAATGAGCCTCAAGTTTATTTCTTTATAAAATTCCTTTTTTTTTTTTTTTTCATCATTTCACCCCAAGCAAGGTACGAATGTCACTGGGACGCAAGACGTTAGAGAATATGAGAGAGAACAATAAAAGAACACGAAATAAGAAGACAGAAGATGAAGATTGACATTTGTTATATAGGAATAAAGTATTACTGCCGACAGTTGAGTTTGAACTTATATCGCCGGTGAGCAAACACAGACGATCCCATTATTAAATTAAGTAGACCATGTGACCATAGAGAAAAGGCATATATAGGAAGTCTTGTGATGTCTAAATGATCTGCATTTCTACTCTATCCTCTATTACTATATGGAGCGCTATTCTCTATTCTCTTCTCTCCACTGTTCTATATCCGTATCAATGCTGTGATTAACTTTGAAACAAGTATTATCGAGAAAGTACTTTTCGTACGAGTGATATTCGAAGGCGTCTGACACCAGTATTGTTCAACGGCGTTACTATAATTGTATCTGCCCTTGGTAAATCTCTATAACAACGAGTATTTACGAAAGTAGTAGTGAAATCGGCTGAAAAGAGCTTGGCGGAAAATAGGATTCGTTTGGAATTTAGCTACACTTTGGTATTTATTAACCAATAAAAAGATTGGATTTGCAAAAACGATATGATGATTGGTTAAAGGCTTTTCAGAGAAGAATGCATTTTTCTGAAGGGGTTAATATTGCCAGTAATACATTTTAGTAAACAATATTACCAGCAATACATATTTGAAGAAAAAATTATTACCAGCAATACATATTTGAAGAAAAAATATTACGAACAGTACATATTTGAAGAAAAAAATATTACCAACAATACATTTTTGGAAAAAAAATATTGCCAGCAATACATATTTGAAAAAAAATATTACCAGTAATACATTTTGTGAAAACAATATTATCAGCAATACATATTTGAAGAAAAAATTATTACCAGCAATACATAGTTGAAGAAAAAATATTACCAGCAATACATTTTTGCAAAACAATATTACCAGTAATACATATTTGAAGCAAAAAATATTACCAGCAATACATTTTTCAATTAAAAGTATTACCATTCCCCCAAATATTCCCAGCAATAATCGTATAATTGATTATTGTCCTACTAGAGGGTTTAGGTCCTTGATCTGGTTATCATGCAAAGGTTCTTTTATCGTAAATTAGAATTGATTAAAAAAATTACAAATATTTTGGACAGTAAATGATCACACATATAAAATTCTTTCGTATTCTATTAGTAAGAAGGAAATGTCATTCGAACAGACTTTTACCAAGACCTGCAACATTTTGTAAAAGACTCTTGGAGAAGATTCTTCACCGATCAATAAAATCACATACTTTTCAAGTCTAGAGTTAACTGTTATCTTTCCTACATATCATCATAAACTGCACTTCTTCCGCCCACACAGGAACCTTAATAATTATTCCACCATACTGAGTATCTTTTGGGCCTTGTATTGGAGAATAGAGATGATTATCAAATGTACTCTCAAACGTAAAACAAATATATCGGAAATCACTCATAGAATTAACTGGTAAAATACACCCTCACCTTCCGTATTCAATGAGAATGTCCCCGACAAATTACTTCTTTTTTCAGCGTTTAGATGCATATGTGTGTGTATCAGGAGTTTTAGACCACTGCGGACTTGGTCGAGATCCCTTCTAGTTATTTATCGATTCGAATATAAGTTCAGTTCTTGACGCAGTGAAAGAAATTGAGAACAGTATCGTTGACATCATTCTGTTGAATCTAATGACGCTTACTTCGACTCATAAGGTAGTGTGTCGTACTGAGTGATGCCATTTTAACATCTGTGGTTCAAAATAGCAATTTATTCTATCAAAATCTTGAAGAAAATTCAGAAGAAAGTGAAACGGAGAGAAGAAAGGGAAAAAAAGAGAATATTATGAAGAAAAAGAAATAAAAACGAACAGAGAAAAGACAAATGAATTCACCAAAAGAAAGAAAGAAAGAAAGAAAGAAAGAAAGAAAGAAAGAAAGAAAGAAAGAAATTAGGGAGAGAGTGATCAGTTAAAGGTACAAATGAAAAAAAGATACTTAGAATAAGGCCTGACAAAAACAAAAGAAAGAAAGAAATAAAGAAAGAAATTAGGGAGACAGTAATTAGTTAAAGGTACGAATGAATAGAGAAGATATTTAGATAGAATAACGCCTGAAAAAAAAACAAAAGGAACAAAAAATGAAAAAGGATAACGAAAATGAATAAAGAGAGGACGGAATAAAATAAGCAAGAATGATAATGACGGTTGAAGACGAACGAAAAAGATTTATTGAAAAGAAAGAAGACATAAAATAATCTGATAAATAATAAAAAAGAAAGTAAAAGAAAGCGAAGAAAAATACATCAAAGGAAATAAAAAGTATACTCGAGGGATAAAAATAAAAGAAAGAAAGAAAGAAAGAAAGAAAGAAAGAAAGAAAGAAAGAAAAAAATTACTTGCAAACAAAGCATTTCAAAACGTAGTAAAAAAACAAAAGAAAGAATGTAAAAAAATAAAAACAAAGTACAGTAAAAAATGAAAATGAAAAATAAAGATATATCAAATGAGAAATTTACAGAAAATATGGAAAAGAAAGAAAAAAAAAAGAACTGGAATATCGGTTTATTTAAGGATAATGTTCGAGAAAGAAAGAAAGAAAGAAAGAATGAAAGAAAAAAAGAAGGAAAGAAAGAAAAAGAAAGAAAGAAAATGAAAGTAAAAAGAAGAAAAGAAAGAAAAAGAAAGAAAGAAAGAAAGAAAGAAAGAAAGAAGGAAAGAAAGAAGGAAACAAAGAAAAGAAAGAAAGAAAAAACGAAATAAAAAGGAGGGAAAGAAAGAAAAAGGAAGGAAGGAAGGAAGGAAGGAAGGAAAAACGAAAGAAAAAAGAAAGAAAGAAAGAAAGAAAGGTAAAACGAAGGAAAGAAAAACGAAAGTAAAAAGAAGGAAAGAAAGAAAAAGAAAGAAAGAAAATGAAAGTAAAAAGAAGAAAAGAAAGAAAAAGAAAGAAAGAAATAAAGAAAGAAAGAATGAAAGAAAGAAAGAAGGAAACAAAGAAGGAAACAAAGAAAAGAAAGAAAGAAAAACGAAATAAAAAAGGAGGGAAAGAAAGAAAAAGGAAGGAAGGAAGGAAGGAAAGAAAAACGAAAGAAAGAAAGAAAGAAAGGTAAAACGAAGGAAAGAAAAACGAAAGAAAAAAAGAAGGAAAGAAAGAAAAAGGAAGAAAGAAAGAAAGAAAAAAAACGAAAGAAAACAGAAAGAAAGAAAGAAAGAAGGTAGGAAAAAAGGAAGAAAAAAAAAGACAAAAGAAAAAAGAAGGAAAGAAAGAAAAAGGAAGAAAGAAAGAAAGAAAGAAAGAAACGAAGTAATACACAAAAGTAGAAAAAAGGTAAAAGAAAGTACCGTGAAAATGAGCAATGTAGAGGAAAAAGAAAAATAAAGAAAGGAAGAAAAAGAAGGAAAGAAAGAATGAAAGAAAAAAGAAAAAAGAATGTATGAAAGAAAGAAAGAAAGAAAGAAAGAAAGAAAGAAAGAAAGAATGGAAGGAAGAAATAAAAACGAAGAAATACAAGAAGTAGAAAAAAGGTGAAAGAACAATGAAAATGAAGAATGTAAAGGAAATGAGGAAAAGAAAGAAAGAAAGAAAAAGAGAGAAAAATAAAGATTACAAAAAAATGCGAGAAAAGGTTAAATTAATAATAAGGGAAGCAGGGAAGTTTGATTGACATAAAATAAAAAGAAACAGCTCCCCCCCTCCCCTACGCACACATACACCAACACCAATTCGCAAATATTTCATATTTTATCCATGAAAACTCAAAACCGAATCATTTCTCAAAGTCCAAAGAGAAAATCAAATGAATTGAAGAGAAAAAGAAAAATGATTTTCAGGTGAAAAATGGAGCAACAAAAATGACAGCCAAAAAGGATTCGTATTTCTAAAATTTGGATCGTAAATTCTACCTCTTGCATTTCTTGTTCTTTTTGTTTTTACTTCTTCTTTTGTATTCATGGCTGGTGTTTTTCGA
This sequence comes from Acanthosepion pharaonis, assembly GCA_903632075.3. NCBI lineage: Eukaryota > Metazoa > Mollusca > Cephalopoda > Sepiida > Sepiidae > Acanthosepion > Acanthosepion pharaonis. The sequence goes on from CAHIKZ030001691.1 coordinate 613,665, forward strand.
GGCTTTGGATTTTTGTCATTTGAGGTTGTAATGTATGATACGAGTGACTGCCAAAAAACGGAATCAAACATTCGCAGAAAATATTCAGGACTGAAAAGTGACGGTTTCAAAAGAAAGATTTATAATTGAAAGATCGGTGCTTTGTCATCGGAACCAGAAGAAAAACAAACACAAGAATAAATATAAAGAAACATGATGAGCAAGAGACTGGAGAAAAAAAAAAGGATATAAAAGAAAACTAAGCGATAAAGAGAGAAAAAAAACTTTTAGATTAGAAGAAAAATCAATAGAAATAATGAAAAACAAAACAGGAAAGAAGAGTAAAAAAAAAGAAAATATAAAAAGAGGAGGAAAGGAAGGAATTAACGGGCAAAAGTAAAAAGAAAAAAGTAAGAAAGAGAGGGAAGGAGACAAAGAAGAATTCAAAAAGAAAAAAAAGAAGAAAAGAAGACGGTAGAAAGGGAAAGAAAGACTGCAAGTCGGAAGAAAAAGTAAACATCTAAGACTTAAGAATAAATAAAGAAGGGAAATAAAAGAGGAAATGGTAAGGAAAAAGACAGAGAAGGAAGGAAACTGTTAAAGAAAGAAGAGAAGTAAATTGAAGAAAACGTGAAAAGAAGTAAAAAATAAAGAAATTAGAAAGACAGTAATCAGTTAAAGGTACAAATGAAAAGAGAAGTTACTTAGAAAGAATAATGCATGAAAAAAAAAGAAAATAGAGACGCAGTGAGAGAACGAAATGATGAAGGAAGGAAATAAGAAGGAAAATGAATTAACAAAGAATAATGGAGAAGGAAAGAAAGAAAAATACAAATAGAAATAAAAAGAGGGTAGGAAGAAAAGGAAAGTCGGGTGAAGAAGAAGGAAAGATGTAAGGAATGTAGGAAAGAAGAAAAAATAAAGAAGAAGATTTAATAAGAAACTTATCAGAAAGTAAATCTGAAGAAAAAATGAAAGGAATTAATCAAGGATGGAAGGAAGGAAGGAATAAGTAAGTGAGGAAGGAAGAAGTCAAGGAAGGAATAACTAAAGGAATCACGGAATGAAGAAATGAATGAAAGAAGGAAAGAAAGAATGAATGAATAAAAATATGAAGGAATGAAAGAATGAAGGAATGATCGGAGAAAAGAATGAAAGAATGAATGAATGAAGGAATGGAGGAAGACAGGAAGAAAATAAAGAAAGGAATGAATAAAGGAAAGAAGAAAGGAAATAATTAATAAAGGAAGGAAGGGATGAAAGAAGGAAGGAATAAAAGAAGGAAAAAGGTTAGAATAAATAAAGGAAGGAATAATGGAAGAAATGAAAGGAAGGAAGGAAGGAAATAATGAATAAAAGAAGGAAGGAATGAAGGAACGAATGAATGAAAGCTGGAAGAAATGAAAGTAGGAAAGAATAAATAAATAAAGGAAGGGTGGAATAATGAGTTATTAAGAAAGAAAATTAAAAGAAGATGATGTAGGTATCTTAAAAAAATGAATGAAAATGAAAGGAAGAGGCGTTAAATATAATGAAGGAAAATGATGGAAAAGGAAAAAAGCAAATATATAAAACGATGGGAGAAGAAATAAAAAGAAGGAATTATGGAGAGATTAAGACGAGAAAAAAGAAATATAGAGTATACCATATATTACACCCACAATTACTTGAGTCATATCACTGGATCTAGCCACCGCTTTTATCCACTGTGCCCTTGAAGATAACAGATCCTTATTTTTTAGACTATAAACTTAATCACACAGTAGCCAAATAAAGAGTTGTGAGTTCAATATCTGGCTACTGCAGGGGTGAACGAAAACATGGAGTTTTGACTTAAAGGTAGATAACCGAGACATCCGAAAGAGGTATGACACGTGGGACTAGATCAATCTACCCCAGTGGACGAATTCAAGGGTACAGTTTGAAATTTAAATCACCTGAAGAAGGCCGGAACGTACAATGGTCGAAAGGTCTTGGATATGGCAATAAACATGAGAACAACAGTCCAAACAATGTAAATAATTTAAATAATCATCCTTTGCACATTGTTAATGTTAACTAGAAGTTCCAAAAGTTCTTTGTGAACTAGATGAATAGAATTGTGTAGAAACGGAAAAGGGCAAAGTGATTGAAGTGATGAAAGTATAAATGTGAATTTAAAAAATTACAAAAATTATAGCGGCATGCGGAAGTAAGGCGGAGGAGTATGGGAATGAAAATACAAATGAAAGGAAGAGGACAATATAGAAAAGGAAAAGGAAGAATAATGAACAATATGCAAAAATGAAAGAAGAAATGAATCGGGTTACGTCCTCCTAATTTTCGAAACTGCACCTAGGAGACGTTCTCAGGACTATAAATAGTCGGTGGCATTCTCTGTCATCCTCTTTTTTTCCTTTTTTCACTCAGGGACAACAGATGTAGGTCTAACGAGGAAAACGCTTTCCTACTGGGGAACGTGCACATACGCATGCACGTACGAAACCACTTTTCACTTCATTTTCTCTAGAAATTTCTTCTACACTAAACTACACACACACAAACAATTCACGAGTTTAAATGTTTTCTTCGTCATGTTCATTGTTCAGTAACGCGCAACAATATTCTATTGTTTATATATAAGCTTATTGTGTTAATATATACATTATCATTTGTTTGTTCATATATATTGGTTCCTCTCGTTTCTTTACATGGGCACACATCTCGAGTCTGCCATGTGTGTTGTGGGCATTTCAGGAGACCCACGTGTTTAACTCTCAACGCGTACACCGGCCAGCAATAAAGGAAAAGAGAAAGAAAACACGGAAATGATGAAGGGAAAAATTAAAAAAGGAAGAGGAAGTGGAAATAAAGATGTAGAAATCGATTTATGTAAGGATAATTAAAGAAAGAAAGAAAGAAAAAAGAAAGAAAGAAAGAAAGAAAGAAAGAAAGAAAAAGAAAGAAAGAACGAAATTATATAAAAAACGAAGAATATAAGGAAGAAAGAAAAAATGGTTTAGAATAGATAAAAATGAAAAAAAAAGAATAGAACAAAGAAAGAAAGAAAGAAAGAAAGAAAGAAAGAAAGAAAGAAAGAACCAAATCAGTTCAAAACAGTTACTCAGAACTAAGTAATCAATGGATGAATGAAAAACGGAAGAAATTGAATATGAATGAAGAAAGAAAGAAAGAAAACAAGAAAGTAAGAAAAAAAAAGAAAGTAGGAAAGAAATGTAAATACCAAAAGAAAGAAAACTGGAATTAGTGAGAGAAGAGGGAATAAAAGAAAGAAAGAAAATGGTTTCAGATAAGACGGAATGTTGCGAAGAAGAATTAAGATGAAAGAAAAAAGGGGAAAAAAAGAAGAAGATAGCTTCAGATTAAATACAAATTTGAAAAAAAGAACTATGATGAAATGAAAAAAAAGAGGATGGAATAGGAAAAGAAAAAAGAGAAAGTTCCCAGTCCATTCCATACCCATCTGCTTTTCCCAACCCATTTGGCGAAATTGTGCATGGAACATTTTCCACCCTCTACCTGTACTATAAAAAGCCTTAAAAAGTTTATTATTGGTCCATAAACTGACTTTATGATGCAGTAAAAAATACCAAAACGGAGGGGGTAACTAGTAACGTTGATTTATACTATGGCTGCTGCTGCTACTAACAAACAAAAGTAAACTTGACCATTCAAAATTAATATATATATATATATATATATATATATATATATATATATATATATATATATATATATATATATATATATATATATATATATATATATATATATATATATATAATTTAGGATCAAAGTTAGTTTTTTATTGTTATGGTTAGTATTGCAAATTAAATGATTTTTCTTCATAATTATGACATTTAAAAATACAGACGACTAGTCAGTAATAAAAAATCTAGCGAATATTTTTTGTTGTTCATAGTTTTCCTTTATCTGATTTTTGAATCTCAAAACAACTATTTCGACTGAATAACTATTTGAATGTTAATGACCATTGCAAAAACTACCAAAAATACCAAAATATTAAAATATCTATATTGTATGTAGGAATGTGACCCATTTATGACCATTTAGTCTTCTTCTGGAGGGATTACCACGACAAATGTTTTTATTCTATTACGTAGTTGTCGGAAGTGTGGTTGAGATGCTTCAGTTAAATGAAATGTACTTGTCCTGTCATCAGGGTACTGTATTATTTTGTAGTTGAATGTAGTACGCTCTGGAAAATGCGTCGGTAGTGTAAATTGTTCAATGGTTGCTATTAAAATTTGTCTAATTACAATGCTCCACGTTGTACTGATTGTTATTCGGAGATAATATTGTTGGCGCATAAAATTTACTAGAAGCAGCTGATCTAGAATTCCTACCGCGTGTCGAATGATGCATCTTTAGGATCTTTAAAAAAATTTGCTGTTATTTTTGATTGCATATCATACTTGCAAATCCTTAGTGTTGTTCGAGTGGCATCGTGGAAGAGTAAAAAAAAAGGACAGTGAGTCGCCTTTTGAGATGTGTCACACTTTATCTGATGAGTCCAGAAAAAACAGCCTTGATTAAATTTGAAATATTTTCGTTTTGTCGAAAAAAAATGAAAGATTTTCTTAACATTTAGTAATATATTTATTATCACATATAATATTTATCTTATATCGTATATAATATTGTTTTGTTATTATTTGTACTTATAATATTTATTTATTATAACCCATTTAGTTATATACTAGCAGCATGGCCCGGCGTTGCCCGTGCTTAATTCAAAAATCGTACGACTCATACAGCAATCGCTATCACGTGACTTAAAATATTTTTGCCCTTTCTTGCCTTTAAAGGAGTGCCCTTTGCCGTGATGATGTTGCTACATGCCTTAATTCTTGCCTATCTCACACTGCGAATTTTTTCTAAGCTCTATACTAAACATTAAATCTGTTACGGAAAAAGAAATAAACAAAATGAACACAAGACGATCAGCTTTAAAAAAAGGACTCGTAACTGGAAAAACCGAATGAAAAAAAATGTTAACAATAATTACTTTTTCACACCCAACCCAGTTCTGCGGAATCAGAATCAACGTTAAGTTTAAGCAAGCGAATGAGCCAATTGGAGTAAAGTGCCATGCAAATTTAAATTTTCCACTTCCATTGCCATATTTATATTCCGTTCAGCAATGAGGTTGATACTTTCACTTATTTCACTATTGACACAGTTAAAAATACTTTACTGTTCACAACCTCACTGATTAGTCCTTTGTATGACAATAAACTACATCCGACAGCAAGAAATTTGATCAGGACGTTTAGAGGAGCATAGAATCACCTCTTAATTGCTGTAGTTCTCGGGTCCCCCCTGATCAGGGCTAATGACTCCTGTAAGGATTCCAGCTATAAGCAAATATTTAACCACCAAACTGGGGTTAAAACAAGTTTTAAAAAAATAGGTTGTTATGGTAAAACAATAAGCAATATAATTTGGAAAAAAATATTACCAGCAATACATTTTTGAAAAAAATATTACCGGAATATACATTTGACACTCTACAAAAGAATACACCAATGAAACCTGGTCTAAAAACCGATTCTTACAAAGAAGACATATTCTATTGATACAAAAAAATCCTGAAAATCTTGTCGACATTCAATAACCCGTTGGCATTGTTATGTTGTAAAGAAAAATACACCAGACCAGACAAAACCTCCCTGATTGGTTTGCTGTTTTTGTTTGCTGTTTTTATTTGGTGGCATATCAACACCTCTATCGGTTATTTAATATTGAAATATGAATATTTTGTACCAAATTCTATTTTTCTTTTGAGATAATAACTGTTTTAGTGATACAAGTTTTACTAATTAACCCATAATTGGGGAAAGAAGCTGTAGATTCATATCTTTCCGAAAGGTTTTTTTGCGTAAACGAATATAACTAACCCGAACTGAATTGGAACTCGACTCAAAGATTATCAATTCTGAGCCATTATCCATTACACCACCAGCACATCAATGCTTCCTGCACCTAGATAACATCCCTGAAGACCACCTCTTGCATAGCCTTCGACAATCCTCTCTCTTACAAACCAAATTTGTGTTATAATTAGTGGTTTGCTAGATTCAGCATGCTATATTCAGTTGATATAGTGCTCATAAAGGAGGATTTATATTTCATGATTGAGCACTCTTTTCTTTGCGTTTCAAAGACATTTCCCCTTTTCTTATTAAACTGATTAGCTTTCGGAAGGCATATTTCGCTATTTCAATGTATAGCGCTATCAGTATCAGCCAATATCTTGATAAATGAAAACATATGAAGGGTGTTGCAGAAATTGCTTCAGAAGTAATTGTCTTGATGATTTTCAGTTAAACAAAGTTGATCCCACACGAACAATGTCAAACAATCTTGACAAAAGATATTCATTGAGTGGTAAAAAACCCCGGGTTCTTGGTAAATTACTTTTTTAGACAAATATGCCAATACAAAGAACACAGTCCTCCCTAAGACAGTAGCCGCTGGCGGTGAAAACAGAAAGAAAAAAACGGAACGCGAAAAGGAAGGCACGCCCATTAGACTGTTCACCTCGCTTCATCTCTGCCTCGTTCATCTACAGCTGAAGATTACAACGGAATAAATTTTGCTTACTGGTGCATTACTGGTTTTTATTTCGTGGGTAGCGATCTGATTTATTTTAAGATGGAGTCTGGGCTGGGCCGCAAAGCTAGCAATGCGCATTCTAATTTTAGTACCACATTATCCGTCTTCTACTGAAATAATTCCCAGATATTTAACATTCACTACTTGATTTCGGCATCTCCAATTCGTATTTTGTATCGTGGGACGTTCCTCTTGTTTATAATAGTTCCTATCTTCTTACAATTGACGGCCTGTCTTTTTGGTCATCTCCAAGGGGAAGATAAAAATTATCTTATATAAAGTTTTGACTTACCCTTGTAGTTACGGTAGGATTTGCGGCAGTTTTCTTTCTCTGATTTTCGTAACCAATTTTATGGGTCAACAGTAAATACTGGTAGGACCCAGTGCAACTTGAGATAACTTTTTCTTCACTCCTTGGTGATACAGAATCACAAATAAAAATAACAGAAACCACATCACTTGAGGAATTTCAGGATCAGCAAAAATTAAAATGGATGCTGCATGTAACTCACTTAGAAATTAATGTCATTATTGTTGACCATGTTCACCATAGTCTATGAATATAGAATACAGCGCAGTACTTAATCTGTTCAATGAAACAACGTTAAAGATTAACACTCACGAGTCAGACACTTTACAGAATCTGACTATATCGCCAATACCACCACCAGCTGTTCCGTAATTCTTCAGTCTTCGATATCAAAGGCTGGCAGTGAATATTCGGAAAAAAACATGGCCGCCTTTATACACGTCGCATTGAATATTTTGAGCCTTCTGATTGGTTAACCCTTCTATTGGTGAAATATAAAATGAGTCAGTTCAGTTTGGCTGGCTCACTAGTACACCAGGGTACCCAAAAATTCCAACTATTATCACGATGCTTACATTCCAGATTATAAAAACCTGACCAAATATAACAAATTCTTCACAGACCAAGTAAAACTACAAAATTTCTAGTAACTATTTAGAATGTAATAAATGGAAAAGTAGTTAGAGTAATTCCATAACCTAGTGAAGGTTACTGAATAGAATAGTCAAACAAAGGTTGGTAATAAACGATACTACTTAGGACAAGAACAACGCATATAAGATACGCCAGCGGCGCGTAGAAGTAGTCAACAGCTAGAAGTGAGTCAAGTGAATTACGCAATGAATCTCCAACTGCAGACCAACATACAGTATTTACTACTGTATTTATGTGAATGAGGACATATACATTATCGCCCGTAGGTATGCTACATCAAGTAAATTACAACCTAACCATTTTGCAACCTAATATCCTCACAAATCACTCATCCCACAGCGCAAAGTTATAACTGGTGTGATCAACGTTCGTTTTATAGGATACAGGGTGGATTTTGGAAATATTTTATGGGCAAAGATGCGCCTTATAGCAGCAAAATGTAGTACTTGCTTGGATCTGAGCTTCTAATAGCTAGTTCGTTTCTTATTCTACACTGACACTCTGCTAATATCCATACGTTTTTTTCTTCTTAAGGGTAATGCTTAGCACTTTCTTCTCACTGTAACTTACTGCAACCACACCTCCGTAATGTTTTTTTTCCTGTCTGCCAACCACACTCTGTATACATCGTATCCGATAAATACTATATTTTGCAATCATGAGAACACATTAGAACTATACAATTTTGCTTCACGGCAATAAATTTCAAGCTGATTATCTGTAAAAACATTTTACAATAACGTTCACCTTTTACAAGGCCCGGGGGTTACGCGAAGTAGATTGTTCCGTTTGGTGGTCATTTGTGTGTACAAGAGTTTACTTTCCTAGTAACTTTATACTAAGTGGAAGAGTCCACAATAGCCTCATTAGAGGGAAGACACCACAACAATATATTCTCCTATACTGGTGGCTAACCAAGACTTTATAAACATTCCTATTCTTATTACTTACATTCAGATAACTATTGGTGATTCAGCAGCAAAGTTATTTATTTGTTTCTGTTGGAATATTATTCCATGATGGATGGCATACAATGTTTTTCTTCCGTTAAAATATTTTCTTTGGCTTTCTCTTACTCCGGATCGTTGTCACCATCATCGTCGACAAGATTCTTACTGTTGGTGTTATTATTATAGTCCCTGTTATTTGCGGGGGAGTGGTGTGAGGGGGATAGGGGATATTCTTAGCCTTGTTAGCCGTCTCGTTTGCTGACTGTGTGCTTTGACTTCCTTTTTCAAAGATTCGCTTTACTCAGTCGGGTCGATATGAAGACGCCGGATTTTGAACTCAGTAAAAAAAAAAAAAAACACTAGCCTTTAACAAGTTACGATTGTAGTAATCGGGAAAACATGGATGTTGGTTCCACAGGGCAGTTGTTTCAGGGAAGAAGCTGTTTGAGTGAAACTTACTTGTCTCCGATTGAATATGGTGAGAATGTGGGTGGTTTGTTACTATGTCAGTGGCGTGGCGTTTTATTTCTCTGAAAGTTTGACTTGGTGAGACGAGGGACTGTATTTCATCCGAGCACCTTTTGTGGAATTAGCAGCAGAGCAGCAAGAGGCTTTTTACACCCGGCCTGTGGGAGAGAGCTTAAAGGGTGGGATTAATTAGTTATAAATATTTAATCCATCATATACATTTATAAAACTACCATTCGTGCGTGCATTGAATATCTCAGGAGTATGTGGTCTTCACCTCTTGATAAAAATCATGGAATGGTCTGCGATGTCATCAGTCCAGACTCGGCGTCTTCACTTCAGTCACTTTCTAACCACAGCGACATGTCTTCCCACTGTCGTTGCTATAAATATTTTCACGGAAGTTGTTCTAAAGAGTTATTCCCCTTAGTTCTTCGAGTGCATAAAATTAAGATTTCTATATTCCTGAGATGAGGTATTATGTACATTATTTACATTATTTGGACTGTTGTCCTCATCTTTGTCGCCATATTTATTACAAAGTTTCGGCCTTTCAGTATCTGACAAAATTTCTGAGATGAGGTGTTATGTACTCTATTTATATTTTTCGGACTATTGTCCTCATCTTTGTCACCATATTTATTACAACGAAGATGGCCGGAGCGTACAATGGCTGAAACGTTGTAATAAATATGGCGACAAAGATGAGGGCAATAGTCCGAATAATGTAATTAATGTATAAATTTAAGAATAATACTAAATTGCTGACAAGGTCTTTTTAACAAGCTTGATATAACTTTAAGTACTATTCTAATATTTTTTTCTCGCACTACTTGCCCGAGGAGTTCTTTTCCGGTTTCTTACTTCGATACTACAGGCAGTCTTCAAAATTTTGATGTAGCGTCAATCGTTATTATCTGTCTTCTTGAACATGTCTTTTTATCGTCCTTTCTCCTCACTAATGTCTTCTCATTTTCTTTCCCTCACAATAACTCCTTGCGTCTTAGTGGCACTGTCTCCTTGCTTGGGTTGAAATGATTAAACATTTTCTTTGAATGTCCAGACTTTATATCATAATAACATTGTGACTTATTGGGATTTAATCTCTGTTCTCACACTGTTGTTCGAATTAATTCACGATGAATCAATCTTTGTTTTCAACAGCAAAGTTTTCTCATTAAATACACTTGTTATTTGAAGAATGTCCATTGTTATTCGTTTCTTTCTTCAATTCATCCATTTTGTCTGAAGAAATGCTGGCTAGACACTGAAAATATAATGGAATGGAAATGTCTAACGTCTTCCTTTCAATGAACAAATACTCTTTTTTTATTTACAAACAAACACGAAATTTCACATCACAGTAACGATATGCAACATTTTTTCCATTGTGCGCAGAATTTAAGCTATTCTCTAGCTTCTCACTTTATTCCAATTCTTAGTTGTTGATTTTATTTTTAACCTCTGTTAACCTTGTTCACCATAGTCTATGAATATAGAATAGAGCGCAGTGCGTTATCTGTTCAATGAAACAATGTTAAAGATTAACACTCACCAGCATCGGTTCCTTAATTCTTCAGTCTTCAATATCAAAGGCTGGCAATGCATATTCGGAAAAAAAAAAACAAACAAACATGGCCGCCTTTATACACGTCGCATTGAATATTTTGAGCCTTCTGATTGGTTAACCCTTCTATTGGTGAACTATAAAACGAGTCAGCTCATTTTGGCTGGCTCACTAGTACCCAAAAATTCCATCAACCTCTTGTCTAAAAGATCTATGACATCCATTTTTTTCTTTTTTTTTTCTTTCTAGAGTTTTTGGATTAGGAGTCATCTTTATTTTCTACATTTGGACTAAAATCATTCCCGTTGTTTTTTCATAACCCGTTGTGATCTTCGGCCTTCTTCGTTTGTTTATTGATCCAACTAACGTAAAGTGAATTTCGAACTAAACACATCTTTTGGTCTATGGCGGTAGATGATTGTTGTTCCACTGAAGGGTTTGCAATGTCATCTTTCTTGACCTGGCATCTTCACTTCAGTTCACTTTTCAACTGCCGCGACGTGTCTTCTCTCTGTCCTTTCTATAAACATCTTCACGGTAATTATTCTAATGGACTCTATCTCCTTGCTACACCGAGTGCATGAACTTAAGAGCACTGCTATAGTCTACTAAATAATATAAATAATAATAATATGATCTCTACAGGCAGGAAGATTCAAGCAAGTACGCCTGACATAATTGCTAAAAATCGAAAAGAAAAAAACTTGCCTACTAATTGATATGTTTTGCCCAGCAGACTGTAACATAACAACCAAAGAACCGGAAAACTATCGAAGTATAAAGTGCTGGGAATCGAAAGCGAAAAAACTGTGGATAGTGAAAACAAGAATAGTACCACTCACAGAAGGTGCTCTTGGAATGATAAAAAAGGAACACAACAACACATTGAAAAAATCCCTGGAAATCACAGATTATGATAATTACAAAATATTGTCTTCGTATATACGCCTACACATTAATAAGTATTTTTTCCATGTAACGTTAGTGATGTTATCGGAGTTAAAAAAAAAAAAAACAAATCATGAAATGTGGCCATAACCATTACCTACCTTAGGACTTCTTGGAGACTCGGTAGGTAGGGTGGCCGTAGCAGAAATCGTAATATAACTAAAATTATGATGATGATAATAATAATAATAATAATAATAATAATAATAATAATAATAATAAAAACAATAACAATTAAATCACGAAAAAATTCAATCCTTAATTGAAATTACATCAATCAAGGAAATGCTGAAACAAACTTTAGTTAACGTCACTGAGGACAAGATGATACGAAAAACGTTGTAGGTTCTATCGCCAAAATAAAATATTCCAAATGGACCTTAATAAATTTTACAGGGAAATTGGAAAAGCGCCTATACATATCGAAATGCCACCATCTATTGACATTGTGTATTTTAGGAGAGTATTTGGAGCAGCTCAAAGGAATATAACCCAAATGCAGAATGGATCCAACGTGAAGTAGATCGAATGCTGGATACACCTCTTCAAGAGTTGGGAAATAGAAACACAAATAATGTTAGGCGAGTTCTAACGGAATCCCCAAAATGAAAATCACCTGGAAATGACAAGGTGCCTAATTTCTGGCTTTATCATCTCTCATCAATCCATAAAACCCTTGCCAAACTCTATCAACGCTTGTAAAAAATCCCAATGAAATCCCGGGTTGGATCACTGAAGGGATTACATATCTCATTCCAAAAACGAGTGAAACAGATGATCCCAAAAATTATAGGCCAATATAATGTCTCCCCACACCGTATAAGTTGATCACGTCTCTCCTGACGAACCGAACTTACTCTTTCTTCGAAGCTAACATCATTCTTCCGCTGGAACAGAAGGGATGCAGAAGAGGTTCATATGGCTGCAAAGATCAACTTCTGATAAACAAAATGATCCTGGAAAATTGCAGAAGACGTCGTAGAAATCTTAGTGCAGCGTGGATTGATTATCGTAAAACCTTTGAAAGTGTACCACAGTCTTCGATCCTTAAGACTTTGGAAATGTACAAAGTTTCCCCTGTGATAGTAAATTTTCTTAAGCACAGCAAAGGAATGTGGAACACCAGACTATACCTAAATCACACCAAAGGCACTGCCATCTCCAACCGTCGGAATATCCAACGTGGAATCTTTCAAGGAGACTCTCTGTCACCCCGTCTGTTTTGTTTGTCCTTAATCCTTACGCATGAACTAAACAGCAGTAGCTATGGTTACAAACTAGACAAAAATACAGGGATGACTTCAAACTCTTTTCCAAAAACGACAATGAGTTGAAGGGCCTCCTCAATATTGTAAAATGTTTCAATGACCACATAGGTATGGACATCGGATTAGATAAATGTGCAAAAGTAACATTCAAAATGGAGAATTACAGAAACACTGTCAATAGATTTAGACTTTGTCACAAAGATTAGGGAACTGGAACAAGATGAAGCCTATAAGTACCTTGGAATTAGCGAAGGAGATGGTATACAATAGTCCCTATTCTCATCTATGAACTGTAGTTGACTTATATCTTGGAATAAAAGTTCGTGGAATTGAGGAAATTGGTGAATTTCAGCGAGGGCAAATAATAGGAAGGCATGAGTCAAATAAAGAAATTGCTTTGTTTTTCCAGGTTCATGATCAAACGGTTAATAATATTGTCAAGAAATTTAATGAAGAAGGCCTTTGTTGTGTGGAACAACGTTCAGGAAGACACAGCAACGAGTCTGAGCAAACGAAAAGGGCACTGAAGAGGGAAGTCATCAGAAACCGTCGTCAGAGCATCAAATATATCGTCAACAGCATGGAAATACCGCTATATGTGGTTAGAAAGACTCTGAAGGAACAAGGTTTTCGAATAAGACTTATAAGAAGGAAGAGCTTGATTTTAGAGGTTAAGAGGAACAGGCGTATGGACTGGACTATTAAATTCGAGAGCAAAGATTATGAATTTTGGCAGTCTGTAATTTGGTCAGATGAAAGTAAATTCTGCCAATATTTGATTTCAAGACAGAGTTATGTTTGGAGAAATCAGAATGAGACTTGGAAAACTGAATGTCTGCAGGTGACCATGAAACATGGAGGGATTGGAGCAATGGTGTGGGGCACTGTCTGGTTTAGAGGGATATCTGAGCTGATTCTTTTTTGTGTGTTGTTTAATGGTCCAAAATACTGACAAATATTAGAGAAAGGGGTACTCCCACTACTTAAAACCAATAAGATTGGCAAGAATTTTTTTTTTCAAGAAGATGGAGTGCCATGTTATCCGAGCAATGT
>CAHIKZ030001691.1:637500-640000 GCA_903632075.3 Acanthosepion pharaonis
AACACGCTCTCTCCCAGAAACTGTAAGTAAGGCTTGCTCCGCATATTTGTAGTATAAAGCACAGGTGTGCTCTGTGGGTGTTGAATAAACACAAATGTGCCTGAGCAAGCGTCTGCAATAGGGATTGGCTAGCCGCTCTAGTAGACAAGTGTCCTCGAATACAATTAGCCAGCTATATATATATATATATATATATATATATATATATATATATATATATATATATATATAAATCATTTCACCACATACAAAACAATGAAGCCACTTAGATACAAGAGGTTACTGAGTGTGAGAAGATATGAGAAGAGAACAATAAAAGAGAGATGACAATAAAAGAAAAGAAATTAAGGAGACAGATTCTAGTGATTTAATTTTGAAAATATTAAAATGTACTCTCAAACTCTCTCTCTCTCTCTCTCTCTCTCTCTTTCATACCCAACTTCAATTAGGTGACAACATATCGAGGTCTTCTATAAGTCTAAATAGAGCGGTTGTAGCCATAGATGTCTTGCGTGGCCTGTTACATAGCTTAAAGCACCCGTTATTCTCCTGCAGTCACCCATCGGAGAATTGAGTGGGCACGACGTTGCTTAACTTCAATGTTTCAACGGGATATAGCCATACAACTCTACGATATTATCAAAAGCTTTTCAACGTATAGAAAAGCCTATAAACGGGTATAAAAACAAACGGCCAACATATTACAACAATTGAGATTTATTCCTTCCAATGTAGAAAGTATTCATTCATTGTTGCTTCATATATGCCCCTTGACTCTAACAATAAATCTGTGTTCTTTTTTTTTATATCAGCAACCTGTTGACGTGTGTCCTGTTAAGTGCAGGTATTGCCATATGTGTTGAGGCTTTGCATCGGTGTCTTTTGTCTCCCGACACAAATTTTACAGTCTGCAGCCAGTTTATGGAATCTGCCACCATAAAGGTCAAATTTAGTTTTGTCAAGTTGATGTACGAACAAATGGACGGGATTGCTATGGGTGGTCCCTTAGGCCCTGTTATGGCCAACATTTTTATTATTTTTTTTTCTGTGAGTAACAGTTTGAGGTTTTCCACTGAGTATTAGAGGAATTGCAACTAGCATTATTGTGTATATGTGAAAAAGAGACACAATACGCTTTTGCGTTTTCTTGATGTTCTGGTATACAGAGCAGACTCGGTTTCCAAAATTCTATGTACATCAAGCCTACTTTCACTGGACTAGAAGTACCTCAGACACAAAAAATACAATTTGATTAACACTTTGGTTCATTGCGTCTTAATTATCTGTGCTAAAACCAAATTAAATTCTGAAATACAGTTTATTACGAAGGCTTGACTAGAAAATAGCTACCTTCTGGACCTTGTGTAATCTCGCATTTGTGCTAAAATTGGGAAAGTAATAAAACAAATTTTATGGCGCAGAAAAATGCGGTTACCGTGCATTGGCAAAGTTAGCACTAGAGTTTCTCGGCGAATTACTCAAAAGGGGAAAATGTTCTATATTTTTCACCGGTCAGCGATCTGTTTTTACTTCCCAACCTACGCGGAATAATGCTATGATCCACCATCATGTTTGTTCAGTTATCTATTATTCTAAACATCAGTTTGATGCCGTTTATTCTGGGAGAAATAAACTTGATCAAAAGGTACCAGCTAAAATCATCCAAAGACTGTGTAAAATAATCAGACTTTGGACACCAGGTTTGATCAGCAACTACCAGCTAAGTTTCATTAAAGGAACAGAGATATTTTGCATACCTCTAATTATTCGCGGATAGTTCTGAGCCCTAACCCCCACAAATATTTCTCCTTTTTCTTTTTCCCATATCACTTCCGTTGAGTTGACCGATTAATAAGGTCTGATCCTTACCACCTCCTTTCTCAATATTAAGTATTATAATAAAAAGAAATATAAAAATAAATTTTAAAACTCTCCCTTGCCTCTCTAAACTCGACCATGTCTCTCACACCATCCCTCATTACCTTCTGTGTCAACTTATATAAGAATGATACTACCTGTCAAAAGTGTAAATTTTAAATTCATTTTTCGCTTCACCTTTTGAAAGTGAAGTCTGAGGATCCAGAGAAAAATTAAATTCTCTGGTGAAATAAATTATTACAATAGAGCCTTAAAGTTTTCTGTTTTTCTTTAAATTAATATATATATTTATATGGTGGCCTGACGATTGCATCTAGCATGAAACAGACTGTCGCCTCTAAGTGTTGACTTCTATGTTCACTTTTATATTTACACACGCTCTATCTCTGATATTGAACACATAAATATAGCACATCTTAAGACTATATTTCTCCATATATATATATATATATATATATATTTAAATTCTTAAAGTCTTAGTGCAGTCTGCATAAAAAGATGCCAATCCAATCGAAGAACTATAATTCATTTGAAGGGGCGTTCATACAGCACAATGTTAATTGATGATAGATTATGGCTTGCAACGAGCGTTCAATTTCATTTCATAAATAACATCCAGTTG
>CAHIKZ030001691.1:645000-710000 GCA_903632075.3 Acanthosepion pharaonis
AAGAAAGTTTATTTTGGTGGAAACGGATGTTGGTAAAATGTGTCTGTCTAAGCTAAAGGACCAACTGTTTGCAACATTCTCTCGAGAAGAACAGACGTTATTCTTATCTATTCTTATTCTTACTCAACAACACCCCTGATTAAAAATGAATTCAAGAGAAAAAGTTAACCCAGTGAATTCAAGAGAAAAGTTATTGCTGTGGCAGAACAAGTGGGAAATCCTGCGGCAGGAAGAAAGTACGATATAAATGAAGCAAATATAAGATTATGGAGAAAAAAAACCAAAAAAACAAGGAAAATATTGTGCCTGCAAAAACATCGACTTGAGCCCCCTTCTAGAGGATAAGAGGCCAAGTATCCTCAAATGGTTAATGAGTCTGCGCAGTAGACATAATATACATATTTCCGTTTCCTTTTAGAAGCATGATGATCTGAAATTTTAAAAATATTTCCAATTCCTACTTGAATAAGAATAGGAAACCCTGGCCATAATGAAATTGGAGAGGTACAAGTTATAGGGTTTGATTATCAAACAAGAAGTTCGAATTATGCCTGAGTAGAAGCATTTTTCCCCACTCTCACCACAATTTTAGATGTGCGTATTATGGATGAAGGTATATTATACATGTGGAATTACGGTAATGGTTTAGCAATTTATAGCAACAAACCTCCAATGTAATTAATAGTATAATTAACGGATCTCTTGTCAACTGACCAAAGAAAATGTGATAAAAACAAAATGTAAAAGTTTTAAAGCTGTTGTCTTTCCAAAGTGTCAGTCTACAATACTGTAAAATTGCCAGAAATACATATAAATGGACGCATCGACCTGGTATCGTGGTTAGAAAATTTGTCAGTAGATGAGGTACAACTGAATATTGAGTTCTGTTCCACAGGGTGCACCACACTTTCCGCCTTGTGCCACATCTATGCTACGCCGACAAAATCATCATGATCTCACTAGATCAATTACGACGAAACAATGAATTCGATCATAATTCGAGTGCTTAAATATTTTGGATTATACAAACATTAAGCTAAGCTTAGAAAGTCATTTTTGACAAGTGAACGTATTATAATGGTTAGCAGGTGTGTCTCACTCGATCAGGTACAACTGAATAGTGAATCGTTATGCCTTGAGTCATAACAAAGCTACGCCTAGAAAGTCATTTTGAACAAGTGAACGTATTATAATGGTTAGCAAGTTTTTCTCACTCGATCAAGTACAACTGAATCGTGAATCCTTATGCCTTGTCATATCAAAGCTAAGCTTAGAAATTCATTTTGGACAAGTGAACGTATTATAATGGTTAACAAGTTTGTCTCACTCGATCAAGTACAACTGAATCGTGAATACTTATGCCTTGTGTCATATCAAAGCCAAGCTTAGAAAGTCATTCTGGACAAGTGAACGTATTATAATGGTTAGCAAGTGTGTCTCACTCGGTCAAGTACAACTGAATCGTGAATCCTTATGCCTTGTCATATCAAAGCTAAGCTTAGAATGTCATTTTGGACTAGTGAACGTATTATAATGGTTAGCAAGTTTGTCTCACTCTATCAAGTACAACAGAATCGTGAATCCTTATGCCTTGAGTCTTAACAAAGCTACGCCTAGAAAGTCATTTTGAACAAGTGAACGTATTATAATGGTTAGCAAGTTTGTCTCACTCGATCAAGTACAACTGAATCGTGAATCCTTATGCCTTGTCATATCAAAGCTAAGCTTAGAAAATCATTTTGGACAAGTGGACGTATTATAATGGTTAGCAAGTTTGTCTCACTCGATCAAGTACAACTGAATCGTGAACCCTTAAGCGTTGTCATATCAAAGCTAAGCTTAGAAAATCATTTTGGACAAGTGAACGTATTATAATGGTTAACAAGTTTGTCTCACTCGATCAAGTACAACTGAATCGTGAATCCTTAGGCCTTGTGTCATATCAAAGCCAAGCTTAGAAAATCATTTTGGACAAGTGAACGTATTATAATGGTTAGCAAGTGTGTCTCACTCGATCAAGTTCAAATGAATCGTGAATCCTTAGGCCTTGTGTCATATCAAAGCTAAGCTTAGAAAGTCATTTAGGACAAGTGAACGTATTATAATGGTTAGCAAGTTTGTCTCACTCGATCAAGTACAACTGAATCGTGAATCCTTAGGCCTTCTGTCATATCAAAAAGCTTAGAAAATCATTTTAGAAAATCATTTTGGACAAGTACAAACGTATTATAATGGTGTCTCACTCGATCAATTACAAGTTTGTCTCTAACTCGATCAAGTACAACTGAATCGTGAATCTTTAGGCCTTGCGTCATGTCAAAGCTAAGCTTAGAAAATCATTTTGGACAAGTGAACGTATTATAATGGTTAGCAAGTTTGTCTCACTCGATCAAGTACAACTGAATCGTGAATCCTTAGGCCTTGTGTCATATCAAAGCTAAGCTTAGAAAATCATTTTGGACAAGTGAACGTATTATAATGGTTAGCAAGTTTGTCTCACTCGATCAAGTACAACTGAATCGTGAATCCTTGCCTTGTCATGTCAAAGCTAAGCTTAGAAAATCATTTTGGACAAGTGAACGTATTATAATGGTTAGCAAGTTTGTCTCACTCGATCAAGTACAACTGAATCGTGAATCCTTATGTCTTGCGTCATGTCAAAGCTACGCTTAGAAATTCATTTTGCACAAGTGAACGTATTATAATGGTTAGCAAGTTTGTCTCACCCGATCAAGTACAACAGAATCGTGAATTTTTAGGCCTTGCGTCATATCAAAGCTAAGCTTAGAAAGTCATTTAGGACAAGTGAACGTATTATAATGGTTATAATGGTTAAGTTTGTCTCAGATCAAGTGTCTCACTCGATCAAGTATCAACTGAATCGTGAATCCTTGCCATGTCATGTCAAAGCTAATCATTTTGGACAGTGAAACGTATTTAATGGTTTTTGAAATACATTTTGGACAAGTGAACGTATTATAATGATTAACAAGTTTGTCTCACTCGATCAAGTACAACTGAATCGTGAATCCTTGCCTTGTCATGTCAAAGCTAAGCTTAGAAAATCATTTTGGACAAGTGAACGTATTATATTGGTAAGCAATTTTGTCTCACCTGATCAAGTACAACGGAATCGTGAATCCTTAGGCCTTTGTGTCATATCAAAAAAGAACGTATTTAATGGTTAAAGTGTATTTTGGACAAGTGAATCGTATCCTTTTAATAGTTAGAAAAGGTCATTTTTTATTATAATGGTTAACAAGTGTCTCACTCGATCAAGTTCTTAAAAAAATGAATCGTGAATCCTTAGGCCTTGTGTCATATCAAAGCTAAGCTTAGAAAGTCATTTAGGACAAGTGAACGTATTATAATGGTTAGGAAGTTTGTCTCAAGTCAAGTACAACTGAATCGTGAATCTTATGCCATCTCAAGTGAACGTATTATAATTGTTAGCAATGTCTCCACTAATCAATACAACTGAATCGTGAATCTTTTGCGTCATACAAAAGTGAAACTGAATCGTGAAAATCATTTTGGACTTATAATGGTTAGGAAGTTTGTCTCATATCAAACTGAATCGTGCTAATCATTTTGGACAAGTGAACGTATTATAATAAGTAAGTTTGTCTCACTCGAAAATCATTTTGGACAAGTGAACGTATTATAATGGTTAGCAAGTTTGTCTCACTCGATCAAGTACAACTGAATCATATCAAAGCTTGCTTAGAAAATCCGTATTATAATGGGCAAGTTTGTCCACCTGATGTCAATATCAAAGCTATGCCTTGAGTCTTATCAAAAGTCATTTTGGACAAGTGAACGTAAGTTTGTCTCACTCCATCAAGTACAACTGAATCGTGAATCCCAGCCTTGTCTCTTAGAAAATCATTTTGGACAAGTGAACGTATTATAATGGTTAACAAGTTTGTCTCACTCGATCAAATTACAAACTGTGTCATATCAAAGCTAAGCTTAGAAAATCATTTTTGGACAAGTGAACGTATTATAATGTTTAAAGTTTGTCTCACTCGATCAAGTCATCAAATCTAAGGTTTGTGTCATATCAAAAGAAAATCATTTTGGACAAGTGAACCTATTATAATGGTTAGCAAGTTTGTCTCACTCGACCAAGTACAACTGAATCGTGAATCCTTGCCTTGTCATGTCAAATCTAAGCTTAGAAAATCATTTTGGACAAGTGAACGTATTATAATGGTTAGCAAGTTTGTCTCACTCGATCAAGTGAACAACTGAATCGTATCAACTCAATCGTGAAATCCTTAATGGTTTTTGTCATATCAAAGCTAAGCATTCAAAGCTAACGTATTAGAATGTCATTTTGGACAAGTGAACGTATTATTATAATGGTTCAATGGTGCAAGTTTGTCTCACTCTAAGCTTAGAAAATCATTTTGGACAAGTGAACGTATTATAATGGTTAACAACAACTGAATCAACTGAATCGTGAAATCCTTTTTCAAAGCTAAATGCTTAGAAAATCATTTTGACAATATATCAAATGGTTAGACGAATCGGCTTAGGACATGTGTCATATCAAAAAGCTTAAAAATCATTTTGGACAAGTGAACGTATTATAATGATTCAAGTTTGTCTCCTCGATCAAGTACAACTGAATCGTGAATCCTTGAGATGTCATATCAAAGCTAAGCTAGAAAATCATTTTTGGACAAGTGAACGTATTATTAGTTAAGTTTGTCTCACTCCTTGGTCATATGCTTACATTTGGACAGAAATGAATTTCTGAAAGCTTAGAAAATCATTTTGGACAAGGAACGTATTATAATGGTTAGCAAGTTTGTCTCATCGATCAAGTCATCTTAGAAAATCATTTGGACAAGTGAACGTATTATAATATTTCAAGTTTGTCTCACGACCAAGAAACTTCATTTTGGACAAAAGTGAACGTATTTTAATGGTTAATGGTTAAAGTTTGTCTCACTCGATCAAGTACAGAATCGTGAATTTTTATGCCTTGCGTCAAAGAGACAAGAAAACATTTTTGGCAAGTTCAAATGAACCATTATAATACGTTCAGGAGTTTAAAATGAAAGTACAACTGAATCGTGAATCTTTATGCCTTGTTATCAAATAAGCTTAGAAAATCATTTTGGACAAGTGAACGTATTATAATGGTTAGCAAGTTTGTCTCACTCGACAAGTACAACTGAATCGTGAATTTTTGCCTTGTCATATCAAAAGCTAAGCTAGAAAATCATTTTGGACAAGTGAACATTATAATGGTTAACGTTCACTTGTCAAAAATGATTTGAATCGCCTTGACAGCTACGCCTGAAAGTCATTTTGAACGTGAATCCTTGTGAATCCGTATGCTTGTCATTTGATATCAATGCCTTGTCAAACAATGGAACGTATTATAATAGAAAATAGTGAATCTTTAGGCCTTCATATCAAAGTTAGAAAATCATTTTGACAACGTCATTTTGATCGAGTTTTTTCTTGTTAACAATTATAATGAATGTTCACTTGTCCAAAATGGATTTTCTATGCTAAAACACTAAATTTTCAAATGTATTTTTTCTTTATTGAAAGCTGTTACGCGACTGTATTGCAATATTGCAGTAGTTTAAAATCCGATTTTATACACATATATTTTATACACATATGATAGAAACATGTTTTATACATATACAAATGAATCATCTTTTATGCATATATAATAGAAACATATTTTTTACATATATAATAGAAACCTAATTTTACATATATAATAGGAACATATATTTTCATACATATATAACAGAATCATATTTTATACATTAAGTTTGTCTCAAAAGAAACATATTTTATACATATATAGTAGAAACATATTTAATACATATATAATAGAAACATATTTTTACATATATAACAGAAACATAATATTTACATATATAATAGGAAACTTTATTTTATACATATATAATGGAAACATATATTTTATACATATATAACAGAATCATATGTTATACATAAACAAAAGAAAAAACGTATATATATATATAATCGATACATAACTTTTATACATATATAATATAAACATATGTTTTATACATATTTTGAACATATATATATAATAGAATCATATTTTATACATATATAATAGGAAACAAATATTTTGTACATATATAATAGAAATATATATTTTCTACATATATAATAGAATCATGTTATACAGATATAATAGAAACATTTTATACATATATATATATATAAAAATATTTTATACATACATAATAGAAACAAATTTTTATATATATATATATATATATATATATATATATATATATATATATATATATATATCATAGAAACATATATTTTATATATATATATATATATATATATATATATATATATATATATATATTTTTTTTAAGCATTAAGGCCCAAGCAAAGCGTGAAGCCACTAGGATGCAGGGGGTTGCAGAAGATTAGTAGCGAGAGCAGATAGGAGTGATAGAAGAAAGGATGAGGAGAAGGATAGTGGGTAGATCAAGGTAACTGGAGATGTCGATTGACATTACATTTGAATAGTTGGAGATTATAGCTCTCAGGGAAACAGCAATAGGGAAGGGTGTTGCACAGGCGAGAGGTGCGATGTATGAAGCTATTGGAGTAGGAGAGACGGCTACATTTGAAAGTTTCTACGATGTATGGGTGGGAGCGGGATGCCAGCCTCGTAGGGCGCTGGAATTCATGGAGTCTTGGAAACAGTGAAAGCAGCTCATCGGAGCAATTACCATGAAAGTATTTGTGGAAAAGTCAGAGAGAGGCGACGGCGCGTCTGTGAGAGAGTGACTGCAGACGAGACACTAGATCAGGGCCAGTTAGATTACATATCCGTCTCTGGATCTTGTCAAGAACTTCGAGGTAAGCAGAAGGTGCTCCAGCCCATATATGACAGCAATACTTCATGCAAGTGCCAAAAGTTGTTTTGTATATTTGGAGTATCGCTTCAGGGAAGAAAAATTTCCTGGCGCGGCACAGAGAGCCAACTTTCCTCGCGGTGGAAGAAGCAATTGACTCAATGTATTTGTTCCATCTCAGGTCAGCAGTCAGCGTGAGACCGAGCAGACGCAGGGAGTTGCTCTCCGGAAGTTGACTATCAGACATTTTTAGATACATATATTTTATACATATGCAATAGAAACATTTTATACATATATAATAGAAACAAATTTTATACACATATAAAATAGAAACGTTTATTTCATACACATATAATAGAAGCATATTTTAATTTAGTCATAACCGTATATATGAAGATAATGTATATTTCTTACCTCTTTTATTCGGGAGATGTGGGTTGGATATAAACACATTCGAATCGAGTTAAATCCATACGAAATGTACTGATACTGATATTTAGTAATAAATCTTGAAAATGAATTGTTAATTTAGGTAACTATTGAAAAAATAACCTTAAATTACTCATGACAAAAATTGCAACACGACTTCATTGCAAATGTAATATTTGCAGTTTAAAGTCCTGTACAAATATTTTAGACACTTCCTGTCATGTGCATTCAAATGTATACCTCTGAAAATTATTATCTAGTTTAAATCCGAAATTGAAATCCAAATAAATTTTAAATGAAGGAATATATAAATCTAAAGTATTTCCCGATGTTATGAATAGATTATAGATTTTCAAAAAAATATGCAATATTTTTCAGGAATGAAAGTTTGAGGCATTCGCAGGCAAACGCTCCAAGCAGATAACTATTAGGTTAGTCGGAAAATAATGTTCGATTTTAAAATAAAACCTTTTAATTGTATTCTCATATTATAATAGTGGCGCAAAAATATATCACTTTTGACAAATGATTTAAGTGTCCACTTTATTAAATTTATATGAAGCTTTTTCAGAGTGGAAAATGAAATATTTTATATCCCTCATCTTGGCCATGAGATGCGCTTATTTTTATTATTATTATTTTTTGTGTTAATTCAAGCTTGGTCATAATGATAATCAAACAGCTACCTATATTAATAGCATGGATGAAGGATTCACTTTCGATCGGACAGTACGGCGCTGCTTTCTGAAGTTCCGCAGCGGGGATACGAGTCTTGAAGATCAAGTGTGAAGAGGATATCCATTTGGTATTTCAAAGTGTCAAAGAAATGTCTCAGATAATGGATGTCAGCATCTGAACAATATCGATCCAATTCAAGAAAATTGGCATTGTGAAGAATCTCGATACGATAAATTAGTTTCACACGAATTCAGTGAAAGTCAAATATTTCGAAGATTTAATGTGTCCAATTCTGCATCTGTGAAATGCGAGTCATCCATTTCCTGATCAAATAGTGACTTATGAGAAATGAATTCTTTATGACAATCGTAAACGATCGATTGAATGGCTAGATCAAGACGATGGATACAAGAACGTTTCAATACCGAAATTCCACCAAAAGAAGATTATGGTGACTGTCTGCTGATCGGCCATTGCTGTTATTTATTACAGTATTGTGGAATCTATTCAGAGCATAGGGAAATGACGGACTCGCACAACTATAAAAGTGGAAAGAAAACCGAGAATTATTAACAGTTTGACTCTGTTCTGATGATTAGTTTTTCTATGTAACTTTAGAAACTTTGAAGTAAACATGAGTTAAGTGGAAAATCTTTTTATTAATTCTATTAATGCTCCATCCTTCTTTGTCGTTGAGCACCCTACAACAAAGCTTACTTGGATCCAATGCCTTCCTCAGCAAACCACTGAAAAACCAGTAATTTTGGTTTCAAAAACAGTCTTAAAAATTAGCACAAAACACACACACAAACACACACACGCACACACAATTCCGTAAAATAATTGTCGAAAACACAACTATACTTCTACATGAAAACAATAGACAAAAACTAAAAATACTTGAAGCATTATACATCAAACAGTTGAAACCCAACCTAAACAAAATCAATTATGCCATCTCTACAAATATTCGTAAATGTCTATAATTGGTAACAGAAGTCATTGGTTTATACCAACGGCTTTCCATACTTCATTCTCCAATTCACTCTCGTGTAGTCATGTGTGACGTCATGAGATGCGGTGCGATTTTCGCTTCTAGCGTCTTATTTGCGCGTGTTTATCGTTGCTTAGTGACCAACTATGTAAACAATGACAGACTATCATCACTGTCGTGTCCGTATATTGTTTAATATGTTTGTGATTTACATCTTTGATAATGGCTTATGTAAGCCGAAAGCTTAGATTATATTAAAAAAAAATATGGATCAATATTGTGAATTTCTTTCTTCGTTTAACGATAATGTTATTAAACTTATCAGATGTTACGAAAAAAAATTACATAAAATAAATAGACAACACTTGTCTATTTATGTCTATATATATATATAGTTCGTGTTAAGAGAGAGGACCGATGTTAGGCTATCCCCCATATGAGGTGATTTGGGATTTTATTGTTTATTAATTATATTGCCTAGAATCAATAAATTCATTGAGCTCTTTTTGTGGCTCAGTTTTAATATTATATATTACTAGCATTCACTTGGATTATATAGGAACTGATTTATTACTATATATATATATATATATATATATATATATATATATATATATATACTGCATCTTACTAACCTTTACTCCAATTAGCGTCGAGAATATTTGCCACACATATTTAAATAATATCTGTTACGTCATTACACGGGACATGTATCTAACCAATAAAAAATAGCCAACTACAATCTACCATTAATGATAGTTAACACATCAGCAGTAAAACCGAGAGGAGTAAAATACATACTGTTCGTCGCGCAGGTTGTTTTTAGTAAGATAATCAGGAACGTCCGTTTTGTTACTAAACTAAAATATATTTGTTACGACATCTATACGAAGTCTAATGACCTGATATTGCGATAGGTACGGAAGCTCATCAATAATCTTGTAAGCAGCTGACCCTTTCCGCGGACCTACGATACATTTCTTCTTCGGGTAGCCTTCAAAAAATTTTGTTAAGATTGGAGATAAATTAGGGATAAGATTATAAAAAAAAAGGGATTTTGTCCGGAGCAGTATCCTAAGCAGAATGGAATTTTTCCTGAGTCTTGAAACTTTGCGTGCTGAGGTTTTCAGATAATAATGCTTGCGCACCATAAAGGTCGAGAAATATCATGAAAGGGTCGAACTTTGAGACAAATTTAATTGAAAACTGCTTAGCCTTGTCCGATAAGGATGAAATAACCTCTGGGTCATTAATAATAGCTAGTACAGACGAGTCGTCTCTATTGAAAATCTTATTTGCGATTTTCGCGAACTCACGGGAATCACAACTCGTTTTCAACTTTAGCTTAGACTAACTGTGCATGGCTGTCTTAGCAATATCTGGAACGTTTTTTGCAATGATACAGGGCAGTTCTAAAGGTAGCAACGTTCTTGTTACACCGTTCACTACAATAGAAATGGCAGTAATTAAAACAGGGAATTATGGCTGCAGCACACTCAGCCTGTATATGTATGCACGAATATATATATGTACGCATATATGTGTGTTGGACAGCATGATTTATTCGATTGGGTGTTCTGGTATTACCCACAATCTATAAATCTATAATACAATTAAATTACATTAGTCTTAGTGGATTTAATTTTAAATCCCACATCGCTTATTAATAATATATTTACTGGGAATCGCAGAAAAACACACATGAGACTCGTATTAGAAACATTGCATTGTAGGAACTGATATTAAAATACAAACAAAGAAAGGTCCTGGCCATAAATAAACTCCACGCTAGACCACTTCCCCCGTCATCAGATACTTTATGCCCCACCCAATCGCTAACAAAAACCGATTCTCATTAACAAGGCATCCACCAGAGGAGGACTGATATTGAATATAAATTTAAAACAATGCTCCGAGACAGACACTTAGGGGCTGATGATAGCCACCTAAAGAACTGCTTGAAATAGACTATACCATGTGGAGGTAATTTTTCTTTTTTGCTATAAAAATACATATGCTCTGTTATAATAAATACATCGAGCTCTCTGTGGTTCAGTTTTAATAATTTAATATTCTTAGCATCCACTTATATATTATATACTAACAGGTCAATTACCTATATATATATATATATATATATATATATATATATATATATATAAAGCCATCTACATTAAAACGAAGCAACCCACACTCAACAAAATTACATTTCAAACTAGTCACAACACATTACATTGCATCTGAAAATATGGTTCTCTTGCTAATATTTCGTTGTCTGTCGTGGTACGACGTCATATAACCGTATCACGAATTTACGACCTGCGTCTACTATTCAGCGACCATTATCGTCACCATAATAGGATATCATCTTTGAATATTTTGTTGAAATGTCCATATAACCATTCTGATGATGTGAACCGAAAAATACATATATATATATATATATATATATATATATATATATATATATATACACACACACACACATATATATATATATATATATATATATATATATATATATATATATATATATAAAGAGAAAGTGAGTAAGTTTAAAGAGAAATTATGACGATCAACTGTAAGGATACTAAGTTAGTATACGTCCGACTGACGCTACTCGCCTAAATATTGCTTCTCCGCCATACCTTCATCACTGACTTGAAGCAACTATCGTGTTGATGGCGTCCACAAATATATCCAAATAGAATTTACGCAAATCTCGACGCTTTTGGCCGGCTGAAAATATTTACTTCTTGTTATAAGAATGCAAGCAAACAGAACAAGGTATCCTCGCGGTGCAACATGTTTACGAAGCGCACACGAGAAAACCCGAGACTTTGTGTATATGAAGTGTTCTCTGGCGTCCAGTTTGTTTATGGTACATACTATTTTAAAAAAAAACACAGGACAACTGAGAGAGAAAAAAAATGGATAAAGAAAGAAATATTTTCGAGAAAAAAATGCTCATTTCAGATGAAGAAAATCCGCATAAAAGAAAGAGTGAAAAATAAAGATCAATTCGCAAAGAAATAATCATTCGACGATAGAAAGAGAACAGAACTATTTTTGCTATATTCTCAAAATAAAACCGACATACGTTTCTGAATAAAATTGATGTTTCTTAAAGCACGCATGAAAAACATCTGAAGATTGGAAATAAAAAAAAATTATCATGCGTCATATATCTGATTTATGATTTATCATGGCTCTCCACAACAGCTAGTCTTTTTAATATATTAATAATGTTTCTTATCAATCCTACTGACTCTTCTGATATTTATTTACAGAAGATCCTTAAGAAGCCTATTCTCTCCTTTTCTCTGTCCATCTGGCTTTTAATATGCCTTGTGTGTGTCAAATTTTCCAATTCATCTATCTTCATTATGTTTCCTAAAAATTTCAACTGTCTTTTTCTGAATCTTAGTATAAGCGATTTTTTCCTATTTTCCTTCAAACTTCCTTGATACACACGTGTTAATTCCATGGTATGCTCATCATCCTTCTGTAGAACCCCATTTCTTTTTTCTCAAGTTTCTTCACCTGAGATGAGACTGCAAAGCTTTAATTGCCATATGGGGACCGATATTAAATAATAGTCCAGTACTCTTTTCTTTGTTTATAATGAAATTATCTTGTTTCTTATTACTTTGCTTAGCTTTTGGCTTACCTTATTTGTTATTCAAAAGCGTCTTTGGGTTTCGCTGACCCATTTTCTCTCCTACGAGTAGGAAATTTGACTCATATGTTCTGTTTGTATTTAAATGGGTCTGTATTATAGTGCGTTGTGTTGTAATGGATGTCGGCTCGGGATGAGAACTCGGAGAGGCGAGTTCGAATTCCATTCGAGTTAGTTATATTCACTTACGCAGAAATACCTTTAGGAAAGGTATGAATCCATCTCTTCTCCCCAGATATGGGATAAATAGTGGGACAGCCTGGGTTCTTTGACAACCAGTCAAACGCATAAAGAAATGGCAACCTACTGAGGGAACACATTTCCGCTTCGGTCAGACATGTAACGAAAGATACCTGATCGTCCAAGCGTGTATTACGTGTGGCGGATAACTGAGTGACTGAGCGTGCCTTTAAGAGGTTATGATTGTATTTTGGTGGCAGAAGCATCCTGTAGCTGGTCAGTTCTAAGCTGTCTGAGCGGAACTTCCTTCTTCTGAGTAGAATACGAATGGAATGAGGATGAAGCGACCTTGGGTATGTGGTATAGTGTGTCCTAGATGGGAAGGTCTGAACTAGTGAAACGAAAGATAAGAATTTAATCTGAACATCTGACATGAATATAGTGATAGAATAGTTAAAGCCTAACAGTGTGTCAGTGAGAAAAAGGTTTGTAAGTTGGAAAATAATCCATCACCCACAAGATCGCGTAAACGTTTTTGTATTATGTCGAGGTAAGAAATATGGTCACTGTATTCGATCTTTGGCACGATCTATTTCTTGTAAAATATCAATACATTCTGTACGATCCCGAAGTTAAGCAACGTCGAACCTTGTCAGTATACCGCTTGGGTATACTACATGCTGTAAGTTTGGATGTGCGGGTGGTGTAATGGATAATGACTCGGAATTGTTAATCTGAGAGCCGAGTTCCAATTCCAGTCGGGTTTGTCATATTCACTCACGCGCAAATACTATTGGGAAATTTATGAAACTAGCGTTTCTCCCCCAGTTATGGATTAATTACTAAAACTTGTATCACTGAAACATTATCATCTACAAGAATAGAATAGTGTACAAAATATTTATATTTCAGCATTAAATAACCCATAGAGGTGTTGATATGCCGCTAAACAAAGACAACTAAAACAACCGTCCTTTTAATAAAAGTCAACGAATATTTTTAGTTTTCTATCATCTTTCGTGATGATATGATTTCAGGCCAGAATGTGTAGGTTCCGCCCGATTTCTAAATAGTGTGAGTGTATATATATATATATATATATATATATATATATATATATATATCCAGCAGCCTTTTTTTCTGACCGGACAATAAAATTCCAGATTGTGTCTCTATTTTCGTTCGCATTGGTGTACACAAAAGCTTAGAAAGTTCCATAGCGCTCAGAATGGAATAAAAGATAAAAATAAGCACATCCGCAAGAAACGAAGACTCTAAATTTGTGTTATGGTCCGGTTCCTTGTACCACGGTGATAGTCCAAGGTAGAACCAATAAAGAAGAACTCGAACACGGATATGGAATAACACAGATATATTACAAACAGGAATATATACAAAGAAGTAGAAAGTGTTAGTACGAACAATCAGGTTTCGTAGTAATTGTCTGAACGCGAACGTTTCGGACTGCCTCTGACTCGACTGACTGACTCGCTCGCTCGATCTGACTGACTGACTGACAGACTTCTGACGGACCTCACTCGAGACTTAAGACTGAACAGTATTTAATCACCCCTCCACCACGAGGGCATCAGGTGGTACAAGGCCGGCTTAACGTGGGATCTCCGAGCCCGTGGGCTCGGCCAAAAATATGCCCTTTGAGCCCGTATAAACGGGTTCAGGGTCGGTTTACCTGCCCGAAAGAGACCCCGCCCTTCGGCGTAGCCTCGTTCGGGTTCCTCCCCGCCCGAAGGCAGAGAGTTCAACCGATCAGCCGATTAGCCGGTCGTCCGACTTCAGACTGAACAGTATTTAGTCACCCCCCCACGAGGGCGTCATGTGGCACAAGGCCGGTTTAACGTGGGTTTCCGAGCCCGTGGGATCGGCCAAAAATATGCTATTTCCGAAATATTTCATAAATCCTCCTGCAAAGTCAAGCTTAGGGACACTTGAAGAGAGCTCTCACATCTCTGTCACAGCGGACTTGCAGATCAGCTGTTCCTCTCAAACATCGAAAATTCTTTCTCTTACAAACTCTCTACAAAAGTTAAGATACTTGAATATCGCTAAGCATTAGTTGAGCTTATCATAATTTTATTGACGACTTAAGCACTAAAAATGTCGTCTAGATTTACAGAATTGTATTTGTCATCGCGTTAATAATAGACCCAACGTAAATATGACAATGGTCTCAAAACCTTCAAGAGCAATCAGCCGAATACGACATCGCAATATTTAGCAAAGTTGCTATATTAGTTCACCAGCATTTCAAAAGTTATATGCCAAGCAGGATCAGGACGTTAAGCCAGCGTGAATAATCTGGCAACGGTCAACAAGTGACCACGTCCTGAAGCAAAGATTTTCCTGTTTTTCTAATCTCGAGTGAACCTTTTAATCCTATGAATTATCGCAATATACTACAGTCTTCTCAATCTATACCAATGTTAGTAACCTTTTACGCCATAGTTGCATTATCGTCTTGCTTGGAGTGAAACGATTTGCAAAAATATATAATCAAACAAATGTTTAATCGTACATATATATATATATATATATATATATATATATATATATTCAGTCGGGTTTCTATCCTAGCTAGAGGCAACCGGACGTCTAGCCACACTGAAGAACTGTGATACAGCGAAACAGTCTGTCTGTGGATGACAATATATAGGCTCCTGAAAAATTAATTTCGCTTGAGCTCTCTGGGGGAAGAACTGAGGGTTTGTAAACAATGATAGCTACGGCTATTATAGAATATAAAACGAATTGAGACCTCAGTTACTGTGTGTTTATCTAAAAATAAATACGCCTAAATTCACTTTCGCAGTTGCTGTGTGCCGACGACTTAGTGGTGGAATCTCCGACTGACTCTAATTCTAGTCGGGTTTCGATCCTAGCTAGAGGCAACCGGATGTCTAGCCGCACTGATGAGTTGTGATACGGCGAAACAGTCTGTGTGTCTCTCTCTCTCTATATATATATGTATATATAAATGTTTGAACCATTTTTCAATTGCTCATATTTTTTGTACACTCCAACTTAATTTCTGGAAATTCACAATCTCGGATGGTTTTATTTTCGTAAAAAGTATTTTGGTAATGTTTTTTTTTACTTCGAAAATTTATTGCTGATAATAATATTTTTACAAAGTATTTCTGGAAGTAAAGCCTATTTTTACACTTTCATAGTGCTTCTACCCCAGTTTCTGGGTTAACTATTTGCCCATAGCTGGGACCCTAACAGGTTCCACCACTCCGGATCCGAGCGCACCTGGGAACACCAGCAAATAATAGGTGGTTCAACGCTCCTCAAAACCTCCTGATCAGAGGCTTTGCTGCTGGATGTAGTTTATCGTCTTACCCAGGACGTTGGATGTTATTACTTATGTTATTACTTATATATATATATATATATATATATATATATATATATATATATATATATATCCTCACCGACTCGGATTTGCCTACACAACACAATCTTCAGATGCTGAGTGTAGTTCGACACTTTTGTAAATACAAAAGAAGACGTTGAAGTCAAGACTCACAGGCGACAGAACATGTTTTATGTTAAACGTAAACGTACCAGGTCATGTGTGTGGTATTTGCTCCACTATTTATATATACAGATCAGTGAGGCATTGTGGGTAATCTATTGTATTATTCAAACGCTTATTTTGTTGGCCGGTTACGGTTTCGACTTATTCTAGGAGATATTGATTGGAAATAATTCAGGATCCTAACGCAGTTGTTTGGCTATTCAACCGTTAAAATAATAAAATAGTATACCCACATTGCATCACTGACCTTTATATATAAATAGTCGAGAAAATGCACACAGCCATGGCCTGACGATTGCGTTAGAATGAAACAGACTGTCGCATCTGGGAGTTGACTTCAATGCCCACTGATATATATATATATATATATATATATATATATATAGATATAGATATAGATATATAGATATATATATATATGTGTGTGTGTGTGTGTGTGTATTTACGTGCAGTACTATTGGAAACCGCTCAATATGAGTGATAGAGCTAGCATATTCACTTGTATGGATATGAATTTCTGACCTTGGCTTTCACGCTTTTGTGACCAGACATACAACTGAATATATATATATATATATATATATATATAAAGGGTGGAGTTTAGTGTTTAGTAGTCAGTTGTAATGAAAAATGGGAGCTTTTATTTCCTCGGGAATGACAAAATGTGAAAACAATATGGATGGTTTTCGCGGATAAGTCAAATAACGATGCACTTTGTTTAACTATATAAGAAATAAGTAATAATATCAAAGATCAAATTATATCAAAGGATGGTATATTTAATTCTCAACATGGTAGTGCTCCATCTACCAATGAGATGTATAGTAAATCAGCTGGTTGCATATCTAACCTCTTCTTACAGCTCTTTTCCCTTCTTTTTCTTCTTCTTTCAATTCTTTTCCCTTCATTTTCTTCTTCTTCTTCTTCTTCTTCTTTTTCTTTCAGCTCTTTTCCTTTCTTCTTCTACATTTTCTTCTTCATTTTCTTCTTCTTTCATTTCTTTTCCTATTCTTCTCCTTATTTTTCTACTTTTAATTATTTTCTTTCTTCTTCTTCTTCTTCTTCTTCTTCTTCTTCATTTTCTTCTTTTTTCTTCTTCTTTTACTCCTTCTTCTTCTTTTCCTACTTTCAATCCTGTTCCTTTCTTCTTCCTCTTCTTCTTCTTTCAGCTCTTGTCCCCTTCTTCTTCATTTTATTCTTTATCTTCTTCGTCTTCTTTCAGCTCTTTTCCCTTCTTCTTCTTTCAGCTCTTGTCCCCTTCTTCTTCTTCATTTTATTCTTTATCTTCTTCGTCTTCTGTTGTGGTACGATCCACCTAATTTACATAGTGGAGTACCGACCATATAAATATGGGTTGGTACCGGAAGACGAGGGAGAAGCAAGAAGAGATCGAATCGAGAGACTCTGCCCGACTGCGATTAAGTCAACCCATTCTACAGGAACAGTCTTCCCAAGAATATACCAAAACTAACTGTAAATATTGTGTACCTTTTCCTTGTTTCAATACATTTTGTTTACGTACATTTTGTGTTGTATTATTATTATTCCATGCTTATCCAAGCTTCAACATCTTCTTTCAGCTCTTTTCCTTTCTTCTTCTTCTTTCAATTCTTTTCCCTTCATTTTCTTCTTCTTCTTCTTCTTCTCCTACTTCTTCTTCTTCTTTTTTTCTTCTTCTTTCAGGTCTTGTCCCCTTCTTCTTCTTCTTCATTTTATTCTTTATCTTCGTCTTCTTTCAGCACTTTTCTCTACTTCTTCTTCTTCCAATTCTTTGCCTTTCATTTTCTTCTTCTTCTTCTTCTTCTTCTTCTTCTTCTTCTTCTTCTGCTTCTTCTTCTTCTTCTTCTTTCAGCTGTTTTCTCTTTCTTCTTCTTCATTTTATTCTTCATCTTCTTCGTCTTCTTTCAGCTCTTTTGCCTCCTCCTTCTTCTTCTTCTTCTTCTTCTTCTTCTTCTTTCAGGTCTTTCCCTTCTACTACTTCTTCTTCATCTTTTTCCATGTGTTAAGTCAGATTGTGATGTCTACGTTGTAACTGAGCTTCATCCTCTCATTTCTGTAAATAATTCCATGATAACTGTCCTGATGAACTTTCCTCTACTGTACCTAGACGTTATGAATGAAAGTGCGGTAGATTCGTGACAAGACAGGAGCATGATACAGTTGAAATGGCGAGATGTAACCGTAAGTTCTACACCAGCACTTTCTTCTCTCACATCTTGCTTGTAGCAATCTCTACCTACTTTTTACTTCCCAATCAATTTTGATTTCAAAAAAGTAAACGCAATTTCAATTTTTATCTTCTGTCTTCATAATTCTTGTTCTTTTATTATTCTCTGTCCCAGTAACAGCATTTGCAAGAACAATTTGAATTATATCGTCACGGTGATTTTCCCAGTTGCGTTCTTGCTGTTCCCGAACATCCATGAATTTGCATGGATGGAACTTCAGATCGATATGTAAAATTCTTCTGGCAGCTTGATCAGACAATTCCAGAGCAGAAGAATGCTTACGGGCTGAACGTTTAAAAGACTGAAGAACAGATTCTCAAAGCCTGGACATTTTTGGAGTTCAAGTTCTTCAGAATCGATTTCTTTTAAGTTCTAAACCTGTGGCCCTGAAATGTTCAACCCATAGCTGTCTCGATATTTTGGAACAGCATCATTTCAAAAGTAGCATAAAAAGAACACGAAAAGATCTGTGTTTCAAATACAGATCCACTGATCTTTTTAAGAAAAAAAACTAAAAAACAAAAACGTTTCAACAACAAAATCACAGTGTTCATCGGCCCAAGCCATGACGATAACTGACGGTATGTTAAAAAAATGTCAAGACATTAGCTATTTAAAGACGCCATTGCCAATTGACTGAGATCAGAATCACATTAGAAGTAACGGTTTAAAATATGGGAGAGATTTCTACCGCACACTGTATGAGCTTCTGAGAAAAAGTAACCTTATCCAAATTACAAAGTGCGCTTTCCTTAAAATTGGTAAAACAGCGTTGTGGGGCTGTTATTCTCACTTTAATTGAGCGTTAAAGAACGCCTTATCAAACGGTGATTTTCCCTACACAGTGGACACAATTTCGATTCCTGTTGTAATAAGATTTCTCGAGTTTGCGAAACAGTTAAATATAAAACCACAAGATTTTATATGGAAGAAACCGCACCTTGAGACGGAACCGACTGGTTGGTCTGAGTTACAAATATACCGGGTGTAACAGCAAAATTGCGCAAATCGTGCAACAGAATTATCCACCCCACAAAATGTTTAATATTTAAAAAGCACTAAACTAATCCAGTTACTTTTTCCAGTTTTTCAGATAAGGCCTTTAGCCTTTTTGACACCATTTGTCGTAAGAATCACTGAAAATACTTTTGAGATATTCAGCTACAAAGAGATCAGGTTAAAATCGTTTTGTGTCATCCCCACTGTCTTCCCAAATGAGCAATGGTGAGAGGAAAAAGTCCATACAGGCCTGCAGTAATGGTACCAGCATTCATACTCTGGCTTCTATTTTCAATGTTAATTCAATAACCATCAAGAGAACGGTGAATAAGTTTAAAAAAGAAAGAACAGTAGAGAAGAAAACTGCATCTGGAGGTCACAACGGGAGGAGAGATGATTATTTCAACATAGAGCTAAATATATCAATAAGAAAAGATTCAGCTCAATTCATAAGACATTTGGCATGTGAGAGAGGAGTTTCGTCAATGACAGTCCAAAGAGAAGTGAACAAAAGACTTGAAAATATAATCGTATGTGAAACGTGTGAGGCAGCTCGTTACTCCAAGACAGAAAGTCAGAAGGTTAAAGAAGGCGAAGATCATTTTAAATAACTTGGAAAATGACCCAGGAATAATATATATATATATATATATATATATATATATATATATATATATATAAATCCCTCATGAGATTCCAATCTCTATCTATAAAAGGCAGGATGTGTGTGGGTGTGTGTGTAACGAATGCACGGCCGCAATTTTCGACGGATTTTCACAAAAATTTACATGCACATGCTCCAAGATAGCGGGAAGGCCAATACCGAATTTGCATTTCCCAACTCCCATAGTTAGTGGAAATAATCGAACATGCTTCTACGGCAGTTTTTATGTAGTGTGTGGCCATTTTCTACTGGCCAGAGTGAGATCCTATAGCAGGCTGCCACGAATAGGCAGGAAGATTCTATTGGCGAGCGTAAGAGTCAACAGCTGACTGACACGAATGTTAACTAGCAAGCAAAAAAATCGATAGCTGCATTCGTCACAAGTGGGAAAAATTTAAATCTGCATGGCACTTTACTCCAATTGGCTCATTCGCTTGCTTAAACTCAACGTTGATTTTGATTCCGCAGAACTGGGTTGGGTGTGAAAAAGTATTTGTTGTTAACATTCTTTTTTCAATCTGTTTTTCCAGTTACGAATTCTTTTTTAAAGCTGATCGTTTTGTGTTCATTTTGTTTAGTTCTTTTTTTGTAACAGATTTAATGTTTAGAATAGAGCTTAGAAAAAATTCGCAGTGTGAGATAGGCAAGAAGTAAGGCATGTAGCAACATCAGCACGGTAAAGGGCACTTCTTTAAAGGCAAGAAATATTTTAAGCCAAGTGATAGCGATTGCTGTATGAGTCGTACGATTTTTGAATCAAGTACGGGCAACGCCGAGTCATGCTGCTAGTCCTTAACTATAATTAATTAATGATGAAACATGTCGTTTTTTTATGATCAATTTCATCACGCTTCTTCTGTTAATCTTGGAGAGTAATTATACATTCTTATTGCTTAAAGTAGAGTATATTGTATAAAAACCTCGGAGAATTCCAATAAGATAACTCGAACAATTTCTAAGATACAATTTTTCAGAGCTAAATCTAACAATTAAATTTACTTTTAACTGAAATATTAATGTTTTGTTATCTGGTTATTTCTTTTTTTTAATTACATATTTATGAAATGGATGATGAGCATTATTTTCTATATAAATATATATATTTCAATATTTGAAAACTAAATTTTAAGATTTAAAATTAAATTGATTTTGGCGTACAAATAATGTAATAGCTCATGCCTATGTGCATCCGCTGGTGTAATTGTGCGTCTGTTTATTCCTGTATTTGCGTGTGCACGCACCTTTTGGTGTCGTCTATTCTATGCGTGTATGTATGTGTGCCCTTGTGTGTTTGTATAGCTTTCATCAGTGTGCGTGTGTAAATGAATTCCTATGTATCTCCACCAGGCACAATTTTCGGCCATCTTTAAATATCCACCCATATTATCGGAAGCCATTTTTGTTGGCACGCCGTTTGTCCTCTCGGTGATGGACGAGAGAATGATGGATCCCCACCAGCATCGCCGCCGTCTCCGTTCTGCTCGCTGGAACTGATTTCCAAATTCTCCAAACGAATTCCCGATTTTGATCACAAATCTTCGTGTTGGGGCTAAATTTGAGTGTGGAGACATTTTCGAACAGATAGACAAGACCTTTGGCCTTCCCATGACAGTTATGAAGCTAAATACGCCCCTTGGCCATTTTCTGACTTGGGATGAACCTATAAATAGTGAAAAGATTTTGTTGTGGATCGGTATTATCCTTTTGTCGGCTCGTGTGCACTTGTGTGTGAAAGTGAAAATGACTTTATCTGTGTTTGCCAGATTAATATAGCCATGGAGCAAACGTTAACAGGCCACTCTCACAGATCATTATTATTTTAAGTATTTTGTTTTTCACTGAGTATCTGTTGCGGCTTTTTGTGGATTGCCTTATTACATTTTCTATTCAAACTAGTTAGATCCATAATTATCAGCGTTGGTCGCAAGGATAACCTTGTGGTACTGTGAGCCCTCAATATGTGACAATGTGTGCGTTAAATAGTGAGAATAAGTTATTGTTAATGATTAGGATGAGAAGTTATCCTTATTACAAAAACAGCAGCGACAGCGTTTCATATAAATATATCATATTTCTGAAATACGATATTTGGAAGTGTCAGGTGATGTATAAAATCCGTGATGTGGGGTGTCTTCACTGGCCTGTGAAATGTTGAATCGGCAATTAGGGAAAAATGATGTTATCCTGCAAAAAAAGAGATCCGTCCTCCAAAGTTTTTCTATGAGTATTTTAGCCTCGTCGGATATGAGTCCACAATGGTAATATTGGGAATTCGCTCACTAGAATTCCCCTAGTGTGGACAATAAAAGTAGCCAATACAAATTATAAGCGCTGTTCTTTGTTTTTCTTAGCAAAACATTCCTCCCGGTGAAAACATGGCTGATTTGAGTTTCACTGAGAAATAGCGACGTCGAAGATTCTGAAGAGAATCAGGTTGACGACCGCAGTGACACGACCGATACGGCATACTATGTAACAATGGTCACTCCATCTTCAGCAATTCAAGCCACATATTTAAACATATATGATATATGGTGCCAACGTTAGAAATGGGAACAGTATTATTTGATGCACGGTGGAGTAATGGATAACGGCTCGGAATCGGAGACCCGATTTCGAATTCCAGTCGAGTCCATTACATTCACTTACGTGCTAATACCCTTGAGAAAAGTATATTAAATAACAGGACAGTCTAGGTTCTGGTCTACGGCAGAATGAAATGGCAACCTACTGCGGGGAAAAATCTGCCTCGTCAGTCATGTGTCGAATGATACATGATCGTCTAAACGAGTATTACGCATGGCACATAACTGAAGGGTTTCTATATTTTACCAGTGTAATAAAACTTTATAATAATTTCTGAACTACTTCAAGTCATTTTATATACACCTATGTCTATTTTAACATATTCCTAAATTTTTTTAGTAAGTGCTCACAAAATACAAATTTTATTGACCCCTTGAGAGAGAACAACTGCCTATGGCTTTTGGGTGAAGTTAAAGAAGGTGAAAAATATAGATGATAAAGATATGTAGGAATGATAATGTTAAACCTACTATTTTAAGAGGTGTTATGATGTTGATTTCGGGTTAGTAGAGACAAACGCCAAATAACACGTAACAATAAAAAGGGTTTTAATAGGTTGGTAAAAAGGTACAGAAATCGACTGAGTAGTCAAGAACTAGCTCAGCTAAGAACTTCTCTGTCTTTTGAGATGCCACTATTTAAAGTCTTTGTTCGCAGACAAGTTCATCTCCAAGAGGGGTGGTAGGTTTCCGACACAACAAGAGGTTAAAATGTTCAACTGATGGGGGAAGCATCCTCTCAGGTTTTTTTTCCCGCAATTAAGCGATACTTAGGAAGAATCTGTACAAATTTTGACGTATTTCTTATTAATGAAATACAAAAGAAATGTGACTTATATGTCCTAGTGTAGGTGAAATGTCGGGACATATATGTGAAGGCCTTAACTGGTGCAACTAACAAATATAGTCCTTCGGGACATTTGTCATGGAAGTAACGAATATTTACATACAATTTTTAGTATATACTTAAGGAAAACTGTCAAATCAAAACCTGCCAGTTCCATTTTTTGTTCAGTACGGTGATTGCCTGTCCCTGCTATAACAGAGTTCCGGTGACTGGTGATGTTATAACAGACCATCGTCGAATGGCATCAATTTTCCCCGATCGTGATAAGCGGATGTTCCCTGAGGGAGACTACGTGCCTTGAACGCCTATTTGAACTCTTCGACCCAGACCTCAGATTGAACTTTTACATACTATGCATCGCTAGAAATACTGTGTAACTGATCAGTTCCCTGGACCATTCCAGCAAGTACCTCACAGATCCATCTATCCTTGGTCATTACACGAGCCAGATAATGGAGTACTTATATATAAATAAATACGAATGTCAGTGTGTCACACTTTTTCAACTTTACTCCTAGAAGCCATAGCCCAATATATCATACCATTTAGATCTCAGGCCGACTTCGTGAGTAAATTAGAAACATTCCTGATCCGAACCCGCAATCCTGAAATTTTGAGTTACCAAGTTTTCATTCTTTTATTGTTTTTGGTGTTTCAAAATAGCAAAAAAAATATCCGTGTTTTCAACTTTACTCCTAGTAGTTATACCCCAACGTATGGAATAGGTTGTAAAATAAATATTTTGGAATCAGTCTGAGTCTATGAGCAGATTAAAAAAACATTCCGGGTCGGTTCCGGACCTACAATCCTAAAATTTTGGATTCCCAAATTCTTTAATTGTTTGCGGGGATTTTTAAGTGATTCTTTTGCGACGAAATTTTTTATGCGATAACAATTTTTATAACTTAATCGGAAATAATGTGTGTGTGTAGGGATGCCAGAAAAAGAAATGGGAGAGACGTGAAAGACAACCCTTAATTCTACAAATGATTGGAAGTCGCAGAGAGATTTGATTGCTCATGTCCTGATGAGACATGGCATATAGAACAAGAAAGCAAGGCTAAACGGTTTTTTCTCGTGTATCTGGGGAAAAATTTAACTATTCTTAGTTTAAATATTTGGTCGTCTATAAACAAATTTCTATAAATTTATAAATACACACTCTCTCACACACACACGCTCGCACACACACACACTCACATTCGAGAATTCGATTCGATTTACCGAAGAGTCATGCATTATTAGCCATAATAGTCACTTTTTACAAACCCACACTTCCTCCCCAGAGAACTCAACTGAAATAATTTTTTCAGGAGCATATATAGTATTAAATTTATATATATATATATATATATATATATATATATATATATATATATACATACCTATTTTAATAATATATTTTATTAAAAAAAAAATTATATATACATACCAATTTTAATAATATATTTTATTAAAAAAAAATTTAAATAAAATATATATATATAATTGATTAATTATTATATATGTATATATATATATATATATATATCATTTAAATAATATATATATATCATTTTAAATAATATATATATATATATATATATATATATATATATATATATATATATATACACCAATTTTAATTTCAAAGTCCTAGTAGAAGAATCAATCAACATAATTAATTAATTCCTCTACAAACACTCGTCAATGACTATTCTCAAAACTCTTCGGAATGTATTCCTCGCCCGTACCACAAAAAAACCATTGTATGATCATAATGGCAACAACTACATACAAACGAATGGTGTCAGCATGGTAACCCCACTAGATCCTGTCTTCTCTTACTTGCCTTATATTTAAAATAAAATGTTTAAAACAAGTGATAAAACAACAATCTACATGAAGTACTTTTAAGGCATTTTTGTTTTGATAAAAATAATGACAAATAATAAATCTAAAATAGACTTTTGAAATCAATCAACGCTTAAATTCACATACGTATCCGTGTTAATCACAACTTCCCATTACTTGACGTCAATATAGAACTAAAATCGTAAGTATTTACCATCTACCTGTATAAAACAAAAACACCAGTACGATCATTTACTTCTAAAATATGATAGCCAATGCACGGGAAGATATGAAATAACAATAAAAAAAAACAAAGCCTAAAACCGAAGTAAAACACAGTAAAATTCCTCTTCCCAAAGAATATTTCTAAGTTAACTGAAACACATAAAACAGACATTACGTAATAATAATATTCTAAACTACATCATTGATAAACAAATAAAATTAATCTTACAAAAAATACACGACACCAGTAATAAAAACACCACTCAACATAAACTTTTCTCTGCAACCAGATACTTAATAATTATTAGTAGGTCAAATTCGCTATACGAAGAATAATTAAGCACCATATATTTCAGTAATTCCCGAAAAAGATGTAACACTTATATTATACTAGCAGTAGAGCCCGGTGTTGCCTGGGGATGTAACAGTAAGAGATAGATCAAGTATCAACCATCATAAAGACTGAAAAATAAAATTGACAAAGATTATTGTTTAAGGTTGACGGACACGCATGTCTTAATTATTTTTTTTTTTTACGAATTGTTCAAACTCAAACTCAAACATTGTTTTCAATCATTATGAGTCTACCGATTGAATAGAATTTTATTATAAACAGTTGTCTTGAAAATGGAATTTTTAAAGCATCCTGAATGTAAAAATAAAGAAAAAAGGGTGCAATACAATAAGAAACACTATCTGCCAAAAAAAGTGAAGTTTTGTTGAAATCGGTTGAAAAATGTAGGAAATCCGATCCCATATGTAAAAGAACACACACACACACACACACACACACACACACACACACACACACACACACACAACTTGGGTTTTATAATAAGTATAACTCGATATGAGTTGTCCCCCTTTCATTCTGGCGATGCCTCTTAATCGTGTTTTCAAATTGATTTTGTGCAAAAGCAATTGTGTTTTTTTTCAATTTTTGGCGCTGTCAGAACCACCGCAAGGTAATTTTACGTAATCATGTGAAGTTTTGTTGAAATCGGTTGAAAAATGTAGGAAATCCGATCCAATATATAAACGTACACACACACACACACACAACCTTTTGTTTTATAATAAGTATGATTACAAAAAATGGAAAAACTCAAGCCTTGTGGTCACTAATCAAAATAACCCCATCAAATCCTAACTAGCGATGACAAATATAATGTATTAATTTCACTGCCCAATACAAAACTTCTTACTACAAATCAATTACTTATATTGGACATACTACCACCTCCTTGCGTAGACGCCTCGCATGTCACTTATCAGATCCAAGTGCTATAAAAACATCTATCTATCTGCAATTTACAAGAAACCTTAATAAATATTCTGATCGAAAACACTAACATTCTATTTCAATGACAGTACTGGAAAAATATCGCTATGTAAGGCCCTCTATATTAAACATCACTTTCCCAATATCAACCTCACCTTATTTAATAGTGGGAATTGTGTGCTGATTTTTTTTTAAATAGAAAGACATTGACTGGAATTTCAGCCGCGATCAAAACGTGAACGTTAACAATAAACGTACCTACAACTATCTCATATTAACACAGAAATAAAATACATCTTTAACAGTCAAAATATGAAGAGAAATTAACTAGACCTAAAAGAAATCCTTCTTGCAAATATCTAAAAAGTGGTCTATAGCGCTTAGGACAATGGACAATATGAACAATTTCGCACTCCCTTAATCTCTCAAACAATATATATATATATATATATATATATATATATATATATATATATATATATTTATTATATGTATATAAAGAATGAAGAGTACGATTCATAATCCAGAGTTCTTTAGCATTTATTTTTAAAAACAGTGCTCGATACACTATAGAGCATAATAATATAATTAGTATTTAAAAATATGTATTCGTCGAGACACAGAAATTATCATGTTTCGAAACCAAAACCTAAATTTTAAATTAAACTTAAAATTTAAAGTTTATATGCCATTTTCAAACAATCTTGAATAACTTCTGAATAAATGATTTACTCTTTTTTATAAGCTGTATAGAATTGTATAGATTAATTTGGCTTGAATGAGATTACAGATTGTTTTGTTGTTGAATCAGGTTACAACTATATTTTAAGGTCGTAAAGTAAATGCCGGTTAAGTGTTAGGTGTGGGTCTGTAGTTTATGTCTGTTGACACTGGCGTCCTTATATGAGAACATGTCATCAGTATTTGATTTTTAATGTACACTACAATAAAATTGGCATTTTTAATTATATTTTTATTTTTATTTTCTGATTTTATAAAATACATTCGGATGATCTTAAAGCGGCTTTCAATTATGATTAAGTCATATATTTATATTTTTATTTATAAAGATCTAAAATACTATATTTATTATATTTATCAATAAACTATATACGGTATTGTGAAATTAAAATATTTGAATTTACGTATTTTCTTACTTTCTTATTTTTGATTAAATCATAGATATATAATTATATAAATTTTTTATAATTAATTATTTTTTAAAGAAAACATAATAAGGTGTCTACGAAATACTGTTATTTCATTTCTTTGATTTAATAAATCATTATTTTTCAAAAACGTAATAATATTTAACTTTTCATGTAGGTACGAAGACATGGGTCATTTAAATATCTATATGTTCTCGGTTTTTATTACTTTCAAATTTACAATGGGTGTTTTATTTGATTCTTTTAAATACCAAAAATATTTGGATAGGGATGTTTGGTTGCGATACATATTATTATTGAAGGAAGACAGATGTTGCCTCCATATTAATTTTAATCCATTTGTAGTGCTTCCAATATAAAATCTTTC
This sequence comes from Acanthosepion pharaonis, assembly GCA_903632075.3. NCBI lineage: Eukaryota > Metazoa > Mollusca > Cephalopoda > Sepiida > Sepiidae > Acanthosepion > Acanthosepion pharaonis. Next base: position 673,609 of record CAHIKZ030001691.1, read on the forward strand.
AATATTAGTATACTCAATAGATGAGATATTGGATCGGTAAACTATAAATTCTGTGAGACATCTATATTCAATGGACAATTTGCAGTATTCCTACAATTACATAATTTTTTTTTACAATTATTTATTCTTATTTCTGAAATTATTTCTTTGATTCTGGCTTAAGTATTCATTTAAAATTTTATAATTATTTATTTTTTATAATTTTTTTCTAAATCTTCAGTACAACTATAACTTAATTTTAGTATATTTTGTAGAAGCATTTGCTAAGTGTATTGTTTGTGGGAAACTCTTTTTTCTGGTAAAGAAAGACATTCCTAATCATTTCGTTGAATGTGGGGGGGGGTCTACCAAATGATTCTCTGGCTATTCTTATGACTTTTCATATAATCAATGTTAGGTAATTTATAGCCACTATACTTTAAAGCTTTATTACAAAAATTACTGTCTTCATAGAATATTTTTTCATTAACAGAATTTATACTTATTCGTTTTTCTATGGATGAAGGTATATGCTTTATTATAAATAGGGGATGATATAAATGATAGGTATTAGGTTTTTATAAGGGTGATACATATATCAACCTCATGAACTTTAAATTTTAAAGGTTTTTTAAGATTGAGATTTCGGTTTCGAAACATGGTAATTTCTGTGTCGCGATATATATATATATATATATATATATATATATATATATATATATATATATATATAGACTACATGTAAACATAAAAGTGGGCAATGAAATCAACACTCAGCGGCGAGAGTCTGTTTCAAACTTAAACGCAATCGTCTACTGAAATTCTTAAATGCGATATCATTTTTTTTAAATCATAAAAAATTAACAACATTTATCTTTTTAATTATAAACAATTATTGCAAAACAAAATTCTTACTTTCATTTTAATTATGTCCATAACAGAAAGAAACGCGTCGGCTAAGATAAGTTTTCATTTTGTCTTTATATATATATATATATATATATATATATATATATATATGTATGTATGTATTTAAATAAATAGAAAGAACAGTAAGATATATAATCCGGTGTTCTTATAGATATTTTTACTTTTACAAAATCGTGCTCAATGTAAATTTACAGAGCATTAATATTATAAATTAAAATATGTTTTTTTCGCTACACAGTTCTAACCATGTTTCAAACATATCGGCTATGTTAGTCATCATGGTTTTTTTCAGAAATTATTAACAGATTTCATTACAATTTTAGTACATACCCGTATTTGTTCAGACGCTCTGTATATTTGTTAAAAAGTATGTATATGGCCTGAAGGATCGAGAAATTTTATTAAACAAAGACCAACCTGCGGCAGGATCTAACGGATTTAACGATGGTTTCCGTTGTTATATATATATATATATATATATATATATATATATATATATATATATATAGTGTAACCCGGATATAAGAGACCTTGATATAAGAGAAACCCGGATATAAGAGAGATTTTCTATGGTCCCAAATTAGAGCCATACTTACCTAAACAAAATAGACCAAACCCGGATATAAGAGAAACCCGGATGTAAGAGACTTCTTCTCCGGTCTCGACAACTCTCTTATATGCGGGATACACTGTATATATATATATATGCACACACAAACACACACACACGCAAACACACACACACACACACATAACACACACACACACACACATATATATATATATATATATATATATATCACATTAGATAGAGAGATCCTTGTAAAGTCGTAAATACGTTTCTGACTATACCGTATAGTGTATCTGCAGATTGACAAATAAAAGAAATTCCAGAGACATTTGCGTGCACATGCCTATCACGCACCTCAACGGCTGATTGCGCATGCGTCAAACCAGGCGCTCAGAGGTCGTCGGGTGCTCCCCAACATTTAGCTACCGATCCATCAACCCTTTAGTGATTGGGAGAGGTAAGTTTTTTTTTGTTTTGCTTTTTATTATATTTTATATATATTTAAAGTTTTAGAAATCCTACAGAACTTCCGACATAGAAAGTTTTCTCAGCGCAGAATTGTCGAACAATGTAGACATAAAAACAAAATTCTAAAAAACATTGCAACGTGCACACACTTGAGTCAACGGCTGTGTATGCCTGTAGACTTTTCTAAAAAAAGATTCTAGAAATTACATATTTGTATAAATGCTCTCAAACAACTAGCAGCACTAATATATATATATATATATATATATATATATATATATATATATATATATATAAATATATATATATATATATATGTGTGTGTGTATATATGTGTATGTGCGTGTGTGTGTCTGTGTATGTGTGTGTGTGTGTGTGCGGGTGTATGTGTGTGTGTGTGTGTGTGTGTGTATGAGTATATATACATGTAGGGTGTTTAGATACATATATATATATATGTGTGCGTGCGTGTGTGTATATACCTATATATACATATTTATGCATATAAGTATGTAATATATATATATATATATATATATATATATATATATATATATGTGTGTGTGTGTGTGTGTGTGTGTGTGTGTGTGTGTGTGTCTGTGCGTATGTGTATGTCTGTGTGTGTATGAGTATATATACATGTAGGTGTGTTTAGATATATATATATATATATATATATGTGTGTGTGTATTTATATATATAGCTATATATACATATGTATGCATATAATATGTAACATATATATATATATATATATATATATATATATATATATATATATATATATATATATATATGTGTGTGTGTGTGTGTGTGCGTGTATTTAGCTGATGGATTTTCTATTTGATATAAAAACGGATTTGAATACTGATTTTGAATAAAATCATTTCACATGAAAGATTGGCACAAGGATTTTCCTAACTCTTGTGACCCTTGCCAGTGTTTCCCTATTTGCCAAGCCATTCGTGGGGCATCTATTTATACAAGACTGTCAAACAGACCTTCAATACCTTCCCCGCTTCCTCTCTCTTTCACTGAATCTACCATGTGAGCGTTACATTTACCAAGCCTTTCTTCCTCACCAGATTTCCCTTGTCTCTTTCTTATTCTGAGTATAAGTGTTTATTTTGTTGCCATTTCAACGTTTCTTACATGCTCTCTTCATAGAATACTTAGTACCCTTCTATTGAAACAAATCTATGGTGGTACCAGTTTTTTCTTCATCTTTGAGGAGATTGTCCAGACTGTTCAGTATTAGTGGATCGATATTGCATACGAATCCCACACTTATTTCTTTGATTCTAATGGGATCTTTATGTTTCTTAGTATCCTGATTACCCTTTGAAATGCCTCTTTAGCCAATTCAATGAGAATTAGGATTTCGTTGTTACATTTTCCATTCTGTATTAAAAGAGTTCTCAATTATTTAAACTTCTCTAATTCTTTGATGTTGAACTCTCCAATTCGGTGTTTACAACCTGGATTTTTTTTCTTCTGATATTTTTTCCTATTCTTGCAGTTGATGGATAGACCTCTTTTCTCGTTTGTTTTTACTTGATTCTTTTAAATGACATGTTCTTGTCTCTCTTTCTGCTTCAGCCATTGCCAGAAAACCTATTAAATATTAGTGTAATATTATATTTTATGAGCAATATTGCGTTGTAAAACAATGGATCTGTAATTTGCGACATTATGTCGGGTGAGATTAATTAAAGACTATCACACATAAATATTAAATTCGTATGTTATACATATATACAAAAATAATAATAACAAAATTGTCTAAATCGTGTAACAGCATGAGGTAATTGTCTATACTACAATATGTTTAATTATTTAAAAAAAAAACACTAAACTAAATGAGTTTCTTTTTTTCCAGATAATCAGGTAAGACTTCTGGAGATATTGACACAGTTTGACGTACGAATCAGTGAAAAAGCGATTGAATTATTTAGGTAGAAAAAGAACAGGTTGAACTCGCTTTGCGTCAGCCTTACTATGTCTAAACAATAGTGAAAGAAAAGATGTTTTCAGCCTTTCAGTAATGGAACCAACATTTATACTCTGGCTTCCGTTTTCAAATTCCATTTAAGGAACATAAAGAGAACGGTAAATAAGTTTTAAAAAGAGGGAAGAGTAGGGAGGGAAACTGAATCAGGAGGTCACAAAAGCAAGAGGAATCATTATTTCAACTTAGAGCGAAATACATTTTTATTGTTCGCAGTAGAGTCCAAGAAGTTTATAAAAATCTTGGGGAATTTCAGTCAGATATCTTTAACCATTCCGAAGATACAACGGTTCAAATCTTATTCTAACAAAAATTTTGTTGTCATACGATTTGGATAATTTTGCTATTACACCATAATACACACACACACACATACATATATATATATATATATATATATATATATATATATATATATATATATATATATATATACATTGGGTCCTAGCTGTAAAGGTCTGAACTGGTGGAATTGATGAATGTAATAGATAGATAGATAGATAGATAGATAGATAGATAGATAGATAGATAAACCTAGTGGAGCCAGACAAACCAACCCAGATTTCACCTAAACGGATCGTCAGGGAAAGCTGGCATCTCCACCACTGGCCTTGTGGGGTTCTAATGAGAGCCAGCTTTCCCTGACGAACCGTTTAAGTGAAACCTGGGTAGGTTTGCCTGGCTCACTCGGTTTATCTACGTCTGCTCTACGGTTGTATCGAGCTCTTTTGTTAGTTAGTTGTTTACTCGTGTCGGCGTTTTTTTTTTCTTTGGGCTTCGAACCTATATATATATATATATATATATATATATATATATATATATATGCATACAAATTTATAGGTATACACGCACACACACATTAAACAGTGGGTGCTGCTGCTAATACAATGCTCTTCAACTAGAGTCAAGATCACTGACGTATAGAAAAAACTTTAAAATTTCACACTTTCTCTCTGCCATATGGCGATAGCTTGTGGGTAGAATTTCTGACTAATGCCATATCGGTCGGGTTTCGATCCCGGCTTGAAAGAATCGGATGTCTAGTCACACTGATGAGCTGTGATACAGCGGAATAAACTATCTATGTATGACTCTATACACATACACACACACACACACACACATATATATATATATATATATATATGCACACACATAAGATAAAGAAGAAATAGGAAACGTTTATCAATCTAACAAGTGTCACTTTTATTGAAGCTTCATTGGAGAATGAGAGAGAAAGGAAAAGCAAAAAGAATTTCTCGTATTTTTACTTTTGTGTTTTTTGATTTTAATTGCTTAATCATGTTTCGCTTGCATTGGACTATTTAAACCAACGTTAGAAGAGTTCCTAATTCAAGGGGAGACAACGCGTCCATCCAACTTTTCAAGAGATTAACTGATTCCAAATCTACATTAAAAACCGTAAATATTATTACATATATGTAAAAGTATGATATGAATCCAATTTGTGAGAGTGGGATTAAGATGACAATGTATATTCGTAAGTGCGTGTGTTTGTGTGCGTGTCTATAATAAATATGTTTTAAATAAACACACTCTACATTCTTCAAGAATGGATTCAATAAAGGTTAATGATTCAGTATAATGTTTTTGATTTGTGTGTTTGTTGGTAACATCGTTATTAGTAGGTTCTCGAAGTACTTTCTTCGCAAAGAATTATTTTATTTATTTAATTCGGGTGGCATCTTTAAAATATAGACACACACATATATATATATATATATATATATATATATATATATATATATATATATATATATGTATAAACGGATAAAATCGAATCGTTACAGACAAATAAGTTAGTGAAAACTTATTGAATGGCCACGCTTTTAGATCATTTTATATTAATTCGGAGGATCCCAAGGCCATCTCACTGAACATAGGTTGTTTATATATTGTTAAATGTTGCAAGACATGGCTTGTAAGATGGTCTGATGCTAAGGAGTTTGGTTCACTGTGTTGTTCCATACATTTTTTTCTTTTTGTAATTTTTTTGTGTGTTAGAAAATAACAAAGCAACCCACGCTTCCCTTTTTCTCAGGCATATATATATATATATATATATATATATATATATATATATATATATATATGTATTATAATTATTTTAAATAAAAGTATATTCCTTCGGTACATAAAAGTTCTCATGTTTCAAAAACCAGAGTTCAAAACCTCAATATAATTATTAAAATTAAATTGAATTAAAGTATCAAGCCCTGTTTCATCCTCAAGCGAAAATTTAGGAATAACCAATCTTGAAATTTACGCATCTTTATAAGCATGTTCATTCGCAAAATTCATCACTATAGAAACGACCATTTTGATAAGCGGCATTTAATTTCAGTAATTATATTGAGGTTTTTTGGCTCTTGTTTTTGAAACATGAGAACTCTTATGTAGCGAAGGAAACATATTTAAAAAAATAATTATAATTTAAGCTCTACTACTGTATACAACACTATTTCTTAAAAATAAAACCAAAATACTAAAGAACACCGGACTATTTACCTAACGTGTTCTTTCCTATTTTCTACACATTCCACACACACACACACACACACACACACACACACACACATATATATATGTATATATATATATATATATATATATATATATATATATATATATATATATATATATATATATATATATATTTCGTTAAAATCGACTGGTAAGGAGATTTAATTTTTCTTGTGTTCCTATAAGTTTCCATAAGGATATACATATACATAATCCATACATTCAGTTGAAAATAAAAATCACCAAAATCTTTATATATACAAAACATTTGGAAAATTTTCTCATAATTTATGTCCAGAAAAGAAAAGACTTAGAAGAAAAATTGAATAAAAGGCTTAAACGCGTTACATTGTCAATCATCTTTAACGAAACTTGTATAAAAGAGAGATTGCTGTCTATATATATATATATATATATATATATATATATATATATATATATATATATATATATATATAAAGAGAGAGAGAACTAGAGAGTGTAAAAATGAAGAATAATTGTTTTCCATCAGTAAACCTGCTAAAAATTCTGTTATGTGTTAAAGTTGAATTTCTTTTATTTTTTTTTTCTCAGGCAAAAAGCAAGAACTGTTTAGCGCATGCGTAGACGTGACTGAGTGTTAGCTCTTACGCATGCCCAGAGACATCATGCTGCGAGTTTCGTGGGGAAGAATATTCGTGTACAGAAATATTCGGCTTGTTTGATTTCAATTCGTCAGTTTTCATGTACTATTGTTGTCAGTCCAGACATGGAACTGCTTAAGGCTCATGTTGCTGACGATATCTGTCTCAATGTTTCCGCATCGGAAATGTTCCGAAAAGTAAATATATATTTGAATTTAATATATATATATATATATATATATATATATATATATTTATATATATTTCCAAACAAAATGAGAAAACTAAAAGTGTGAATTCTGGTCGTGTATAAAATTAGATACATATTTGTTTTCAGACTGAAGTTTGATGACAACATGGATGGATGACAATGGTTATTTAGGAATTTTTTCAAAGACTTCTAGACAAAGAGAGGTTCAAATCCTATAATAAGCGAACTTTGATATATGTTCCAAAGTTTCAAACCGCGTTCTACTGTTGGCGACTCAAAAGTTCTTTACTAAAATTAGGCAATGAAAACTAAATAAAGGTTTTTAAGAGAAACAAAAAACGTTGTTCAAGAATTTTCTTTTTACAGGAATAAGAATAAAATAAATCTTATAAGGTTTTATACATTTTATTTTTTGTTTTGTTTTTTTATAATTTATTTATTTATATATATATATATTTTTTTTTACTGCAGAACGATGTGCCGGACATCGAAAAAAAAGATTGAAGCAATGATACTTAGTAGAGAAATGTTCATCAGTGTTGTCGAGAGAATAGATTTTCGGATGGACGGTGGAACTGCAGGAATCGAGGAATTGCTAGTGTAAGGGAACCGTCTTGGATTCGATCTACTTATCGGCGTGAATGCAATCATGGCCCAAGGCAGGGTTTTCCATATCAGTTTCAGAAGATTTTCACATCCTCCGCAAGCAATTTTCTGCATACGCGATAGCAACACTCTCCATTGAAGAACCTGATTTTCACGCGGATTTCGATCAGAAATGACTGGACTGCATCAGGGAAATGGAGAGACAGCAAAGCAGAATACGCCATGTCGATGAATGTTAGGAAATCCTATAAAAAGGAATTGCGCCAATCGGTCGAGAAAGGTTGGCTTATTTCCTATAGCGAATGAAAATTTAGATGCCCGAAACGGCTTCTTTCTGTTGATAGCCGTTGTGCAACAAAACAAATCGAAGGTGAGGCTCGTAATGGATGACTATGTACTTAACCTTCACCTTGACGTGTATACTGATTGTGTCTGTGTTAGAAAACTAAAAGAGTGGAGATATCAAGAGTCAAACGTGGCACTACTGGAACTCAGATCTCTCTACCTACAAGTAAGCTTTAATGAACAACTTTAGTTTTTACTAGACAGTTATTTTCCAAGTCTGATTGATGTTACTGAGTGGATTGGGCTTTGCTTTGAATGTCGCTCCACTGATAATGAAATCCTTTATGAAAACAGTGCTGTTTCAGGCAGAAAGCATCAAAAAGGCAACTTCAGTATATATCGACAACCTCTTCATAAATGAAGATATCGCGTCTGTAAATCGCGTTGCGAAACACTTTTCGAGTTTTAGACTGACAAGCAAGAACCCAGAGCGGCCAAATGATGGGGCTATGATACTTAGCTTGGCTGTCTGGAAGAAAGATGATGCCATATGGGGAAAATGAGGCAAGGAACAGGTGTACCAGTACAACGTTAGAGCAAAAGATGATGTCCATAGTGAGATTGCTCCAGCCAATGCGTTGCACTCCTACCAATTTCGGGTGAAAGGTGTTGATAACATCGTCCCACTGGAGGCTGAACCTAGACAAGGAATATATATATATATATATATATATATATATATATATATATATATATGATGTCGTGCTGGTATAAAAACATGATCCAATAGATGAAGAAGTAAATTTAGGAAAGGGACAGTTACCAGAAGATTGAGTCTCCAGGAAGCCTATCTAAAGAATACCACACCACGCAAGAGCCATTCACCATATCCCTCAAGTATAGGTTAAGGTTGCTATATCAAGTGATGATGGAATTTGTCTACCAGTAGTGCATAACGAGGACGACCGTTCAACTGATGGTGACTCTGGTCAATCGAGCAGCGGTGATGGTGACGATGTAGCAGAAAGGTTGTAGCAGAAACTGCTGAAGAGACGAGTGGGCCTTTTGTACCAACACTCCGGAGAAGCACGAGACACGTGTCCCCTCACTGCTAGCTATGTGATAATGAGATCAGGGGTGGAGAATTTAATGGACATGGCCTATCTCCCCTACGAAAGTGGCCCAAAATTCCCTGTGCCACAGACGTTTATGAAAATTACGTAATGCCTTAATATGTCTGTAGGCAGGCATTAAAAATTGCACATAACTGACCAAGGTACACGTAAAAGCCGGCAGCTTTTGTCTTTGGGAGAGAAGGATGACGATGAATACGTTTAAACGAGTTAGCTGTGAGGTCAGGGATAAAAAGATGGCAGTGGAGAATGTGAAATGGGTTACTGTAGATATATTAAAAGTATATTGCTACATTTTCAAATAATTCTTTCATGTTATTTTAAACGCTATCCATAGATACAGTCTTGTATTTCAATACAAAGGAAAAATCACACAAGAGGCTTCATCAGTATTATTGCAGTTTTTTATGTGAATTAGGCTTCCAAAATCTAAATGACATTAACAATAAGAAGCAAGAAAGACTACGCTCAAATGAAAAAGAAATGACAGTTTGCTTAACGCCATTCGACCAAAATTTGAAGAAATCACAGAAAAGATCCAGAGTTTTCCCACGAAATAAGCTGCAGAAATTGCTATATATGGCCAGATGCCTCCGAGTTTCTCCACAAAATTTAAAGACTAATATGCAATGTGATAGGTTCTGGTCTGGCATCTCAATTACAGTCACTTCCTCACTGAGCTGATGTGGCTTCCCGATGTATTTTCTACAAATACTCTCATGGCAACTTGTCTGACGAGCCATTTTCACCGGTACCCAAACTGCACGAATTTAAGCGTTGGTTTGGTTTATTTTGTTATTACGGCATATCAACCTCAATGGGTTATTTAATGCCGACAACATTTTTTAAGATAGATTCGTATGAATAGAATATGTATTCTTTGGTTTAGATTGGTTTGGTTTATTTTGTTTTACGGTATATCAACCTAAATGGGTTATTTAATGCCGACAACATTTTTTAGGATAGATTCGTATGAATACAATATGTATTCTATGGTTTAGATTGGTTTGGTTGTTGTGCTTTATGGCATATCAACCTCAATAGATTATTTAATGTCGACAATATTTTTAGGATAGATTCGTATGAGTAGAATATGTATTCTTTGGTTTAGATTGGTTTGTTTTTTTGTTTTTTGTTTTGTTTAACGGCATATCAACCTCAATGGGTTATTTAATGCCGACAACATTTTTAGGATAGATTCGTATGAATAGAATATGTATTCTTTGATTTAGATTAGTTTGGTTTGTTTTGTTTAACGGCATATCAACTTCAATGGGTTATTTAATGCCGACAACATTTTCTATTGCTGGTAATTCTTTTCTTCAAAAGTCTATTTCTGGGTATATTTTCCCTTGAAGTAATCTATAGCTGGTCATATCTTTTTCAAAGGATGTATAACTGTTAGTATTTCTAGTATTTTTTTAAGTATTGCTGATAATAATTTTTCCTTCAGAAATTATTGCTGGTAATATTTTTTTTATTACAAAGTATTTCTGATATTAAAACCTATTTTTACACAAGTTTGGGTGTAAACTATTTGCCCATACGCTGGGACATAACAGGTGCTACCACCCAGGGTCAGGAAGGACCTGGGAACACCAGCAATTAAGAGGTGGTTCCCCGCTCCTCAAAACCTCCTGATGAGAAGTCTTGCTGTTGGACGTAGTTTATTTTCATACCCAGGACGCAAAAGTAGTTTATCGTAGTACCCAGGACAATAGTTGAATAGAAACACTGAAATAAAGTAAGTTCATATGTAGGTGCGTAATCTATGGTTTTATTTCATAATATTTAAATGCAGACCCTTTTAAAATTTTGCTAAGTGTTCTGAGGTTTTTCATTTTAATCTAGATGTAAAAAGGTTGGGAAACTCTGGATTAGAGAAAGAAATATAAACAACCATTATTCATCTATCTTCGGACCACGTAAATGCATCTAGATAAAAGATTATATATATAGATGTGCTGTGGCTCCCCCTGTCTTTTTTACAAATATTTCCATGGCAACTGCTCTGACGAGCTACTTTCACTGTTAACCCAAATACATGAATTCAAGTGTGCTACTAGGTTGGCATTTCGGTCCCACCCTTTTATTGTCGAAACAGTTAAATGTAACCGCCTCTTCTACTCTAACAGCTTCTTCTCTCGAACTTCCCGACAGTGGAACTCCCTTCCTCTTACTTGCTTCCCTGATAGCTATAATCTTCAAATATTCAAATATAATGTCAATCGACATCTTCTGATGTCTTGATCCTGATCCCCGTCTTTCTCTATATTCTTTTTCTCTAACACCTGCTCTTTACTCTTGAACCCCTTGCATGCTAGGGGCACTACCGCCTTTCTTAGGATGAAATGCTTAACAATAGTGGAGTAAGGGATAGCGGCTCGGATTGAGGATTCGGAGAGCGGAGTTCGAATTCCAGTCGAATCCATTACATTCACTTACGCGCTAATACCCTTCGGAAAGGTATTAATCCTCTTATTCTCCCTCCAGCTGTGGGCAAAAAGCAAGACAGACTGGGTTTTATAGCCTTAATGACAACTGGTGTAGGAGAAAGACAACTCTAAATTCAAAACCTGGGGAGGGTCGTTTGGGGATCTTGTGGCACTTAGTGAACCAGGTCTCTGTATTCGGCCCTTCAAAAAGTGTCGTTGGTTCTGCACAAAGCTTTCACCATTATAATGAAATTATATGTGCCCTTGTCAGGTTGCCGGTTCCTAGAATCAGACCTTCTTGACCTTCATACAACGGGAGAATCCACAACATATATATATATATATATATATATATATATATATATATATATATATATATATATATAGATAGATAGATAGATAGATAGATAGATAGATAGATACACCTATTGAGCCAGACAAACCTACCTAAGTTTCACCTAAACGGATCGTCAGGGAAAGTTTGGCTAACGAGGCAAAGGTGTTTCTCTTTGCCTCGTTAGCCAAACTTTCCTGACGATCCGTTTAGTTGAAACCTAGGTAGGTTTGTCTGGCTCACTAGGTGTATCTAGGTCTGCTCTACGGTTGTATTGAGCTCTTTTGTTAGTTAGTTGTTACTCGTATCGGGTTTTTCTCTTTGGGCTTCAGACCTGCATCTGTGCGATTTTTTTGTCGGCAGAAGTTCATGTTTGTAGCTCTTTCTTTTTTAAAACCTTTTTTCCCCTGATTTGATTAGATAAAATCAAAAATTCGAGGTTTTTTTCGAAACGAGTCTAGTTATCTATATCTATATATCTATCTATATATATATCTATATATATATATATATATATATATATATATATATATGTAAGCGCTTCTGATGCCTTCATTATGTTCCCCGTCCTTCTCAATATCCTTTTCCACAAACACCCCTCTTTACTCTTGCTCATTGTAAACCCTTGCGTGATAGTGCCACTCCCGCCTTGCTTGATGTAAAATTAAAAAAAAAACGTAAATCATTACATACTCAAATAAATTGCCGTATCCCATAATCAAGTAAATGTTTATAAACTGAAATTTTAACGACTAATATTTCCTTTGTTTGAACAAAGAAATTACTTACTTAATATCATCTTGAAATCAAGTAAATCCTTATAGGCTCATATATAAACTACTAACAATTTTCTATGCCTGTAACAAGTAAAGGCTAAGTGGCTCCAATATAGACGCAAATATTTATCTATGCTTGAACCGAATAGAAACTTATAGACTCAAATATAATTCACATCAACTCAAGATTCGCAGTTTCATTTCAGAGGCCTGGAACTTAACTGGGAATTGATCGCTCCTAGAGGTCTGATATTTTTAGAGGCTTCAAACCCCCAGTGACACTTGGAATGAACATAAGCGACGAAACTTTACCTATGCGGAAACGGCCTATATTCATTTGCCCCAGAAACAAGTAAACGCTTACTGTCTGAAGTATCATTATAAAAGTTTGATTTCTCCATGTAAAATTAACCAATATAATCGATTAGTTTCGTTTAATTTGGGGTAGGCTCTTGAGAATCGTATTCATTGCGGTGGAGAGTTTCATTAAATTTGCACGGACCTTTATGTTTGAACAAAGTATATTTAGACTTAAACTTATTGAACAGAACAAAGAATGTCCATTCAGCCATTTGGGTATCGAATTGAACGCTTAACTCAGGTGGAAGCGTTTAACTCTACTGACCGAATTCCTGATTCTATTCTGTAGGTCAACAGATGTATATATTCTATGGGTGCCAGGCAGAGCTGGCCACTTCGATGTGGTTTAATCGTTAGCAAGATTATCTAGCTAGATCAGTTGCAACTGATTAGTCTTTTTTTAATTAGGCACTTACCCAGTATCACCCTTACTGCGCTAAAGAGAAGGGATCGACAGTAATACGTTTGAGATGAATGCGCTCTTTTGGAACCTGGCTCGGGTGTACGTGCTCGGGTTCCTCACATTAAACTTTTCTTCTTTTTTTTTTTAGCATTTCACCCCAAGCAAGTACAGTAAGGTGTTTGAGAAAATGATATAGTGAAGAACGGTGATCAGGATCAAGGCATCAGAAGATGTCGATTGACAATAAATTTGAATATTTGAAGATTATAGTTATCATGGATTCAAGTAAGAGCAAGGGAGTTCCACTGTGGGGAAGAGCAAGAGAAGAAGCTGTTAGAGTAGAAGAGGCGGTTACATTTAACCGTTTCGACAGTGAAAAGATGAGCCCGAGATTCCAACATAGTAGCACGTTTAAATTCATTCAGTTGGTGTCCCAGTAAAAATAACTCATCAGAGCAGATGCCATGAAAATCTTTGTAAAAAAACATAGAAGGAAGCTACAGCACGTCTGTGAGAAAGTGACTGTAGTCGAGATGTCATGTTAGGAGTTCGATCCTCACTGGATTCCACATATTTTCCGCCTTTTGCTACATCTAAGCAGCGCTTAGAAAATCATTTGTGGATTTCCTTCCGGATACTTTCGGAGGTATTGGCAGGGGAGGGGTGTTGACCATATTCACCAAGTCTATTAATATAGAATCCAGCGCAGTATGTAATCTGTTTAATGAAACAGCATTAAAAATTGACACTCAGGAACAGCGGTTCCGTAATTCTGCAGTCTTCGATATCAAAGGCTGGCAACGAATATTCAGAAAAAAACATGGCCAACTTTGTACACGTCGCATTGAATATTTTGAGCCTTCTGATTGTTTAACCAGTCTATTGGTAAACTATAAAATGAGCTCATTTTGACTAGCTCACTAGTAAACAGAGTACCCAAAATTTCCAACAAGGGGAAGTGGGTATGGATGATGCAGATGTAGTATCTGTTCCATGGCGGATACTTTCTCTCCTCTCTTACCTTTTTCCACCACCACTATTGCGTGATATCTGTTACGTAGTGGTGACCGGCTATGACTAGTTTAGACGAGCTCAAACCAGCTAAGACTATAATTAGCTAAGATCAGTTTCAACAAGCTACGACCAGCGGCCCAAGTGGAAACACTCGGGCCCCCACGTTAAAAACCAAATTTGTGTCCCAACTTGGCTCAGTAGGGGGTCAAATAAATCTCAGGTGACAAGTGGAGCGGTAAGAGCGTACAAATCCTCACCGTTTGACTTGCGTTTGACTCCTATATTTTCCGAGTAATCAACGAAGTTATTGATATAAATATCGTCTCAGCCTGTTACAATAATGTTCTCTCTGCAAAAGAACCAGTCAAGGTAGAAGGGTATAGAATAAGGGATACAGTTTATAGAAACATGTTGCTTAAACTTCGATTTGAAAAGGCTAAGATTAGAACGATCGGGAACGTACCTTCACGCATGTGTGGAGAATAAAACCAACTAATTAAATACGAAAGGAATGAAGGTGATTCGCTAAAAGTTGCTCAACATGGCAGGTGAGAGTCGATCCAAGTGCATGGTACCCTTGAGTTTTATTAAGAAAATGTGCCGAACGACACGGATCGAGACTGTATTTATGGAAGCACATTATATTTAATAAAACATCAGATTGTTCGGACAGTTACAGCTGGCTATGTCTGCAACTGAGACTGAGTGGTGTTCATGTCAATTTCTTGCAGTTTCCTTCTCATAGAAATTGGAGATTATGAAATGAAAATCATCTCATGCCAAGCTTCATATTTGGTACATGCAACCTGATATAAAATGTTAATTGTTTCTGCACATTTGGGGTCTACGCAATTGTAAAATCACTATGTTTCCTTGATAATTACTTTAGCATTGGTTGGTGACCAGTCTACTGCAGAAAGAAGCGTTTCATATTAAAAATACCAGCAATACATTTTATATAAAATTACTAAAAATATTTCCTCATATCAAAATGAGCAACAATACATTTTTGAAGCAAAATTGCAATCAATATATTTAATAGTAGATATGCTAACAATACATTTTATAGCAAAATGATAACAATACGTTTTTTCGATATTTGAAGCCATACAATTGCATTCAAAATATTTGGATTTTGGCATTAAATAGCCCATAGAACTTGATATGCCGCTAAAAAATCACCCAACCTCTGTTTAAATATGATTGTGACGTATGAGACATTATATATATATATATAAATATATGTCTGTGTGTGTGTGTGTGTGTGTGTGTGTGTGTGTGTGTGTGTGTGCAATTGCACATGTACAACAACGTATGTATATGTGATTCTTACGTAAATATGTACGTGGTATATGTATGAAAAAACAGAATTATTTTACTATTACCTTCAAATCTTACTCCATCTTGATTTGAAACCTAAACTTTAATTAACAAATATTACCCATCTAAAAATAGCTACAAATTAAATTCATGAATTAGACTGATAAAGATTTTACCTTAACAGACATTCACAATATTACAATATTACTATTAATAAACTTTTATTTTTTTTATTATTGTTGTTTATTAATATAGTATTCAATTTATATTAAATCCCTAAGTTAATTGTAGAGGAGTTGAATATTTAAATTGCTAGCAAGGATTAAATTAATTTCTTTGTGGAGTTGTTTTAAAACATTTAAATTACTATCAAACGCTAAAATCTATTTTTATCTAAATTACTAAAGCTATACCACCCCTCTTCATCCTCCAAAAACCCTGAGTAAATCTCTTTTCTCTTTACGTCCCCATTTTTTTTCTTTTACTCCTTTTCCTTTCTCCATATAATTTCCGCTGAGTTGATCGATTAAAATGTCTGATCCTTACCCCCTCCTTCCTCACTATTAAGTATCATAAAAAAAGAAACATAAAAATAAATTTTAAAACTCTCCCTTCCCTCTCTAAACTCGACCATGTCTCTCACACAATCCCTCGCTACCTTCGATGTCAACTTATATAAGGTTAATACTGGCCGTCAAAAGTGTAAATTTTAGTTTCATTTTTCGTTTGACCTTTTGAAAGTGATGCCTGAAATCTCTGGTCAAATAAATTATTACAATGGAGTCTTAAAGTCGTCTGTTTTTCCTCAAATTAAATTATAATTAACATTGAGCCCTCAGGATTTCATCCTCTTTGGGATTATCCATAGGGATTACCAAGATTTTCGTTACTTAACGATATATATATATATATATATATATATATATATATATTGTTGTTGTTTTTTTTTTATATATATATATATATATATATATATATATATATATATATATATATATATATATTGTTGTTTTTATATATGCTGTAGTTTTCTTTATTATTAATATTATTTTGACTTCATTCTTTCATAAGGTAGATAATACTAACAAATGCAATGTTTATTTCCAATCTGAGTTTCTTTTCTCTCTTCTAAATTCATACAAATATATTTAAAGTCTGGCATTGACACTGTCAACGAAATGCCCATAGATATAGGATTATAATACCCAGAAATTCATACGCAGATGTCTTCAAGGACAGACGGCACTGTGGATAAAGACGTTGGTTAGATCCAGTGACAGGACCCAAAGAGTGCGAGTTCAATGCACGGTAAAGGCAGTGGAGAACTTAGAGGAATTATCATGAGATAACTAATAGGTTTACTCCAGTTCGATTTTTTAGCGACATATGGCGTCAAAGGAGAGGACAATAGTCTGAATAATAGTGTACATAATACCTCATCGTTGTAATAAATATGGCGACAAATGAAAAATATAAGGACAATAGTCCGAATAATGTAAATAGTGTACCTAATACCTCTACATAGACAGGACTGAAGGGCCGAAACGTTGTAATAAATATGGCGACAAAGATGAGGACAATAGTCTAAATAATGTACATAATACATCATTTCAGAAATATAGACATATGCCCATTGTTATATACCTTATTTTTTTCCGACTTTTCTTGGCGTCTTGCTCTCACAAATAATCAGGATATTTTTGATTGTTATTGTCTGAAAAAACGTTTCAATGTGGGCGTTTTTTTTGCTGTCAGACCAGAACTGTATATTTCTATATATTAATTCTCAAAACAACGACCATGTCATAAAATACAGAGCTTGCTAAAATCAACAGGCTGCGATACCATCCATCATCCCACAATTTTTTCTATACTAAAATTCGCCCAGTAAACTGTTTCAAGCGCCACTCAAGGTAGATGGTTAATTTTAAAATGACAATGATGAATCGTGCGTAATATTAATGAAAGAAAACATAAATAAGAGTCAGTATTATGAGGATATGATATTAGATAACATTTGATTAAGATCCATTGTCCTGGGTAGCATCCACATTGGAGTGTCAATTCCTGAGAAATGAATCACTGCGTAGAGATTTTTCCTTATATTTAGAGAAGATTGTAAGTTAGTTTATTTATTGTTTTCCTCTTGACTTCATTAGGCCCTGTGAGTTTCAAATTCTCCCATCCTTTTTTTTTCATTATGCGTTATAAAGGGTTCAATTGTCACTTTCTGTTTCAAAATAAAATGACCCTTTTGCGTTGCAATTCTCTTAAAATTTCCAGTTTGTTCAAAAACTACCCAGTGGTGTAAAAGCTGTCCGGATATATTCAATGAATCCCAAACCAAACTAGTTCCATCATCGCTACTCGGGCCCGGAACTACCACCAGTTGCAATGAATTTATGTCGCCTCGGTGAAGCACAGTGCCTTGAAAAACTATTGTGCCTCAAACTGATAGGTCGGCTCCCTGTACCATTCCAATGACTATCCTCTACCGTTACAAGAGACTAGATTAGACCCTCAAATGGTGTACTTTTGTCATATTTGGGCGGGACCTCACTTTCCAGCCTTTAGAGAGCCCAAAAGCGTCTAGTAGTCACTGTGGGTGAAAAAAAAAGTGCTAGGACAAACTACTTTTGTCATATTTGGGCGGGACCTCATTTTCCAGCGTTTAGAGAGCCCAAAAGCGTCTCCTAGTCATTGTGGGTGAAGGAAAGTGCTCGGACGAACTACATTCCCTGTTAACGCCTGTTAACACCTTCACTGCAAGGAACCGCCATGCTACTTACATAGTAACAAACCACCGGTATTCCATCGGTGAGAAATAAGTTCCACTTGAACAGCTTCTTCTGGCGAATCACTGCGATCCCCTAAGAGGATGTTTCCCGATCATTACAATCTTAACCTGTTAAACGCCAGGGTTAACTGTTATCTTCCATTCTTATGCACACAAAACACTCTAACATAATCCTCTACCTCGGGTGTCTCTCGAGCATTTTCCATGGTAAACCTCACTGTAAAAAATGTTCAGTGCATCGTATTATTAGCATCGCTCTGTAGAACACCATATCTGTTGTAGAACAATTTTTTGAATTTTTTTTTTACGAAATCTCATTGCTTAACTTTTAGATGACTTCTTCGCTGATCCAATCAGCCATCAAACTTGTGAAGAACGTCTCGCTAACAAGCATATATGTCTTCTTGCATTTGATAATTAGTC
Organism: Acanthosepion pharaonis; assembly: GCA_903632075.3. NCBI lineage: Eukaryota > Metazoa > Mollusca > Cephalopoda > Sepiida > Sepiidae > Acanthosepion > Acanthosepion pharaonis. The sequence continues at coordinate 692,832 of CAHIKZ030001691.1, forward strand.
CTTTTTTCTTTCTCTCCTTCATTATCTTGTCTAGTTCCTGTGCATTTTAGGCTGTTAACGACCGTAGCAAATCATATAATAATCGTGAAATCGTGTTTTTTTATTTTTTAGAAACGTTTCATTATTTAATGTGCATGTTTATTTTGTGCAATTAATTATAATATTACCCGCGGTTCATATATTTATTATATTTTTTCCCTGTCCCACAATATTTTGAGATTTAGAACCGGGGTGAGAACAAAATAGAACTTTTTGTAGAATCAAAAATATAATACTTACCGTCGCAAGGAAGTTCCCAAGTATCGTCCAGTTGTCAAACAAAAAAGAGATCGGACTGTAACTAAATACAAACACCATTCGTACTAGAATATTCATAGCTGAATGATAGGTATTTATTGATCACAATATCCACACTAGTTAGTAGCCAGTCAAAATCTACAGAATAGCCTTGCCCAAGTAGCAGAGTGGAACATCCCAGCCTGTTACTTAAACCACTCACCAACTTGTGCAAAGAGGCGATCATAACAGACTGAACTTGCAATACACTAGAGTACTGATCTGTTTGCCTAACTAAATCCTACACTTCTGAGCCGTAATAACAACTTGGACTCAAATTTATTTTATTCTCTTTTCCTGTTTATGTATACATTTTATATAGGAGGGCAGTTCAAAAAGTTTTAAACTCCACGAAGAAAGAAGAGCCATAACTGAACATTTTTGTTGTGGCAACACACAACAGCTTCCTATAAAACTAGAAAATCTAATTCCGATGACTATCTTCATTTATCTGAAGGTGACGCCCATACAGGTTAAGGGGTGTGTGAAAAACCTACAAATCGACAAAATAGACGTCCGAGCAATCCTAAAATCTGCAATCGGCAAACGAAACGTACGATATACAAGGAGATCTGTGAGGACATGTTACAGACACTTGCTGAGGTTTGCTCTTCCTATGAAACCGTGAAAAAGTGGGATGAAGAATTCGGGGAGTTCAGGGACAACGGAGAAGGTGACTCTCGATAACATCGTCCAAAACCCCTAACGGCTGAATCAACAAGTTTATGCCATTCGCCATATGATTTTAGATAACAGACACCTTACTGTCCAGCTAAGTCCATAGACATTAGTTCTGGCTCACTCCATACGGTTTTCATCTTGGGGATGAGCAAGCTGTCTGAAATATGGCTCCCAAAAATGTCGATACAAGAACAGAAGCTGAAAAGAGCTGATTTTCCAAGACACTTCTGACTCGCTTACAGACCGAAAATTTACTCCGCAGATTAATAACTCAAGGTTGGCCCTGATCTAGCATCTTGTCTACAGTCGCTCTCCTACAGACGCGCCGTCGCCTCTCTCTGTCTTTTTTACAAATATTTTCATGGTAATTGCTCCGAGGAGCTGCATTCGCTGGTTCCCAGACTTTATGAATTCAAGCGCCCTACGAGGCTGGCATCCCGCTCTCACCCTTTCACTGTAGAAACTTTTAAATGTAGCCGTCTCTTCTACTCCAATAGCTTCATATATCGCACCTCTCGACTGTGGAACACCCTTCCAAATTACTGTTTCCCTGAGAGCTATAATCTCCAACTATTCAAATGTAATGTAATCCAACTATTCAATCGACATCTCCAGTTACTTTGATCTATCCACTATCCTTCTCCTCATCCTATCTTCTATCACTCCTATCTGCTCTCACTCCAAATCATCTGTAACCCCCTGCATCCTAGTGGCTTTCCGCCTTGCTCGGGGCGTAATGCTTAAAAAAAATATGCAGCGTCTGCTGGCAAGGTGATGGCTTCTGTTTTTTGAGGGATTATGAAGACTTAATCATGGTAGATTACATGGAAAGGGTAGAAAACTATTAATGGATAGGACTACGCCTCAGAGGTAAGACAACTGAAGCAAGGAATCAAATCGAAACACAGAACCAATCTGAGCGCATGTGTGCTCTCTCTTCACGATAACTAACCCATTCACACTGCAGCAGCTGAATTAGCCAAATCCGGCTCTGAATTGCTACCCATCACCCTTACTCTCAAAACATAGTACCATCTGACATTTTCCTGATTCCTAAACTCAAATACAAAACATTTATGAGATCTTATCTGCTGTAAAAGAGTTTCTTGGAGAACTAGGAGGCCAATTTCTTCCGTGATGGGATTGCATTTCTTAAGCATCGCTGGTCTAAGTACATTGATATCAACGGGGAATTCTGAAAAACATTGTTTCTCAAAATCTATATATATGGGTATTTATTGATCACAATATCCACACCTGTCTAAAGCTAGAGAATAGCCTCGCCCAAGTAGCAGAATGGAACATCCCAGCCTGTTACATAAAACCACTCATAACAGTTTTTAAGGCTTAAAGGTTCTTGAACGACCCTAGTATATATATATATATATATATATATATATATATATATATATATATATATATATATATATATATATATATAGGTAAAACATCAGTGGGTAAGCAATTTGAAATATAGGTCAAGGTTATTTTTGTTAGATTTATAACCGTTTTTAAACTTTCGTCAAGAGTCTAGACTCTTGATATATCTTTATTTATTCCATAATTTCTCTACGCAACTCTTCTTTGTCTTTTTTTTCCCTCTGTCTTTCTCTTTCCTCTCTTTTAAAACACTTTTCCCTTTTTGTCGTCTTTTCCTTTCTTTTCCAACCTTTTTATCTTCCGGTCTAAATATTTACAAAAAGGTAGGCAACATATTAATGTTGACAAGGTCTTACGGAGCGAAATGGCCATTCAGATTGGAGTATTTATTTGTATATATATATATATATATATATATATATATATATATATATATATATATATATTGATGCATATTTCATTAAATAATATAGACAAGTTGTGTCTATTTATTATAAGCAAATTTCTTTCATAACGTCTGATAAGCTTAATAGCATTATCATTGAAAGACGAAAGAAAATCACTATATTGAATCTGTATATCTGATGAATTGGATCGTGATTACGCTTTCAATGTAATAAATTATTCGGAATTTTGTACTAAGCGCTTTTTTCTTGCACGTTTTAAGCGCGGTTGTTACTGCCTGGTTTTAAAATATAATATCTTAATTTCATGTTTCATTATATATATATATATATATATATATATATATATATATATATATATATATATATATATATATATATATATATATATATATATATATATATATATAACTTCCGCTAAGCGGAGTAGGAAGTGTATCATCTCATCACCCACTATCTTGCAGTCATGTCTACGAAAATGTATACACGTAAACCCATAGAGAATATCTAGTGTGGAGGCGGTAATTCTGCCACTGTGACCTCTTCCTCCAGGCAACTCCTGCAGCTTAACCGACTCCAAAGTTTAATGCCCTTCTTTCTCTTGTAATTCATTTGTTCTGACCGCAACGTGGCACAAATGTTCCGTACATCATAACCCCGGTCTGTGGACTGAAAAGGTCACACCTGACTTACAGCCTGCTAAACTTGTCTGATCAATCGGCTACCAAGACATCAGTTAACATTAAAAGTTTCAGTAAACAACATTTGTTATTTCATTTCAGCCTTTATTTAGAACCATTACGCATTCTATATAATTTTGAATTATTTATCTTTTCTTTCCTTCTTCCTAATTCCAATAGAAAATGGTCAAATTTAAAGCATTAAATAATATCATCATGATCGTCTGTAATATAATACATATTTTACAATCTCGATTATATTTTAATTCTTCATTTCAAAAAAATTAAATGGAGGATACTCGTCTTCTTTACTTTAATCTTTATCTCGTTTAAAATCTCGGTTGTAGCAAGATTTCATAACCGAAAGTAAAAAATTAATTGCAGAAAATAAAATGACGAACAACGAGAAAGTCTTTCAAGCAAGATAAAATCTGTGGTCAGAAAATTAAAGTAGAGACGTAATTCAAATAAAACGAAAGTTACAGAACATGTCAACATCAATTGAACATTCCATTTAGAAATAAAGATATAGCCGTTTGTATCGGTTGTCTCGAAATGATAGAGAAAAAAACAATTACAGGTAGACTAAAATTCCCCCATCTGTATAAATAGATGCATATTCTGAACCGGCCGATCATAAAATGATATTTCGACGAACCAATCAGAATCAGTCCAAACCAGGATAAGAACCACATAGTCTAGCGAGCGAATCACAGGCAAGAGCTGCTGCCAGACAGGTTATAAGGTCACTAATCATGAGCCAATCGTGCTGGCGGTGGCGGGGGTGATGATGATGATGATCTTAACGGTGATGATGACGACGCCGAGGATGATTTTCAAAGAAAACAGCTCTTTTTTTTTTTTTTTTTTTTTTTTTTTGAGTAAATTTAGATATACTATCTTTTATCCTTATCCTTCTTTAACTTTTTTTGGTGGGAGGAGTGTTTCGTTTTTTAAACTCTTTCTCGTAGACAAATTATCTCAATTTTGAGCTCTGAATGGAGATCTCTACGATAAGGAAAAAAATATCTATCTTGTTCATAGTCGATAGTTACAAATAGATGGCTAAAGAAAATTGTGACTCTCCAGTTACCTCTATAGCAACTGTTTAGTAAAGCAGCATGCTAATCTCTAACTATTTTCCTTGTTCATATGTGTTAATTCTCAGGGGATCACAATCCTTGCGGTCAAATCATGGATAATATAATAGGCAAACAACGTCCAAATTTCAGTTAATATAGTTTGTCTTAATTTGTATTAATTCAGTTTTAAAACGCATGAAGCCTACAATCAATAAGTCAAAATATTGATTACTTCTTGCCGCTTTTAACATGAAATTACATATTAAATGCGGCATATAATTGGAGATGAGATGGGTGCCGTCATTTAACGCTATTGTACAAAGACATGTCATGCAGGAGTTAACATAAAAGCCTGAAAATCTGCTAGATAAGGCATGCACATTAACAAAGTGAAAGGACATATTACATGGAGAAAATTAGCTTTGAGCATCAAGAGGAAAGTCTTTGTGTTCTTCTTCTTCTAAGGATCCTGTCCTGGGTATGACGATAAACTACATCCGCGTCCAGGGTAAGACGATAAACTACGTCCATCAGCAAGGCCTCTGATCAGGAGGATTTGAGGAGCGTGGAACCACCTCTTAATTGCTTGTGTTCCCAGGTCCACCCTGAACCGGGGTGGTAGCACCTGTTATTGTCTCAGCTATGGGAAAATAGGTAACCCAGAAACTGGGGTAAAAAGCATTATGAAAGTGTAAAAATAGGTTTTAATACCAAAAATACTTTGTAAAAAATTATTACCAAAAATAACATTTTTGAAGAAAAAAAAACTATTACCAGCAATAAGTCTTTAAAAAATATTACCAGCAATATATTCTTTTAAATAATATTACCAGGAAAAAAAATTGTCGGCATTAAATGGCCCATTGAGATGGATATGCCGTAAAACAAAACAAACCAAACCAATCTTATAAGGATCGTGTCCCTTAATAAGTTTGGCAATCAGAACTATCCAAAATGTCCAGTCCTTTGTAAGTCTTAATAAAATTTATCTCTTTGTTTTCTCCCATAAACCCTTTTCTTTCCTCTTAGTACTAAAGCTTGCTAGGTAGCGTATGCTTTCTTTTCATCTGTCCCACTTACCTTCAATCTGCCCTGTGAATATCACATTTTCCAAACTCTATTTCATCATTTTGTGCCCTAGACATGTCAACAATGTTAACATTTTTGATTCATGGGATTCTCAGCATCCTTCTGTACACCATGTTTCTGTTTCTTCAAGTCTCTTTTTCATCTGTGAGAAGATTATCAAACATTCACCACCTTATAAGAGAACAAATATTACATACCAGTCCAGTACTCTTTGTTTCATAACATTGAAAAGCAACGCGTCTTTGGATTTCAGAAATTAACATGATAGTCATTATCTGCAATCAAATGAATATACACCATTGAGCAAGTTAACTGAAACAACCGCTTTTATTTTCTTTCTTTAATCATACGGTCAGTTTTTGACCCACTCGAGTGAGAGGTGTAATCGATTTCTATTTTTTTTCTAAAATTAGTTCATTTGCCGTGGTGTGATATGAATCTGTTTTCGGGGCGTACGATGAAATTGGTTTGGCCTTGAAAAATATTGCATTAGATTTTTATCACGCCCCAACACTATTGTCTCGACTGTCGATTAGTTGTCCTACGGCCATTGTCTGCGATGGACGTTACTCCAAGGAAGCGTACGAAAAATTGTAACGCACTGACAAGCCATACCAGTGAGCAAATCAAAGTACTATAGACTGGCCAAGAAATTCTCCTGATTTCAATCCAATCGAGAATCTGTGTCCCATCTGCAAGGAATGACATCGTGGAATGGACATACATAGTGGATTGATACGTAAATGAATGTAATGGATCCGACTAGAATTCGAACTCATTTTTTTTTGTTTTGTTGGGAATTTAAGCATCCTTTAAAATTTCTATGAGGATGCAAGCCGATACATTTTTACAGACCAGTTATTTGCTAGGTGGTTTCATCAAATTAATGATCTTTTGAATATTTCAGAGGCTTTCTAAAAATTAATGCACAAGTTGGTTCTTAGTTTACATTAGGTCCGTTTTAGATTGCCCCTTTCAGCACTTAAGCTTTCAAGATGGAGGATGACAATTAGCGATAACATTTCACCCAAGCAAGGCGGGAAGTCACTAGCACGCAAGAGCTTACAGAGGATTTAGAGCGAGGGATAGTATATAAATACATATAAATACTCTATAATGTATGAAAAAACAGTATATTAAATAACACATATGTTTAATATATATTAAGGATAAAAATAAATATCCCGGCTGCTGATAATTGCTTCGGCATGAAACTCAGAGTTGTGCAATCAATGTAAGGTATTTTGTATATATATATATATATATATATATATATATATATATATATTAAAGCATTCAACCCCAAGCAAAGCGGGAAGCCACTAGCATGCAAGGGGTTACATTCAAGTGCAAAAATTTCAATGGAAATAAACAATTGTGTAATTTTTTTTAAATTTTCTACTTGTATAGAGTTTCATTATAATAGGTTAAGCATATAAACTTAATCATTTTTGTTTTGGTTTGAGATCTATTACTATTAGGCATCCTTTAAAAACAGGAAGTAACATGATACGGTCATTACCTGCAATCAAAGGAATGCAGATATATAGGTATAGAAATATCAAAATCAAGAAATTGAAACTAACAAAAAAGTTTATTTAAATGTTAACTTATCTGTGATTGAAAAAAAATCAAACTGGTTCAAAGAAAATTTTATAATTTGTCAAGCTGTCATTGATAATCAGTAAATATCTACCCATGTTATTTAGTTTAATAAAATATGAAGATCAATACTATATATCATTAGGAAATAAATGAGTTATTGAGATTCTTACAGTAGAAAAATCTGTTAGATTCACTTCAAATATGATAGTGAAGAAAAAAATGTAGTAGTTACATAACTGTATTAAATTATGAATACATTTCTATGAGAAAATAAAAAATTTAATATTCCTATTTGTATATTTTTCTCTTCCATAATTGTAAATTGGTAACAGTATAGAGCAACTAAAGATAGCCTTTTATTCGATACAAATTAGCCAAGTCAGTTTCATGATTTTGGATTAAAATTATGTAATCTACACATACCAAATTAAAAGTAAAATCCTGCAACAAAAGCAATGCATTTACTTAGCCATACAAAATTGTTTTCAATCATTGCAAGCAATGTTGATTTTGAGACCATAACTTTCAATAAGTATTAATTCATCATGACATTAACAACCTTCAGTTTGTCATTATTTGATACAATGATAAAATCAATCTTATAGAAACAAAGTAAAAATCCTAATGCCTCTAAAGCCAACATAACTAGATTTTTACAAAATACAATTAAATTTGAAGCCTGTACATGGACTATCTTTACAGACAGTAATTCTGTTATATTAAGTCAAAAAGAAAATCAGTAAAAGAAATATTACAATCAAATTGGAGTGATTGGTGTTAATCAGATGCAAAATAAAAGTGAATACAACAGACATGTTACTGATACTGATTTGCTTCTTCTATGTGTCATGTCCTTTCAGGACATTGGCAATCATGCAGGATCATATTTCTATTGTTTCAAGTCTCTTCTTCATTTGCAAAGAGATTATCAAGTATTCACTACCATACAAGAAGATTGATATTACATAAAAGTCCAGTACTCTGTTTCTAACAAATTATTTCTATTTCTTAATACTTTTGCTTAGGAAGGCATCTTTCAATTTCATCCCAATACGCCTTCAGATTTCAGTGTCGTATTTTCAGTCCTCTTGTAAAACACTTCCCATATACTGCAATTGTTGTACTCATATGATTTTGGTAACATCCATTTATAATTTCTATGTTGGGTTGATCCTTTTGCTAACAATCATGCCTTTTATCTTCTGGTAATTGATGTTTAGTTCTTTGTTTCTTGCTTTTCTTTACTAACTTCAGTAGGTGTTCTTGTAGTTTCCTTTGTGTCTACTATTAACACTCATATCTGCATATCTTGTTAAGATTGTGGCCACGAATAACAAATTCTCAGAATTGCCTCACTATATATCTTGAATAAGCCCAATATCACGTACTTGACTTACACCCTTTTCTATTTTTGTATATTTACTGAATTCATTTTTTATTTGTATGCAGGTGATTTGCTGCCAGTATAAGTTTTGGATTATTCTAATACTGAAAGGAAAACCTTAGCATTATATTTCCACCGTGAATATTCTCAAACTTAGATCACCTGACTAAAATAGTACCAACTATAAACATCTTTGAGCAGGAGACAGTGTAACGAAATTATGTTATGGTGAATCTGCTGATATTCTTTAAGATAACCTCGTATATAAAACGACGCCAATACCGCGGATGTTAGTTGGATTCGAACAATGCCATTAATTAAACTTAAAAGCAACATTATCAAAACCAGACGGAAACTAACTGGCGAAAACAGAGATAAAATTGATAAAATAGAAAAAGAAATACCAGCAGAGAATAATGAAAGAAATCATGTTAAAAGCATTGCGTTGAACAATAAATGCGAAATAAACTAGTCTACAAATATGTTCATCTATAAAGAATCATAATGTCGACTATTGGAGTTGTATTTAAAAGCAAAAAGATAGAGAGACATAATTTCTATTGACTATGTTCCGTGTTATTGATTAAATACAAAATGCTGCTCTCAATTTTTAATCTTGATGACACATTTGACGCCATCTTGTTTACGTAACTGTTTTTCTTTTCACATTTGGTAAAAAGCAGAAGACATCCATCAGTTCTACTATTTTACTAATGGATTAAAAGTCACATTAATAACACGAAAGCAAACAGAAATTAATTTAAAATATTCGATAATATATGCACAGTATATCGTCCACACTAAGAAAATATGGCTCCCTGTTCCGCATCAGGAATTTTTTTCTCGCCGGAGTCGGTCCTTCCAATCTCCAAATAAACCATTCGCCCTTGCATGGAGTATGGCTGCTTTATATGGTCTGGAGCCCCTTCTGTATGTCTCAAGGTCCTTGATAAAATCCAGAGACCGATATGCAATGTAATTGGCCCTGATCTGGCATCTCGTCTGCAGTCGCTCTCTCACAGACGTGCCGTTGCTTCCCTCTTTTTTAGAAATACTTTCATGGTAACTGCTCCGATGAGCTGCTTTCGCTGGTTCCCAGACTTCAAGCGTCCTACGAGGCTGGCATCCCGCTCTCACCCTTTCACTGTTGAAACTGTTAAATGTAGCTGTCTTTTCTGCTCCAATAGCTTCATATCTCGCACCTCTCGCACCTCTCGCCTGTGGAACTCCTTCTTCTTTTCCTGTTTCCCTGATAGCTATAATCTCCTACTGGTCAATAATCAAAGTAACCATTCAATTTCTGCTAATGGTTGTCAGAAATGGTTTGCTGACAAACTATTGAACATATCCAAATGGTATAAATTATCCCAATAATAAATGCAAGAAAAAAATTAAAAAAAATAAAAAACAGATGCTTAGTTGGGTGGCATATGACATGGCATAAATATTTAACATTTAAAGCAACCATCTATTTCTAGAATTTACTTTTGTGAAGATACAAGTTTAAAGAAAGGCCATATAAGTGAAGCATAATACTTAATCTAACTAAAGAACAATATTCAAGCATTATGAAAAATTATCCAAACAATCATGAAAATGACAACTCTTGTGCAAAAGGAACAATTTCTTTCTCTCTCTCTCTCTCTGTCTGTCTGTCTGTTTGTCTGTCTGTCTGTCTCTCTCTCTCTGTACTAGTGCTGCCGTTTTACTCACGTGATGTGTTCAGTCTTTGGCATTACCTCTTCATTCTGAGGTTTCTGACTGGTAGTTACGAGCCCTAACTCTTGCTTAGCGTCTTGAGCGGCCGCTCTGATCAACAGGTGAAAAATACCGAGGTCAACCATTCGCCCTTGCATGGAGTATTGCTGCCATATATGGTCTGGAGCCCATTCTGTTTGCCTCGGAGTTCTTGATAAGATCCAGAGGCGGATATGCAATATAATTGGCCCTGTTCTGGCATCTCGTCTACAGTCACTCTCTCACAGACGTGCCGTCGCCTCTCGTTGTCATTTTTACATATACTTTCATGGTAATTTCTCCGATGAGTTGCTTTCGTTGATTCCCAGACTTCATGAATTCAAGCGTCCTACGAGGCTGGCGTCACGCTCTCACCCTTTCACTGTTGAAACTGTTAAATGTGGCCATATCTTCTACTCCAATAGCTTCATATCTCGCAACTCTCGCCTGTGGAACTCCCTTCCATTTTCCTATTTGCCTGAGAGCTATAATCTCCAACTATTCAAATGTAATGTCAATCGACATCTCCAGTTGGTTGATCTATCCACTATCCTTCTCCTCATCCTTTCCTCTCTCAATCCTATCTGATCTTGCTCCAAATCTTCTGTAACCCCTTGTGTCTTAGTGGCTTCCCGACTTGCTTTTGTTTGAGTGCTTTAATATATATATATATATATATGTGTATATGTGTGTGTGTGTGTGTGTGTGTGTATGTGTATGTGTGTGTGTGTGTGTGTGTGTGTGTGTGTGTGTGTGTGTGTGTGTGTGTGTGTGTGTGTGTCGGCGTGTCTGTGTCTGTGTGTGTATATAAAGGAATATACAAAATACCTTACACTGATTGCACAACTCTGAGTTTTATGCCGAAGCAATTATCAGCAGCCGGGATATTTATTTTTATCCTTAATATATATTAAATATATGTGTTATTTAATATACATTACTGTTTATTCATACATTATAGAGTATTTATATGTATTTATATACGATCCCTTGCTCTAAATACTCTGTAACCCCTTGCGTGCTAGTGGATTCCCGCCTTGCTGGGCTGAAATGCTTAAAAAAAACTCTTTAAAATATTAATATACTTTAGTTAGTCATACCAAATAGTAATCCCTGATTTTTTAAAATGAAGAGTGTTCATTGTGATACTATCAATTACCATACAAATTATGAATTGTTCATTATTATGGACTAAATGAATAATTAATGCTTATAGACGAATTTGTGTTTATTTATGACCAGATTTAAAAGTCTGAAAATACCTCTGCAATTTATTTTGTTAAAAGTTACATATTAAAAGGTACATATTAAAAGGTGATTTTTGGTGGAGTGTGACATTTAACTGTAAATATATTAGGTGTATATTTTTTTTTGTTATTTCTTACTCCTTTACCAATTATAGCTGGCATGGATAATGTAGAAATTATTTTGTCTTTTGATAGGCGAATAGTGTTTTGTTGAAAAGTAAAGCATTATAAAAAGATAAAATTTATAATAATGTGATTGAATCTAGTTATATGATGATTACAGTGCACAACTAATCTCACTAAGTTTCACATATTTGATTAATAGTGTTATACTTTGGTATGGAACAATAGCCGAGATTTTGCTTGTTTTTGAGAGGTTATTGTTTGAACTGGTAATAAAGTCTTTTCTTGGTTTCCTTGTGAATATTTGCAAATTGATGACTTACTGAAATGGATAGTTGCTATTGAGGAATTAAAAGTTGCATATTATGTCAGGTCACTCTATAAGTTCTACTGGTACCATTTAATCCAGTACTATCACATGTACTAATGCAGTACTATCGATCATCAGTAACTAAACTGGTCCCTACCACCATTAGGTTCTTTTGAAAAGGCTGGCTAGACACCCAATAGAATTGAAAAAAGACCTGTCAAAGTACAGATGAATTTTTCTTGCAAGGTGAATGGCCATCTAGCACAATGGATAAGCTGGACTCCATAGTTATGTATGCAGTTATTATGGTAATGACAGCATTCTTGGGTGGAGGGCTTCCAATACTGAAGTCAACAGCCAGGGTAGAGGGTTTACTTGATGGAATCAATACCCATTTGTGACCAACACCAGCCTTCAAGTTGGAGATTCAGCTGTGGTTTAACCTGGAAAGTGGGTGGGCACCATTCGGTTTATTTGTTCAAGACACTGCACATTAATGAATACCTATTTGGCTTTCAACCCAGATAAGTGAAAGGAACTGGTCAGGTGTTCAGTTGAACAGTGATTCTACAGACCATACTTGGTGATGGAACAGATGAATGGACATTGTGCCAATGACAAAAATGGTATGGAAACCATCCTCTAAGAGATCCCAGTGATCGTTGTCATCACATGTAATAAAACAAAACAGGTTTTTTTTTTTTTCCGACTAAATGATAGACACTGGAGAAAAAAAGGTTTTTAGAATGGTCACAGAAATCTTCCCAATTAATTAGAAAATAATTTGATTTTAGCAATAATTTTATGGTGCCATCAAGAATTTCTAATTTATGACAAAATTACTTTTGTCATCATTTAACTTCCCAGTTTACATATGTTCACACTTTCATTAAAAATTCTTTAATCTTGATGAAATTCAAAGTAGCCTTTATACAATATGCTCAAAGAAAGCTTAGTGTTATTTATTGAATGTATATATTACCTTAGATTCATTTAAAAGAAAAACAGCAAGTTGTGTGGCAAGCTGAATGAACAGCTGTTTTACAATTACTCTTCTAGTAGCAATCTATTTATTCAACTATTCATCACTACAAAAAGTTAGTTACATTTAACATTGTGTATCTATGTTGAATTGTGTTGATGCAAGTAATGGAAATAGTTTAGGAAGTATCTTATAAGCGATCTCAGTGATCATTGTCACCACATGTAATGTGTTTTCTTGAGTAAAAGACAGGCATTGAAAAAAATTGAAAGTAGCCTTTATACTATATGCTTAAAAATAGAAAGTTATTAATGCTTCCATATTTAACTTATTAATTTAATATTTTTGTGGAGATACATTTCTAAGGAAAGGCGACATACTTGTTGTGTCTTGTGTTTAACCACAGATTTTATTTTAATTAAAATAAATCAACATGTTGTAGGAAAGTGAATAGATTTTAATTCAAGAAAAGTATAATATTCAAGAAGCATTACGGAAAATTATCCAAGTAATATTAATAAATGATTATAGGAAATTATTTGTTGACACACTATTGAATATATCCGAATGATATAAATTAATTATTCTAATAATAAATAATAGGTTGGTGCAAAAATAATGACGTAAGAATGTCGTTTTTTGACGTTAAAAAATACGTCAAAAAACGACATTATTACGTCATTATTTTTGCATCAACCTAATATAAGTCTAAATATGGCTCGGTTACCTCGCAGTTACAAGGGATCAAAAACCAAAGATTGTTATTATGGTAATGGAAAAGCGGAGCAAATATTTGAAGTCTGGACGTGAAGGTGTAAAAAAAAAAAAGTTTAGCTTTTAATATGTTCTCACATGCTTCGTTAGCCTTACCTCCCCGCTCCCCCCCTCGCCGCGACGTTTATGTTTTGTAATTTTATAATTCAACATATTTGTGTCAATATTTTTTATGATTCCGATATAAAGAGGCGGTGTCAGGAAAGATGACGCTTTTCTGTTTTGTTTAACTGATCTGTCCGCCATCCCCGACGACTGACATCGAAATATGTAGTCGGATTTGCTCAGTACCGCCCCCCACCACCACCGTCTTACACATATTTTAGAAGAGCAGAATTTCGAAACACTGTGTAGCATAACAAAGAATTTCTCTCACATAAGGATTTTTTTCACACCGCTACACTATTGCATTCCGAAATTTTGGATATATATATATATATAGATAGATAGATAGATAGATAGATAGATAGATAGATAAAGAGACAGAGATAGATAGATAGATAGATAGATAGATAGATAGATAGATAGATGAAGAGAATGAGATAGATAGATAGATAGATAGATAGATAGATAGATAGATAGATAGATAGATAGATACAAAAAGACAAGTGATAGATAGATAGATAGATAGATAGATAGATAGATAGATAGATATGAATAGACAGATAGATAGATATGGATGAAGTGATAGATGATAGATAGATAGATAGATAGATAGATAGATAGATAGATAGATAGATAGATAGATGAAGAGACTGAGATATACTGAGACTGAGATAGATAGATAGATAGATAGATAGATAGATAGATAGATAGATACAAAAAGACAAGTGATAGATAGATAGATAGATAGATAGATAGATAGATAGATAGATAGATAGATAGATAGATAGATAGATAGATATAAACAGACAGGTGATAGATATGAATGAAGTGATAGATAGATAGATAGATAGATAGATAGATAGATAGATAGATAGATAGATAGATAGATAGATAGATAGATAGATAGATAGATAGATAGATAGACTGAGATAGATAGATAGATAGATAGATAGATAGATAGATACAAAAAGACAAGTGATAGATATGAACGATAGATAGATAGATAGATAGATAGATAGATAGATAGATTGATAAAGAGACTGAGATATACTGAGACTGACATAGATAGATAGATAGATAGATAGATAGATAGATAGATAGATAGATGAAGAGACTGAGATAGACTGAGACTGATAGATAGATAGATAGATAGATAGATAGATAAATAGATAGATAGATAGATAGATAGATACAAAAAGATAAGTGATAGATAGATAGATAGATAGATAGATAGATAGATAGATAGATATGAACATACAGGTGATAGATATGAATGATAGATAGATAGATAGATAGATGAAGATACTGAGATAGATAGATAGATAGATAGATAGATAGATAGATAGATAGATACAAAAAGACAAGTGATAGATATGAACGATAGATAGATAGATAGATAGATAGATAGATAGATAGATAGATAGATGAAGAGACTGAGATCTACTGAGACTGACATAGATAGATAGATAGATAGTAAAATAGTGTTTGAAAAAATGTGTTTCCACAAAACTGCACAGTCGACCAATTTATTCTGATGAACTTTTAAAAAATTATTCAATATTTGGAAACACCAACCGGGCCGTATTTTGTGCACATTTGTAGTAGACACTGGCATAATATAATCAAGTGCTTCTTGAGAAAGATTCATAGCGATCAATCAAATTAGGTCAGAGATTGCTGATGAAGTGTGAGAAATTCTCTGTAATTTGAAGAGAACTAAGGCGCCAGTGAAATATAACAATACATGGCTTGGACGTTTCGTACAAACCACGTATATACATCGATAAGCACGCATCCAATGAAGATGCACTTACAATAGAGATTTCTTTTCTACCAATTACAAGGCCCAAGAGGCACTCATAATAGAGGGTTACGTAATGAGGCGCCTACCCCATAAAATAGCAGTTCTCGAGAAAAACTTATTTCAGGCGTACCTTTTAATTACATTTTGAATACAGAATTTGATTGGCTGTTTTTTTATGGCTTATCAACCGTTTCTGGATTATTTAAAGCCATAAAATATTTTAAGAATTTTAATTATTTTAAGAATTTTGTTTCAAGATAATAATTTTTTAATGATTCGTGTGTTACTAATTAATGCATACCAGATTCACAATGACCGTAACATTTGAAACATTGAAATGCCGGATTATCGAAATAAATGAAGCCATGAAGTGCCATATGAACGAAACATTTGAAACCATGAAATGCCGGATGATCGAAATATATGAACCCATGAAATGCCGGACGACCGAAACATTTGAACCCATGAAATGCCGGATGATCGAAATATATGAAGGCATAAAGTGCCGGATGAACGAAATATTTGAAACTATGAAATGCTGGATAACCGAAATATACGACCGAAACATTTGAAAACATGAAATGCCGGATGACCGAAATATAAAAAGCCATAAAATGCCGGATGACTGTAACATTTGAAACAATGAAATGCCGGATGAGCGAAATATAAGAAGCCATGAAATGCCGGATGAGCGAAACATTTCAAACTATAAAATGTGGATGGTAGAAAAATTGAAACATTGAAATACCGGATAATCGAAATACTGAAATGTCAGAAACGTTGAAATGTCTGAGGACCGAAACATTTGAAACCATGAAATTCCAGATGACCGAAATATTTTTAAACAGGAAATTACCGGAAGACCAAAACATTTGTGTTATATTCCGTGCTAATAGGAAGATGGAATGGACAAACACACTGGAGAAATAGTAATAGGTTTATTGTAGAAACCAGTACAATAAGCAATAGTTATGAGCACGGTCGTCGCAAGTCTGTGCAGTTGTGTGCGTGCTGCTATCGGAAAGTCGGTAATTCTCAGAGATCTCAACTCGACTCTCCTGCCCGTTGTTCTAACGGATATATATGGGAGGTTACCACTTATAGTGCCGCAACTCATGGAGGAGCCAGGTTATTCCATCAAATCAATTTGGAAACATGAAATACCGGATAACACAATTATATGGAACCATGCACTTCCGGATAACCAAACAAATTTGAATCTTTGAAATGCTAGATGACCGAAACATTTTAAACCGCCATAACTCCTGACAACAACTTACTCAGAGTCCTGATTAGCTACCTCACGTGCTCGGTCAATGAAATTATGTCTACAGATAACCACTGCTGAAAATGAGCAGAAATATGTTGCCCCAACCTTGGTGAAAAATAATCTTCAAATGAGAGAACAATGTGCGAATTAGTTCGTTCATTTGTTTTTATATAAAC